>CM069149.1:958084-1265584 GCA_035221665.1 Okamejei kenojei
TTCCCTCCCCTCCCATACATGAAGAGGAGGGGGAGGGAGTGCTGGGGGATGAGGGGAAATGAGCCGCACCTGCGCAGTTAGGGGCTATGGATGAGTGGTGGAATATTGCATTGGAGGAATTGGGTTGCATGGGGGGAACGGGTGAGTGATGGAATATTGCGTTTGGGGATGTGTTGCGTTGGGGGACCAGGCTTCCCGTGTGAATGGGACACAACGGGTCCCACTTAGTCCAGTCATTTATACTTCTGACCTTTTTAAATTTGGACAATCACAAGATCTAGTAATGGAAATGATTATTCTGGTAACAAAGGGGGGAGTAAACATACATTTGTAATGCATTTATCCAACATTTGTTTTACACTATATTTAAAGAAAAAAGATTTGCATTTGTTTAGAGACTTTCGGAATGTCTTATCATACCAAAATACATTGCCACCAATGGAATATGTCTGCGACATAGCCAGTACAGAGAAGATGGGAATGCATCAATTTAGTCACACACCAGTGTCTCACAAATAACAATAATGACAAATGGCATATGTCCATGTAGTTGGCTGATCTTAACTATTTTCACACAAAGGGTGGTGGGTGTATGGAGCACGCTGCCAGAGGAGGTGGTTGAGGCAGGGACTACCCCAACATTGAAAAAACTGTTAGACAGGTACATGGATAGGACAGGTTTCCAGGATTACGGACCAAACTAGTGTAGCTGGGCCGGTGCGGGCAAGTTGGGTCGAAAGGACTGTTTCCACACTGTATCACTCTGTGACTGTGAGATTGTGGAAAGAGCTCTTCTCATGTTTAAAATAAATACCATGGGAAATTGCATAAATTTAAAATTAGTGGAATAGCTTAGTAGATATGATTTGGTTACTCAATGTGGAAATATATTATTTGGGGGCATATATGTAACTGGCATTTTGAATAGTTTTCTACTGTTGGTATTTTTTCAAGAAGGAGTAAGAACACAGATTAGTATTTCAGAACAGTTTCCAATTACTCTTTGCAACTATTATCTCATGATTTTGTTTTTAATTTGACTTGTTAAGGTGGATCACTTTATTTCTTCTAGACTGTTATTGGTTTCTAAATACACCCAGATCTTAAAATAAATCATGACCTGATCAGAATAGTAATATTGAAAGACCATTACACCTGATTTTAGGCTTGCTTTATAAAGTCCATTTGTTTTTAGCATGCATATTTAGAGGGCATGACATGAGAATTAAGGGACAGAGGTTTCGGGGTAACGTGAGTGGGAACTTCTTTACTCAGAGGGTGGTGGCTGTGTGGAATGAGCTTCCAGCAGAAGTGGTGGAGGCAGGATCGATTTTAACATTTAAGAGTAAAGTGGATAGGTATTATGGACGTGAAGGGAATGGAGGGGTATGGTCTGAGTGCAGGTAGATGGGACTAGGGGAAAACAAATGGTCGGCACGGACTGGAAGGGCCGAGAGGGCCTGTTTCCGTGCTGTAATTGTTATATGGTTATATGGTTATTATATGGTTAATTTGTATTTGTATAAAATAAAAGCAGAAAGTGGTCAAAGTCCCCCAAAATGCTACTGACAGCATTCATCAGCAAACTCAACAAGATGTTCCCCTCAGCAACAACTGCCATGTTTAATTATATTACCACAAGATGCTGAGCGATGCTTTTGTACTGACACCCAGTTGCCTGGAAGGTAGTGTGAAATGGCATGCAGATTCAGTACAAAGGCAAGTCCCTAATGTACTAAACTAGAAAATTTAAGACACAGACTGATTTTTATTTTAGTTGAGCGATACAGTGTGGAAACAGGCCCTTCGGCCCACCGAGCCCATGCCAACCATTGATCTCACTTACTTATCCGACACACTCGGGGAAATTTACAGAAATTAATTAACCTACAAACTTGTCCAGAGTAGGTGAATCAAGGACCAGAGGGCATAGGTTTAAGGGGGAAAATGTAATAGGAATCTAAGGGGTAACCATTGCACATAAAGGGTGATTGATGTATGGAACAAGCTGCCAGAGGAGGTGGTTCAATGGTTCATGGTCCTTTATTGTCACGTGTACCATTAAAGCTATCGTGAAATTTCATTTACTGTACAGTCATACCAGAAAAAAGCAACAAGACACACAATTACATAAAAGTTAACATAAACATCCACCACAGCGGCTCCTCCACATTCCTCACAGTGATGGAAGGCAATAAAGTCTTATCTTCTTTACTCTTTATTCTCCCACAGACAGGGCAGTTGAACCATCCGCAGTCGGTATGATTGAAGCTCCCGCAGCCGGTGGTCGAAGCTCCTGCGCTTGAAGCTCTGGAAGTCGGTCCCTAACCAGGGACTGAGAGCTCCATGATGTTAAGTCTGTAGGCTCCCACGATTGGAGATCCCGAGGTCAATCCCTGGCAAAGGGACTGCGAGTTCCACGTTGTTAAGACTGCAGGCTCCAGCGGTTGGAGCTCCCAAAGTTGATCCCCATCAAGAGGCCGCCAGTTCCATGATGTTAGGCCGCAGTTTGGACGGAGATACGATATGGAAAAAATCACATCTCTGTCGAGGAAAGAGATTTTAAGAAGTTTCCCCCCCTTCACCCATCACCCAGTCAACCAGGCCTTGTACAACTCACCAGGCTTTGTACTGCTCCAGCTTTCTTCCAGCTCCCTTCCCTGCCGACCACAATCGGTCTGAATCAGGGTCCCAACACAAAACATGCTGATGGAGGAGAACAGAGGGTGGAAGAAGAAACATTTCATGTACATATCATGCAATAGATTGTCAGACAAAATGATTTTTTGTGATAAATTTAATGTAAATAGACCTTTTTTCAATTCTTATAATCATTATGCCTATAATACGTTGTGCCTATTTGATATTAGAATCACAGAGTTATACATGACAGAAACAAGCCTTTTAAACCTCCATGTCCATGTCAAACATTTCTACAAGTCTCATTTACGAGTATTTGTTCACAGCCTTGTTCAACATAAGCTAGCGATTCAAACGCTCAGTGAGTTATTTCTAAAATGACTTTTGAATATTTGCCTCAACTCTCACACAGATAGTATGATTCAAATTCTTACTACCCACGGGGTGAGAAATCTGTGTTCCAGCTTTCTTCCCTGCCTACCACAATCGGAATCGGGGTCCCAACATGAAACATCCCTTATGCATGGTCTCAACATATGTTGCCTGACTCACTGAGTTATTCCAACAGCGTGTATTTTTTGTAGTAAACTAGTTCCTTGTATCTCTTTGTATAACTCTATCAGATACCATCACAATCTCCCCTACATCAAGCAAAACAAATCCACTATACTCAGTCTTTCCTCATAACTGAGACACTGCCCCAGGCAACATCCTTGGAAGATAGACACAAAATGCTGGAGTAACTCAGCGGGCCAGACAGCATCTCTGGAGAAAAGGAGTAGGTGACGTTTCGGGTCGAGACCCTTCTTCAAACTGAAAGTCAGGGGAAAGGGAAACGAGGGATATAGATGTTGATATGGAGAGATGTAGAACAAATTAATGAAAGACATGCAAAAAAGTAAGATGATAAAGAAAACAGGCCATTGTTAGCTGTGGGCTAGGTGAAAACATGTTACAGACAATGAGACTCAACAAGATGACATTGTACACCAATGTGGGTGGAGAAGGCACAAAAAAATAGGTTTTTTTGAAGTTACTTGAAGTTAGAGCAATCATAATTCATATCACTGGGTTGTATGCTGCTCAATGAAAATATGAGGTGCTGTTCCCCCAATTTGTGTTTGGCCTCACTCTGACAATGGAGGAGGCCCAGGACAAAAGGTCAGTGCGGGAATTGGAAGGGGAATTAAAGTGTTTAGCAACCAGGAGATCAGGTAGGTCCAAGTGGACTGAGTGAAGGTGTTCAGTGAGACGATCGCCCAGTCTATGTTTGATATCGCTGCTGTATAAGAGTCCACATCTTCAACATGGATACAGTAGATGAGGTTGGAGGAGGTGCTAGTGATCCTCTGCCTAACCTGAAAAGACTGTCGGAAGTCCCTTTCTCCCGACACTCACTCCATTGGCACCATGTCTTTGTTTTAGTATGGCAGTGTTCCAATTGTGACCAAGTTAATGTTATAAACTATAACCTTCCTGGTTTTACATTCTATGCTCTGGCTAATGAAGGTAAACGTCCTTTATGCCTTCCTTTCCACTTTATCAACCAGTTCTGCCACCATCAGGCATCCTTGGGTTAAGGACTTTAGGTCCTGGTACACATCTATATCTTTGGACCCTGTCATTCATTCCCTATCCTTATCGTTCTTCCCAAAGTGCAGCAACTTTCCCTTAGGAATTATGTTCCATCCAACTTTGCCAATTGATCAATAGTATTATTTAGCCGACTACTATCTTCCTCATTGCCAATAACAACACCAATCTTCATGTTATTTGCAAATCTATTAATCATTTAATCTACATTCATGTCCAAATTGTCAATGATTGTCACAAACAGTAAGTGTTCCAGTAATACACTCTAGAGAACAACACTGATCACAGACTTCCAATCACAGAAACATCTCTCCACTGTCTCCTATTACCAAGCTAAATTTAGATACAATTTGGCAACTTGCTTTGGATCATTTTCCTCAGAAGTAGATACAAGAAACTGTAGTTGCTGATTTACAACAAAGACACAAGGTGCTGGAGAAACTCAGTAAGTCAGGCAGCATCTCTGGGGAACATGGATAGGTACCATTTTGAGCTGGGATCCTCCATTATTCCGATTCTAGTGGGGTGGGAAAGCTAGAAGAGGGATGAGGGTGGGATAAAGTCTGACAAGTGATAGTTGGATAGAGGTGAGGGGATATCTTGATTTGCAGATGGTTGGATAAAAGCTAGAGTTGAAAAGGCAAAAGGTGTGAACTACGGATAGAAGAGGCATGAAATGTGAAATCAGAGTAAGGTGTATAGGTGGAGGGGGAAAGGGATAAATGGGTGTGCATCATGGTGGGGCACAGGGAATAGAGGACAGATCAGTGGTCGCATAGAGTCATGTCAAAGCCTTGAGGAATGTCCATGTACAGTGCATCAATGGAACCGTCCCCATCTATACACTTTGTTACCTTCTTGAAAAATTATATCTCATTGGTCAGACAGGATCTCAATTTAAGAGATCCCTGCTGATTTTCTTTGATTAATCCCTGCTTTTGCAAGTGTAAATGACTGCTAACATTTTTTCCCAATAATTTCCCTACCACTGATGTTTGATTCACAGGCCTGGAATGACCTGAATCATCTCCGCTGCCCTTTTTTGAGTAAAGGTACCACATTTTTCATCGCTCTGTTATCTAGTACGTTCGTGTCCAGCAAAAAAATTTTTATGCCTCTCCATTCCCCTGCCTTCTCTGTTATATGAGCTTTGGATCTGTCTCATCAGGCCTTGGCGATTTTTTAATGATAAACTGTTGCAGAATATCACCATTCCTCTTCCTGAATGGTCTAGGTACAATGACCATCTTCTTAGTGAATAAAGAAGAGAAATATTCACTGAAGACTTCACCTATATCTAGCTCCATGGATTAAAAAAACCTTTGGTCCCTAATGTGCCACACTTCCTATGATTATCCTTTTGCCCTTAATATGCTTATTTTCTTTGCTAAGTGACAAAGAATAGTAAGATTAAATGAGAACTTACCAGTTTGAAGTTTGATCTTTATTTTATGAGGAGTTACGATGAGGGATTACGTGAAGACCCCGCCAGGAGGCATGCGCGACATTCTTCAAAGCAGTGGTGTGAAATCACAGATACCAGAGTAGACTAATATAGTAAGATAAGAGAGAACTTCCATACCAGTTGAACTTTATAATAGAGGGTTTTGGGAGCGGAGGGCACGTAATCCCTCATCGTAACTCCTCATAAAATAAAGATCAAACTTCAAACTGGTAAGTTCTCATTTAATCTTACTATTTTACTTCGGAGTAACGTGAGTGACTACGTGAAGATTTCAAAGCTCTGTGATTTCATGCCCTGGAACGAGACCATGCTCACACACTGCCATTCTGGGACGGAGGATGAACATATTTCACACACGACACTGTGCTGAAAAACAATAAAGGTATTATTCATACCTAAAATAATATGCCCCACATTGGGTAATTTATTTTACAGAACTTAATTTGTCCCTGCAAAGTCTCAGGATCGGCCATGGGTTTATTATATTAATGCGTTCATTGCTCCACCCCGCTGTGGCAAGATGTGGTCCATAGGAACTCCCATCATCCTAGCGTCCGATGTAGATACAGCCCTGTTGGAGTGAGATTTGAAACATTAGTATTCACCACTGCACGTAATACCACCCGAACCATCTGGATATGGTTTGCACTGTGACCTTAGGTGAGGGCATTTATGGGTAATGAGAAAGCTCTCTCCGTGCCCATAAGTGTCTTGGTGACTATATATTGGAAAGTATGTGTCACTATGCAGGGCCGACTATCTGCAGGATAGGCCAGAACTCTAATATTGGCCAAAGGAACCGGGTCAGTCTAGTTTAAGTACCCCTGTATGTAGCAGGTTATCTGCCATTTGTGACAGACATGACGTCCTATTCTAGCTTGTGTAAGGACTGGACCCGTTGTGCTGATCCAAGTGCCATAATCATTCCCATCTAGGATATTAGTTTGTCCAGAGTGAGCCCCGATATTGGTGTCCATCCTCGTAACATGGTGTACTACCTATGTCCCATATATGGGTGTATCTGGGCCTGGGGGGAATAGAGTACAAATACCCCTCATTCGTTTAGGTACTAGTGGGTGTGATCCTATAGCCAGAGGGTGATCACTCCCTCTGCCCAGATATTAGATAGGGCACTCCTTGCACAATAATGGCACTGTAACTCAATCCTTCATCGAAATGAAGGGTGGCCAGAACTCCAGCACTTCAGTGTTGGTGGCTGAGTCATATGTAGTGTTCGTCCTGGTGCAGAACACTTCCCATTTCCTGACATATGTCAGGTACTGTCTTCTCGTGGACTCCCTGCACGACGCTGAGATGGCATTGATCGTCCTGTTGGAGAGTCCGTATCCCAGAAATGGCCTGTTCAGAAACTGCAAATCAACAAGTTCATACAGTCATGGCACGGATACTTTCCCGCACGGGGTGTGCCAACCTCCTTGGCCGTTGTTGATCCAGATGCAGGGTTCTGAGACCATCTTTGTACTGTTGGGAACCATGGTACCCGTTGCGGTGTCTTGTTTAATTATTGTAAGACTCGCCTGATGAGGCAGAAGGGGAAAATTCATAGCAAAACAAATCCCCCCCCCCCAATGCAGCGAGAAATCGTCCATCGCTGCTGCCCCTGAGTCTGGTTCCCAAGCAACATATGTTGGTAGTTGGTGAATTAGTCCGGATGGAAAAAAGGTCGATATCTGGTGTCCCATACCGATTATATCCTATAATATCTGTAAACACTTTCCGATCCAACATCCATTTAATGTTGTCGTTGAATTTACGTGACCTGATGTCTGCCACTGTATTTAGCTTACCTGGAAGGTAAGTGGTTGACATCCAAATCTCTCTCCCAGACACCAGTGCCAGATATTATTAGGCAATTCATCACATGATATCGACTTTATTTCACCCATATGATTATATATAGGCCCCCAGTGTGGTATCAATCTGTACCGTACATGCAACTGGTGCTCATCTGAGCAGTAGGCCCTGAGTCCATGAAACGCTCCCAGCATTTCTAGATAATTAATTCCTAGTGCTTTAAACAGAATAATTTTTGTGCACTCATCTGCCACCACAACTTGCGGTGGTATTAGTTGCTCCCCAACCTTTAGCACTGGCATCAGTCTGTAATGTACCCTAGGGATATAGAATGGGGTGATGGGGTTAGGATAATATGGAACATTTCTATCCACCAGTTTAATTCTAATTTACTTTCCCTGGTAGTTGCATAGACATATTGAAATGGCCTGTATGATTTTTGAGAGCTAAAATTTCCCTCTTCCAGGTTTTAATAATGGAGTGGTCCAATTGTGCTGCTGGGAACGCAGCCACCAATTCCCAATCACTCTTGCTCCTTGCCGAATGGATGGTTTCCCTGATGCCAGTGAGGCTTTTGCATACTCCCATCAAGTCTGTCACTTTGTTTGGTGGCAAGGTGATAGACATATGAACAGAGTCAATATTGAACCCCAAATAATCCATGGTAGTGGAGGGTTCCAATTTTGATTTATCTGGATGTACGTTAAACCTCTCTGTTGTGGCTGATACCACCAATGTAGCCAGCTCCAATTTTCACCTACAATGAGAATATCATCAAGGTAAGCCATGACGATGTGGTTATGTTTCTTTAAGTATGCTAAAGCTGGTTTTAATAAATTTGTAATAGCCTGGGTGCTGATGACAACCCATTGGATAAGGCATACTGCCATTGCTGTCCCATCCAGATAAATTTCAGGTATTTACGATGATCCTGTGTGTGACAAACGTGTCTATTTTGAAATGGGCATACTGAACGGAAGTATTTAGTTCGGTCAAATCTGTAATGATACGGCAACCACCATCTTTTTAGTTTTTTATAAATATATTTGATACGAACTCTTGAAATTCTCTGATTGTTTTCTCAATCCCTTTTGTGTTTAGTCTTAACAGTTCAGCATGGCCTGCTGTTCTCTCTTTTTGTGAAGTATGAACTTCCTGCTAGGCGTATGCTGAACTGGGACGGTAGTTCGTATACAAATTCAATTTTGTAATTCTGAATACTTCCGAGTATGTAAAAGTTCAGAGGTAAAAGTGCAGCACACATGATGAAACAAGCGCAACCGTCCCCCAACTTTAATGAATCGGACATGCAATGTTTTTTAAGACAACCAGACCCACCTACCTCCATGGTTACCGGTGTTGTGTGGGTTGCCTCCGCAGTTGTTTCTTCTGGTATTATGTTGCTGCGTTGTGGGGTTGGCGCGTTTTCCATGAAGGCCGGGCTGGGCCATGGTCTGAAAGACCGCTGTGCAGGTGGGCCGGCCTTCGAGCTTTCACCACCAGATGGTCTTCCATAGCACCGATGTCTGGTGGGTGTGTAGGGGTGCTGCCGCTGTTGATAGTGGGTTTTAGAGGTGCTAGGCACCTTGATCAGGCCTATAGCCTTGGCTTCCTCATGCAGGTCTTTCACCTGCTTCGGGAGGTCCCCCAACAGCAATTTTGGCGCCTGTGTGCTACTTGTCTTGCATAATTCCGCACTTCTTGATGATGCTCTTCCTGTAACTGTAAATCTCCACTGAGTATTATACAGTCTGCTAGAGCATCACGTAACTCTTCAGGCAAATCAACCCCATCAGTTGTCCTGGTACTGCTGTGATTTTAGCAGCCAGCAGTTTCCTCTGGAGCTTCACCTCCTGGCTCCTTATAGATGGGCTCCTGTTGCCCCAGATGGGGTCATAGACTGCTGGTACTTTAAGAGAAATGGAGTTCTCTGGAGCAATGTGCTTCCCAGCCATAAAGTTAATGGCTTGCTCCAGTAGCTGGTTTGTAGCCATGTATTTTTTACTGGCTTGCAGCTTTGTATAGGCAGTCCTTCTTGAGTTGATACAGCATGTGTCCCACAATCTTCTGCTGCTCTCTCTTCTGGCTCCCCTCACAGTTGACTGTTCAGCCATTGCCCCTTCTTCAGGGTCAGCCCAGCTCTGACCCCTAATGCTCCCCTGCGAAGAGGGTGAGACATTTGGCAGTCCTTGAAAGGATCCTGCCGTGGGTCTGCGAGGAGACCCACTGTGACTCTGCCCCTGCATAAGCAGGTCACGCTGGAGCACTGCTCCCCACCCGCTCCCGCGGGAAAGACGCCCGCCGTCCCTATCCGTCTTCAGGTCCGGACCCAGCCGAGTCAACGGACCTGTCCGACTTCCGGGTGGTTTTGCCGCCGACCGCGGCGCACCTGCGGTCTGTAGCAGCGAGAAGCCGGCAGCTGCTGGCAGCACCTGCAGCTCTGGAGAGACGGCACGCTGCTGGCTGCTTCCACAGCAGCGGTATCAGCTGCTGCTCTCCCCTGCGCGACTCCATGGTGCTTCCTCCTGAAAAAGAAATTACACCGAGTCGCCACGCTCACCAGAAAAGGTAAGACTTACCTTCAGTAATTTTTCAAAATTCGCGCTGGAGGAGCGGCGCTCCTCCCGACTGTCGCTTCCGCAATGCGTTCGACGATATGTCGCGCATGCGTCCTGGCGGGGTCTTCACGTAGTCACTCACGTGACTCCGAAGTAAAATTTCCATGCTCAGCATCGCCGCTTTCAAATCTGGCGATGCTGAGGGATACAGCTCATCCAGGGCCAATCTGAAAAAGGGAATTAGGAATGCTAAACTCAATCACAAACGGCGGATCGAGGAGCATTTCCGAAATAACTCTGACCCCAGGCACATGTGGCAAGGAATAAAATCCAGTGCCGATTACCATAAAATTAACACTCCCCCCCCAGACAATGCCTCCCTTCCTGACGAGCTAAACCATTTCTACGCCCGCTTTGACCGGGACAACAAAACCCCAGCCATCAAAGTTGCTCCACCCCCGCATGAACAACCCCTCAGTCTCTCCACCTCTGCTGTACAAGATGCACTGAGCAAGGTGAATGAGCACAAAGCTGCCGGCCCCGATGGCATCTCCGGGCGGGTGCTCAGGGCATGTGCTGGACAACTATCCCTGGTCCTCACTGACATTTTCAATCTGTCACTGGCCCAGGGTGTCGTCCCCACTTGCCTCAAGACATCTACCATTGTGCCAGTGCCCAAACAATCAGCGACAGGGAGTCTCAACGATTTCCGGCCAGTGGCACTCACCCCTGTCATCGCCAAGTGCTTCGAGCGGCTGATCCTGGCTCACCTCAAAGCCAGCCTCCCCCCCACACTGGACCCCCATCAGTTTGCCTACCAGACCAATAGGTCAACAGAGGACGCTATATCGGCGGCCCTACACTCTGCCCTGACCCACCTGGACAGCAATAACACCTACATCAGGCTGCTGTGCATTGACTTCAGTTCCGCCTTCAGCACTGTCATACCCGCTAGCTTGATCACCAAACTCAGCGGTCTTGGCATCTCCACTTCCCTCTGCAATTGGACACTGGATTTCCTCACTAACAGACCTCAGTCTGTTAGGATCAACAACCTCACCTCCTCCACTATAACACTGAACACTGGCGTGCCACAGGGCTGTGTGCTCAGTCCTCTCCTCTACTCTCTCTTTACCCATGACTGCATCCCTAAGTTTAGCTCCAACGCCATCATAAAATTTGCCGACGACACCACGGTGGTAGGACTGATCAGCGACACCGACGAGTCAGCCTACAGGGAGGAAGTCCAGCACCTGACAACCTGGTGTGCCAATAACAACCTCGTCCTCAACTCCCAGAAGACGAAGGAAATCATTGTCGACTTCAGAACAAACAGAGGGGGCAGACACACCCCCATCCATATAAACGGGACTGAGGTGGAGCGGGTCTCCAACTACAAATTCCTCGGGGTACACATCTCGGAGAATCTGTCCTGGTCCCTCAACACCTCCAAGCTGATCAAAAAGGCGCAGCAGCGCCTTTACTTCTTGAGGAGGCTCAAAAAAGCCCAAAATCCTGACCAACTTTTACCGCTGTACCGTTGAAAGCATCCTGACCACCTGCTTTACGGTATGGTACAGCAGTTGCACTGTAGCAGACAGGAAGGCACTACAACGGGTGGTGAAAACCGCCCAGCACATCATCGGTGTCCCGCTCCCTGCCTTGGATGCCCTCCACCGAAAACGGTGTCTGAGACGGGCTGGGAAGATCATCAACCATGGACCACCCTAACCATGGACTGTTTGCCCTCCTACCATCGGGGAGGCGGTACAGGAGCCTCAGGTCCCGCACCAGCAGGATGAGGAGTAGCTTCTACAATAACACCATCGCACTGCTGAACTCTGAGTCCCGCCGATAGATTCCCACATCTGTATTTATTTTTCTGTATTTATTTATCTGTACTTATCTAAACATTGCTATCACTACGTACTGACACTAAACTGCATTTCGTTGTACCCATACCTGTATCTGTACAATGACATTAAATTTGAATTGAATTGAATGATATTGAGTCTGAAGAAGGGTCTCGACCAGAAATGACACCTATTCCTTTTCTTCAGAGATGCTGTCTGAGTTATCCAGCTTTTTGTGTCTAACCATGTTATATTAGTTACTTTAAGAAAATAGGATATTGTTACATGCTTTTGAAATTCAGTAAACTTTCCTTTAATTGTCATTATTCACAGTGAAATGGTGGACATTTTTATATTTTATAATGGTGAAAGAGTTATATGGAAATTTGCATTTCAAAATCTATCAGGGTTATACAAAACTTCAGCCCATATATAACCATATAACCATATAACAATTACAGCACGGAAACAGGCCCTCTCGGCCCTTCCAGTCCGTGCCGACCATTTGTTTTCCCCTAGTCCCATCTACCTGCACTCAGACCATACCCCTCCATTCCCTTCACATCCATATACCTATCCACTTTACTCTTAAATGTTAAAATCGATCCTGCCTCCACCACATCTGCTGGAAGCTGATTCCACACAGCCACCACCCTCTGAGTAAAGAAGTTCCCCCTCACGTTACCCCAAAACCTCTGTCCCTTAATTCTCATGTCGAATACATGTAAAACATATTATTCATTTAGTACCTGAAAATGTATCTGTTATAATGTATCTGTTCATACATTAGTTGCAAAGATCTCAATGGTGATTTAGAAGTTATCAGATTAGTACGTAAGTGAAGATTCTGACAGATTTTTATTTAGTGAATGTAACAAAATGGAATATTGTTTCTTCCTATGTGCGATGCAGAACAATTACGCAACAATATGTACTTGAAATAATAGTTTGAATTGTTAGCCTGCCCTTCTTTTCTCCAAATGAATGTACAGTAGTTGCTTCCTCTCTCCCTGGTTCCCACTGGATGACAGCCAGTGCTTTTATGTTGTCTAAAATGACAACTGGAATTAACATGACAGTTTTGCAGCAACAATATGGTATTTGTGTAGTACAACACTTAGCAAAAACTGACATTTGAAATGAATTATGTCACAACAATTTTCAGATCTCGTACATCTGTCTGAATTGTCTCTCATTTATGCGAACTACTCAGGGATAGCAGAAAAAAAAATGTATTTCAAAACATAGATCTAATAGAGTCTGCAAAACAATTGTTACTACAATTTTTGTTTTGTTGAATGTTAATTAAACAGGACTATATTGAAGATTGTTGGTAAATTTAAGTGAACTTTATCTCAACGTAAGTGCCACTGAGTATTTGCTATAAGGCAGCGGAACATGAGGAAAACAATTTAAATTACATGTCTTTATGTTAAGTATAACTCTTGCATTTTCAATTTGTATCTTCCTTAATGAGTAGTAAACATTCTCTTGATTGCAACCACAAAGCACTGACATGTTGAGATTAGTTCACTACAATGCATTTTAATGTTTTTATTGATTTGAATTTACTAAAGTTCAAAAACTATATTGAAATATGTCCATCTAAAATATCTACACAACAGACAGTTAGAAAATGTATCCATTTATAACCCAAAATAACTGCTGGCCTTTGTAGGTAGTTATGTATTTAAAATAAAGTCACTAATTATTTTTTGATTTGATCCAATTTGAATTTTAAGATTTCTAAAAATAAATTCCATCCAGTCCATGGCATTTTACAATAAAAATATCAATAGAATGTTTATATTCATAATTTTAATTTACCATGAAACAGGTATGATCCATTTAACCTCATCTACTGCATCTGGTGTTCCCGATATGGCCTCCTGTACCTCGGAAAGACCAAGCTTAGACTCGGTGACCGTTTCACCGAACACTTGTATTCGGTCTGCCAAGGCCCGCTGGATCTCCCGGTTGCCAATCATTTTAACCCTTCCTATCCCACACCTTTCTGGCCTGAGCCTCCTCCATGGCTAGAGTGAGGCCACATGCAAACTGGAGGAACAGGATTTCATGTTCCGCTTGGGTAGCTGACAACACAACAGAATGTACATTGAACTATCTGATTTTAACTGATCTCTAATAAGCCTTGCCCCTCCCCTTTCTCCTCCACACCCTGGTTTCTCACCCACCCCCATTCCATGTACGTCCCACCTGGTCTTGCACCTATTTCACCCCTACCCTCCTCCTCCCTTTTCTCCTACATTCTGTCCAGGGTCTCACACCTTCTGCCTTAATTTGTACTTTTTGTCCCAACCATCTGTCTATAAACACTCCCCCCGCATGGGTCTCGCCCAGCTCTCTTCCCCCATCCTCCCTCCATAATCAGTCTGAAGAAGAGTTCCGACCTGAAATGTCACCTTTGCTTGTTCTCCAGATATGTTACCAGGCCTGGTGATTTTCTCCAGCACTTTGTGTCTATTTTGTAAACCCCCATTTGTGATTCCTTGTTTCCACCATCTGGGAAACTAGGCAAAAGGCCAGAGCTCCAGAGAGAGCTTGGATAGATGGATTGTCTCTGAATGCCGGGGATTGTGGGGAGACCTGACAGAAGTATATAAAATTACGAGAGCATAGTTAGAGTAAACAGTCAGAATCTTTCTAGCAGGATGGAAATATCAAATGTTAATGGCCATAATTTTAAGTTGAGAGGGGTATAGTTTATAGGAGATGTGTGGGGCAACTTTTTACAATGAGGGTGCTGACTGCCTGTAATGTAATACTTGAGACAGATATGATAGTGGCATTTGAGAAACGTTTAGATAGGTCTAGGATACTGAGGGAATAGAGGGACGCAGATTTTGTGCAGGAAGATGAGAGTTAGTCTTGACATCATGCTTAGCACAGACGTTGTCCTGTTCTATGTTCTATGTCTGGTTAAGGGGCTTAGCCAGCCATCGGGAAATGCTTGATCTCTTTGGCCTATCTCTCCTGGAAAAACAATACGGATTCTTCTCTCCAGTTTTTGTAACAATGTGCACATCTTGTACTTCATGCTTTGGCTCCTAGTCTCAAAAAAGTTCAAACCAATCTTAATCAGTGGTGCAGGGTACACAAAAAGCTGGAGAAACTCAGCGGGTGCAGCAGCATCTAAGGAGCGAAGGAGATAGGCGACGTTTCGGGTCGAGACCCTTCTTCAGACCAATCTTAATCAGTGGTGCATGCGACTGACATATTTTCGAATCTATATGCCATTGTTTCTTACTGATTCAAAGTTTTCAGTTTTATTTTCTACTTTTGACCAGACCTTTATACATGCTTAAAAAAACTGACAGCACAGAACCGTGCCATTTGGCTCAACAGCCATAGCAATGCGTAGGGTCATGGCAGGATTTGTAAATGATTAGCATTCAAAATTAAGCTTTCACATCTGACTTTTTTGCAGGCAATTTTCAGCAGATTAGAAGCAAACTATTTCTTTATATTCACACTGTGGCATAGCTGGATATTTAAAAATACTCATTGTATATTGGGCCCATGTCAGCACCAGGGGAGAAACCTCATTCTATTTATTTTAACCTATTATCATGTGTTTGCAATGCAGAAGGGAATTGCAGCATCTTGAGGAAAGCAATGCAGAGTGGAGAGTAACTGCAGAGACTGCCTCTGTGGACAGGAAGAAACCTGGGTCCTGTGCTGCATCAAATATATAACCATACACTAGCTTTTAACTTTTATTGGAGCAAAGCCAAGACAATCACAGGTGGCCAGCACACGTGAAAATTAAGTAAATCTACAATACTCGACTGAGTGGGATCCGCTGGGTCCCATGCTCACACGGGAGGGCTGGTCCCCAATTCCAATATTGGTGACCTGTGGGAGGTGTGGGGGGGGGGAGCTTCTGGAGCATTAGTATGGGTATTGTGGGCTGCAGGGACTGGTTTCCAGAGGACTAGTATGGACATTGTGGGCGAATTGGATTCTTGGGGTGACAGCTCAGTCACTCAAGCCTGATGTGCTGGCAGCTCACTCACGGCTGGTGGGCTAGCAGTTGACATACGACTATTCCTTGAAATTCCATTTCAAGCAGGGTGCAAGGCCACCAAATTCAAATGCAGTGTCCTACCATTTCAAGAAGGGTGCAAGGCCACCAAATTCAAGTGCAGTTTCTTACCACTTCAAGCAAGGTGCAAAGTCACCAAATTCGATTGCAGTTTCATACCAGCTCAAGCAGGGTGCAAGGCCACCAAATTCAAGTGCAGTTTCCTACCACTTCAAGCAGGGTGCAAGGCCACCAAATTCAAGTGCAGTTTCATACCACTTCCAGCAGGCTGCAGGGCCACCAAAGTCAAGTGCAGTTTTCTACCACTTCAAGCAGGGTGCAGGGCCACCAAACTCAGGTGCAGTTTCCTGCCACTTCAAGCAGGGTGCAAGACCACCAAATTCAAGTGCAGTTTCATACCACTTCAAGCAGGGTGCAAGACAGCCAAATTGAAGTGCAGTTTCATACCATTTCAAGCAGGGTGCAAGGCCACCAAATTCAAGTGCAGTTTCATACCATTTCATGCAGGGTGCAAAGCCACCAATTTCAAATGCAGTTTCAAACCATTTCATGCAGGATGCAAGACTACCACATTCAAATGCAGTTTCATACCATTTCAAGCACGGTGAAACCACCATAAAACCACCATGAAACCATACAAAACACCACATAGGAATTGCTCTGTGTGGCTTGTAGAAACAGAGTTTCGTTCGAGCCTCTCTGAGGTTCAAATGGCAAGTAATAAAATCTAATCTAACGTAATCTAAACATAAACACCACACTCACAGTTCAGTAGACATTCAGTTTGTTCAGTTGATTCGCAGCTCAGACAGAGTCGTGACCTCTCCATCTCCCATCTAGCAGAGACTGAGCCATACCCACACTTCCTGGGTTTTATAATCCCCCTCCCCCCCTCCCACCAGAAGGGGCATGGCCTTCATGGCATGATTGATAGGAGAGAGATTCTCAACATTTTTTGAAGCACTAATAACACTTTTATTTTTCATTGATGGGAAGAATCCTCTGCACCTGATGAGCGGAGGGGGACAGAGTAAGATGGCCAAATATCACAGCCGTATGTGGTAGTGTTTTATCTAAAATCAATATACAGTGCAAACAGGAAGTTATCAAGTTTAGAGTTACAACCATTTGCTGTGCAGCATTTCAAATCAACCACCACCAACAACCATTTGCAGTGCAACATTTCAAACCAATAACATTTTCATTTTCAAACCATATTAAGAGCACTCACAATTGAGTAGACATGTGGTCAGTGTTACTCACGGCTCAGAGAGACGTGACCCTCTCGCTTCCTCCATCTTGCAGAGACTGACTGAGGCACAACAGTTCTGGGTTTTATACTTGCAGCTTAGGGATAGAATAAAACTAAAAGAAAAGATGTATAACACAGCAAAGAGTAGCCGTAAGCCAGAGGATTGGGAAACTTTCATAGGACAACAGAAGGAAATGGGCAATACGGGCTGAAAAGATGAAGTACGAGGGGAAGCTGGCCAGGAATATAAAGAAGGACAGTAAAAGCTTCTTTAGATATGTTAAGGGAAAAAGAGTAGCAAAGTCAAATGTGGGTCCCTTGAAGGCAGACACGGGTGAAATAATTATGGGCAACAAGGAATGGCAGAAGAGTTGAATAGGTACTTCAGATCTGTCTTCACTAAGGAGAACACAAACAATCTCCCAGATGTACTGGAGGACAGAAGATCTGAGGGGGTAGAGGAACTGAAATAAATTTTCATTAGGCGAGAAATAGGTTTAGGTAGGCTAATGGGACTGAAGGATGATAAATCCCCTGGGCCTGATGGTCTGCATCCCAGGGTCCGCAAGGAGGTGGCTCTAGAAACAGTGGACGCATTGGTGATCATTTTCCAATGTTCAATAGATTCAGGATCAGTTCCTGTGGATTGGAGGATAGCTAAAGTTATCCCACTTTTCAAGAAAGGAGTGAGAGAGAAAACGGGGAATTACAGACCAGTTAGCCTGACTTCGGTGGTGGGAAAGATGCTGGAGTCAATTATTAAAGAGGTAATAATGGAGCATTTGGACAGCTGTAAAAGGATTAGTCCAAGTCAACATGGATTTATGAAAGGGAAATCATGCTTGACTAATCTTCTGGATTTTTTTGAGGATGTGACAAGTAAGATAGATGAAGGGGTGCCAGTGGATGTAGTGTATTAGACTTTCAGAAAGCCTTTGATAAGGTCCTGCATGGGAGACTGGTGACTAAAATTATAACACATGGTATTGGGGGTACGGTGTTGACATGGATAGAAAATTGGTTGGCAGACCGGAAGCAAAGAGTAGGAGTGAACGGGTCCTTTTCAGAATGACAGGCAATGGCGAGTGGAGTGCCCCAAGGCTAAGTGTTGGGGCCGCAACTGTTTACCCTGGGATGCAGACCATCAGGCCCAGGGGATTTATCATCCTTCAGTCCCATTAGCCTACCATAAATGATTTCGAAGAGGGAATTAGGAGCAACACTAGCAACTTTGTGGATGACACAAAGCTGGGTGACAATGTGAACTGTGAAGAGGATGTTAGAAGGTGGCATGGGGACCTGGACAGGTTGAGTGAATGGGCAGATGCGTGGCAGATGCAGTATAATATAGATAAATGTGAGGTTATCCACTTTGTTGGCAAAAACAAGGGGGCAGATTATTATCTCAATGGGGTTAGGTTAGGTTAGGTAAGAGGGAGGTGCAGCGAGACCTGGGTGTCCTTGTACACCAGTCACTGAAAGTTGGCGTGCAGGTACAGCAGGCAGTGAAGAAAGCTAATGGAATGTAGACCTTCATAACAAGAGGATTTCAGTACAGATGTAAAAAGGTTCTTCTGCAGTTGAATAGTGCTCTGGTGAGACTACATCTGGAGTATTGTGTACAGTTTTGGTCTCCTAATTTGAGGATGGACATCCTTGTGATTGAGGCAGTGCAGCGTAAGTTCACGAGATTGATCCCTGGGATGGCGAGGAAAGATGAGGAAAGATTGAAAAGACTAGGCCTGTATTCATTGGAGTTTAGAAGGATGAGGGTAGATCTTATAGAAACATAATAAACAAAATTATAAAATGACTGGACATGCTAGATTAAGGAAAAATGTTCCCAATGTTGGGTGAGTCCAGAACCAGGGGCCACAGTCTCCGAATAAAGGGGAGGTCATTTAAGACTGAGCTGAGAAAAAGCTTTTTTACCCAGAGATTTGTGAATTTATGGAATTCTCTGCCACAGAGGCCAAATCACTGGATGGATTTAAGAGAGAGTTGGATAGAGCTCTAGGGGCTAGTGGAGTCAAGGGATATGGGGAGAAGGTAGGCTCGGGTTATTGATAGCGAACAATCAGCTATGATCACAATGAATGGTGTTGCTGGCTCGATGGGCCAAATGGCCTGCTCCTGCACCTATTTTCTATGTTTCTATGTTTCTATAGTCCCTTCACCCTCCCACCTGCAGGGGCAGCAGAGAGAATCTCAATATTTTTTAATCATTAATAACTCTTTTATTTTTTATCAATGGGAAAAATCCTCTTGTCCTGAGCAGCGGAGCGGGACCCTGAGTAAGGTGGCTAAAAATCACTTACATAAGTGGCAGCAAACTTTTCTAAAATCATGAAACAGAAAACCAGGAAGTGGTCAAGATCAGACTTTTAGTAATATAGATAGATATTTGAGACCAACTGAATTCCTGAATGAAAGACATGTCTTTATGGTGTTTGGGCTGCTGCTGTAATGCCGTAAGTGAGGTATCTGTTGGATAATTGAATTCTCAATGATTTGCCGAGTCCAGAAGGAGCATTAAAAAACTTTGATTCAAGTACAATGGTTCTATTGCATCAGGGCAAAGCATTACAATATCTGCAGACCTTAAATAAAAACTGAATATATCATAACTAACAAAACAAAGAAACTATGGAATTAAATCTAAAGGACTGAAGACTGAACATGGACATTCAACTAACCGCTTTCACACAGAACACTGCTGAAAAACAGGCTTCCTTATCTATTTAGAGTGATTTGGATGTAACGAGCACCTCACATCATGAAGGGATCATTGTTCACAGTTCTGTCCCAGCTGCTATCAGATGTAAACATAAATTCACAAGCTGTTCTTTGCCACATGTCTTTTTTTTATAAACTAACCCCGTCAGGTCTCTGGAAGCCACCAAGTATCCGTGCCATCAGGCACATGGATTCTTTGAAATCACAGAAAAGACTTATTTCAACAGTTTCTCAGATAGAAGTTAAAATCTTACATCAGTTTAATTAAAGAAGCTTCTCACATATATCGTTACATTTTAAACAATATTGATTTTAATTATTCCAGTCCAATAATGTTCAAGTAGCAATTTATTTAAAATATTTTGATTTCTTTATGATGTTATGGAGAAATGGCATACTATAAAACTTCAATTCTGAACTCAAGTCTGAGAAAGTGCGTTTATCCTTCTAATTATTTTCTCCTTCTTTCTGTGTTTTCGTTTGAGACACATGTTTCTGATATTTGGCTGATTTGTGCAAATTAAATGAAGTGATGTTCTTCTTTTAACTCTCCGCAATTCATGAAAATTAATCCAACGAAAAATGTATTTTACCAATTTCAAAAATATTCTACATTTAAAAGAAAACTTTACTATTTGTTTAAATCTTCTATGACACAAACCAACATTTTCAATTAAAAGCATTTGGAGATTAATGAAAAGAAGCAAAAAAATCTGTGAGGAATTAAACTTTATAGGATTTCAATACTAGTTTGTACAGTTAAGAATTGAAACTGTTAAATTGAACTTTCTGAGAATCCAGAAATCAGAGGTGCATAGGGACTTGGGAATGCTGGTGCAGGATTCCCAAAAAGTTAATTTGCAAGTCGAATTGGAAATAAGGAAGGCAAATGCAAATGCATTTATTTCAAGAGGACGAGAATATAAAAATAGAAATGTAATGCTGAGACTTTATAAGGCACTGGTCAGACCAGTTTGGAGTATTGTGAGCAGTTCTGGGCCCCATATCCGAGGAAGGATGTGCTGGTGATGGAGAGGGTCCAGGGGAGTCGGGGCGATCGAAGCTCTCGCAGCTGGCGATCGAAGATCCCTCGTCGGGGCAATTGAAGCTCCCGCGATCGGGCAGGTCGAAGCTCCTGCGGCATGGAGCTCTTGATCGATCCCTATCCAAGGGACCGCGAGCTCCACAATGTTAATGAGAATATCCTAGTTATGTAATATAAATTTGCCTGTTTCCGTGCTGTAATTGTTATATGGTTATATAGGTAGATGGGACTAGGGGAAAACAAATGGTCGGCACGGATTGGAAGGGCCGAGAGGGCCTGTTTCCGTGCTGTAATTGTTATATGGTTATTATATGTTATAAATGATAATGTAAGATATTTTAGTAAGTAAAAATTAATTTGACGTTCTTTGGGTTCTGAAGCTTTCTAATTCTATGCTGTAGAAGAGCTTGTAATCAGGAAGTTAGTGGCCTGTATTCAAGCTGCTTCCTGTTATGCCCAAGTAAAAAAACATTTACATTAGACAATAGACAATAGACAATAGGTGCAGGAGTAGGCCATTTGGCCCTTCGAGCCAGCATCGCCATTCAATGTGATCATGGCTGATCATCCCCAATCAGTACCCCATTCCTGCCTTCTCCCCATATCCCCTGACTCGCTAGAATTTAGATTGAGAGGGGATCTTATAGAAACTTACAAAATTCGTAAGGGGTTGGACAGGCTAGACGCAGGAAGATTGTTCCTGATGTTGGGGAAGTCCCGAACAAGGGGTCACAGTTTAAGGATAAGGGGGAAATCTTTTAGGACCGAGATGAGAAAAACATTTTTCACACAGAGAGTGGTGAGGCTCTGGAATTCTCTGCCACAGAAGGTAGTTGAGGCCAGTTCATTGGCTATAGTTAAGAGGGAGTTAGATGTGGCCCTTATGGCTAGAGGGATCAGGGGGTATGGAGAGAAGGCAGGTACAGGATACTGAGTTGGATGATTAGCCATGATCATATTGAATGGTGGTGCAGGCGCAAAGGGCCGAATGGCCTACTCCTGCACCTATTTTCTATGTTTCTATGTTTCTATGACTCTGCTATTTTTAAGAGCCCTATCTAGCTCTCTCTTGAAAGCATCCAGAGAACCTGCCTCCACCACCCTCTGAGGCAGAGAATTCCACAGACCCACCACTCTCCGCGAGAAAAAGTGTTTCCTCATCTCCGTTCTAAAAGGCTTACTCCTTATTCTTAAACTGTGGCCCCTGGTTCTGGACTCTCCCAACATTGGGAACATGTTTCTGGCCTCTAGTGTGTCCAAGCCCTTAACAATCTTGGTTGGAGAGGATGTATTTCCTGGGAAGGTGGTAGCTTTTCTAAACAGATGTCTTCTGGTTGGTAGCTGACTGATGATTACATTGTTAAGACAGAATTGTGAATGTTGACTAACTTCCTGTTGTCGAAGTTTGTCATCAACAGTTGTGATTGATGGAACCACAAGATACCAAGTGTATTGTATCAGTGACAAGATACTTTGAATGGGTAGAGCCTGTGATTGATTTGTATTAAACGTCATTGCTGCCACTCTGTATAAACGTGTGACTTTGTTTCCAAAACACTATAAAAGATGCTGTACGTCTTCATTCATTAGAGTGGAAGCTCAGGGAAGTCAAGAATCTGTGGCAAACTTGATTTTGTATCCCTGGCACTCTCGCCGGCTAATGATCAGTAACGCTTGTGTTGGTTTACCTAACCTATTGTGAGTTGTCTGTTTTACGAAATGAACCTTAACATTAAGTCTACAGGCCCCGTGTTGGAGCTCCGGAAGTCGGCTCCACGATGTTAAGTCTGCAAGCTCCCATGGTTGAAACTCCCGAAATCTATCCCCAGCAACAGGCTGACAGCTCCACGATGTCAGGCCGTAGCGCGGACCGAGATACAATACTGAAATAGTTGCATCTCCGTCGAGGAAAGAGATTTAAAATAGTTAAAATGCATTTAACAACAGACTAAGAGCAACAAAAGAAGAAAAGGATGAGGCAGACTATTGGCGAGGCTGCCATCGTACCGAATAGTGAAAGGCCTGGATAGAGTGGATGTGGAGTGGATGTTCCACTAGTGAGAGAGTCCGGGACCAGAGGCCATAGCCTTATGACCCTGTCCCACTTAGGAAACCTGAACAGAAACCTCCGGAGACATTGCGCCCCACCCAACGTTTCCATGCGGTTCCCGGAGGTTCCTGCAGGTTTTTGTCCTCTGACAACCATCTTCAACTAGCATCGCATCCGACTTCGACTAAAAAATTACCAATTTTTAAAATGGAAACCACTTTCGACCATTAGGGAGACTGACAAAAAGCTCAGGGAACCGTACGGAAACCTTGGGTGGGGCGCAAAGTCACCAGAGGTTTCCGTTCAGGTTTCCTATGTGGGACAGGGGCATTAGAATAAAAGGATGTATCTTTATAAAGGCGATGATGAGGAATGTATTTAGTCAGGATGGTGAATCTGTGGAATTTTCTGCTACAGAAGGCTGTAGAGACCAAGTCAATGGATATTTTTAAGGAAAGATTGATAGATTCTTGATTAGTACAGGTGTCAGGGGTTATGGGGAGAAGGCAGGAGAATGAGGTTGAGAGTGAAAGATAGATAATTCATTCATTCATTCATTAGATCAGCCACGATTGAATGGCGAAGTAGACCTGATGGGCCGAATGTTTCCTATCACTTATGAACTTATGAACTCATGAATTTTACTGCAAAAAATGAATACTTTAAATATAAATAAAATGTGAAAAAAAAACAAAGCAGAACCCGTGAGAACATCTGTACACCATCTATATTGTAACTCATAGCCAGATAACAAATAAAGTACTTCATCTGCTTTCAGGATATGTTCAATTGTGTGCTTTCTATTATGGATTTGTGTTTCAGCACAGTTAATTCACAGCATGAGTCAGAGCTTACCATATTAATAAGTGATTGCGGTCTTAATTAAAAATCATAAAAGAAACTTGCATCACGGTAATATCAACAGTATGTTTTAAACTTGTCATGTTGTGAACGTACTTACTGCAACATGCAGGTACGCCCCTAGTTCTGTAATATTTGTTAAGCAAAGTCAGCTTTATATATCAGATTTTACGAATACCAACATGTAAGCATGCACCGATTATGGACATATGTATAGAGGTTGCAGCCTGTTGTGATTGCCACGCAATAGACGCATGCTAAGTTGAAGCAATTTAAATTGTTGCTTTGCAATAATGCGCAAAAGCAGCAGGAACTATTGCATAATCATACTGGTCGAGTAACGTAATGCAATGACATGATGTGGAAAGGAGGAAGTCTTATCTTTGAATCTTCTATGCTCTAGTTTATCCACATCAACTATGAAGACCACAGCGAAGGATAAGGAATGGATGAAAGAACCTGTAGAAAGCTTGGACCAAAGAAATCCATTATGCTGTGGATAGAAAATGTAAATCAATGCCTGACACTGCTTAGCCTCCTGATGACTCAGAAGTATAAAGGTCTTTATGACGACTTGAAAAACTAAAAAGAGTAAAACAAAGGGAATTATTATGGTGAATTATGAACAGTTTAGTTGATTTAAAGCTCATGTGAATATGCAAAACCTGTAACTAAGTGATAAGGCTGATGAGGCAGCAGCCAAATAATCTGCAAAAGCATTACAAATAGCAACAGCGGTACAATCAAAACAAAACTCAGCCCAAAGCAATAAATGAGTAATATAGCAAATAAGCACAGTGATTGGTTATGGCAGGCACCAAGCCATGAGGACAGCACCATATTGGACTGCACTCCACCTGCACCTCGGGTTCCGAGGGCCTTGCCCTGTTCAACCTCTCGACAAGCTGGAGATCGAACCGTTCAATGACAGAGTCACACCGCGGGACATCTCACTGCTCACCATCTCTCTCCTCACTGGGCTGCTCCAGGCCTCTATCTACAACAGGCAGCATCACCTATCTCCCTGCAAGCCCTCTCTCTCCCTAGTCTCAATCCAATTGTTCTCTCTCGCTGCCATCGATGGCTGGGTATGGGCCCATGCTCAGGATTCTGTGCTCACTGCAATGCCTCACCTTCTCATTGCTGCTTTACTTGCGTGGGCATTTTACACTCTCACCAGTCTTGCTGCACTCACTACCCTGGGTCACCTGTCCCATGTGACCTCCAGGAACCCGCACTGCTACTTGTTTTCCTGTACTGCCCATGGCTCTGTCTCACTGTCTCTGATCGCATGACCCACTTGACCTCCAAAAGCTCACATTCCCCTCCTGAAAGGACCCTGCCCATTCCAGGTCCTGTACGGTTGGCTGACAAATCAAAGCTACTCTTTACAAGGTTTAGTTTAGTCACGTAATGTGCAGGATGGAACTGCAGATTCATATAGCAAGATCAGCAAGATGTAGTCGAAGCCGTCCACTAGGCCCGGCTTCGGAGGCTCGGCCGTGGGCCTAGTGGACGATAACATCGGAGGCCTGGATCGCTTCAGCGCAGAGGGAGAACAAGTAGGGAAGAAGACAAAGACTTTAAGACTTTTGCCTTCCACCACAATGAGGAGGCGCCTGGTGAACTCACTGTGGTGGATGTTAAATATGTGTTTATTGTGTGTTTTGTTTTAATTTATTATATGTTATGACTGCAATGTAACAAACTTTCGTTCAGACCGAAAGGTCTGAATGACAATAAAGGAATCTAATCTAATCTAATCTAATCACAAAATACATATTGTTGATACATTTTCCATTAATATAAACAGAAAATAAATTATTATTTTTTGCATTACAGTTGTGCCTCTATCTCATCTCATTTGTCTCAAAGCATTGAAGTGATAGGAAACAAAACACAGTCAGTAGATAGGCCAAGCAGTCCCAATTGTGTGTGTTTATATCTCATCCTTCATTTGTGGGATAGGCTGCTATGGCGGAAAGATCTTGCGCCTTTAAGGATAATCCTCGTGTTTGACTCCTGAAGTTTTGTACTGCAAGAATTTAAGTGTGACTGCGCTCAAGTGTTTAACCTATCCGTGTCACGAGCCACATATTTTGAGCGCTGATCAAATAATCAACCTTTCAGCCAGTAACACATTGCACCTGAAGTGCTGCACATGTCCGTGTGTGTATGAGGCATGGTTTGAAGCATATTGAGTATTTGCATGTATGATTCATCAAATTTTACTGAAAGCTCTTAGCTGTAGATAAAAAAATAACCCTTTGAAGTTGATGTTAGTATGAGAATCAGTAACACTGGCAATGTTTGTGGGATTGAGGCCAAGATTGTTCCTTGCTATGACAAGGAACCTACTACTCCTGACCGTCACCTCTTCATGCCTGCTCCCTCTGTTTCACCAAAATCACAGATGCTTCCAATACTCCATCTACTCTCAAATCCTCTATCCTATTCCTGGTTCCACAAGGAACTGACTTCTTTTTTCCAGATCAGCTTTCCTCTTTCAAGTTATGGTTTAATTCTTAATTTGTGTCTTTAATTTAGTATTCATCTTTTTATGAATGATTCAAATGTTTTCTTCGTAAGCAATGTTGGAATATCCAATGTATGAAGCCAATTAATGAAACAAACAAATGCTTCTTTGAGGAAGTATACCTAAAGTTCAGCAGTAGAGTTACTGCCTTACAGTGCCAGAGAACCGGGTTCAATCCTGATTATGGGTGCTGTCTGTCAGGGGTTTGCACGCTCTCCCTGTAACCATGTGGGTTTGCTCTTGGTGCTCCAGTTTCCTCCCACATTCCAATGAAGTGCAGTTAACTGGCTGCTGTAAACTGCCCCTAGTGTGTAGGATAGAACTTGTGTACAGGTGATTGCTAATTCGCACGGAGTCAGTGGGCCGAAAGGCCTGTTTTCACGCTGCTTCACTACAGTAAACAAAAACTAAAACTAAGACAAAAATAATCCATGAAGAAATATTGGCAAATAAAATCAAAGAAAATCCAAATATATTTTGGATTGGAGTTTAATGTTGATAAGTGTGAAGTGCTACATCTTGGCAGGACAAATCAAAATAGGACGTACATGGTAAATGGTAGGGAATTGAGGAATGTTGTGAAAGAGAGAGATCTAGGAATAACTGTGCATAGTTCCCTGAAGGTGGAATCGCATGTAGATGGGGTGGTAAAGAAAGCCTTTGGTGTGCTGGCCTTTATAAATCAGAGCATTGAATATAGGAGCAGGGAAGTAATGTTAAAATTGTACAAGGCATTGGTGAGACCAATTCTGGAGTATGGTGTACAATTTTCGGCGCCTAATTATAGGAAGGAAACAAAATAGAGAGAGTACAGAGGAGATTTACTAGAATGTTGCCTGGGATCCAGCAACTATGTTACAGAGAAAGGTTGAACAAGTTAGGTCTTTATTCTTTGGAGCGCAGAAGGTTAAGGGGGGACTTGATTGAGGTCTTTAAAATGATGAAAGGGATAGACATGACATGAGAATTAAGGGACAGAAATTTAGGGGTAACGTGAGGGGGAACTTCTTTACTCAGAGGGTGGTGGCTGTGTGGAATGAGCTTCCAGCAGAGGTGGTGGAGGCAGGATCGATTTTAACATTTAAAAGTAAAGTGGATAGGTATATGGACGTGAAGGGAATGGAGGGGTATGGTCTGAGTGCAGGTAGATGGCACTAGGGGAAAACAAATGGTCGGCACGGACTGGAAGGGCCGAGAGGGCCTGTCTCCGTGCTGTAATTGTTATATGGTTATTATATGGTTATATGGTTAATGGGAAAAGCTTATCCACGTCAACTCTGTCTATCCCTTTCATCATTTTAAAGACCTCAATCAAGTCCCCCCTTAACCTTCTGCGCTCCAAAGAATAAAGACCTAACTTGTTCAACCTTTCTCTGTAACATAGTTGCTGGAACCCTGGCAACATTCTAGTAAATCTCTTCTGTACTCTCTCTATTTTGTTGACATCCTTCCTATAACTAGGCGACCAAAATTGTACACCATACTCCAGAATTGGTCTTACCAATGCCTTGTACAATTTTAACATTACTTCCCTACTCCTATATTCAATGCTCTGATTTATAAAGGCCAGCACACCAAAGGCTTTCTTTACCACCCTATCTACATGTGATCTACATGACAAACAACAGTGGACCCAACACAGATCCCTGAGGCACCCCACTGGTCACCGGCTTCCAACCTGACAAACAGCCATCCACCATTACTCTCTGACATCTCCCATTCAGCCACTGTTGAATCCATCTTGCTACTCCGCCATTAACACCCAACGATTGAACCTTCTTAACCAACCTTCCATGGGGAACCTTGTCAAAGGCCTTACTGAAATCCATATAGACAACATCCACTGCTTTACCCTCATCAATTTCCCTAGTTACCGCTTCAAAAAATTCAAGAAGGTTTGTCAAACATGACCTTCCAGGCACAAATCCATGTTGACTGTTCCTGATCAGACCCTGTTTATCCAGATGCTTATATATATTATCTCTAAGTATCCTTTCCATTAATTTGCCCACCACTGACGTCAAACTAATCGGTCTATAATTGCTAGGTTTATTCTTTGAACCCTTTTTAAACAATGGAACAACATGCGCAGTACGCCAATCCTCCGGCACTATTCCCATTTCTAATGATATTTGAAATATTTCTGTCATAGCTCCTGCTACTTCTACACTAACTTCCCTCAATGTCCTAGGGAATATCCTGTCAGGACCTGGAGACTTATCCACTTTTATATTTTTCAAAAGTGTCAGTACTTCCTCCTCTTTGAATCTCATAGTTTCCATAGCTACTCTACTTTTTCCCCTTAACTCACCGAGTTCAATGTCCTTCTCCTTGGTGAATACCGAAGAAAAGAAATTGTTCAATATCTCCCCCATCTCTTTTGGCTCTGCAGATAGCTGTCCATTCTTGTTCTCTAATGGTCCAATTTTATCCCTCGTTGTCCTTTTGCTATTAATATAGCTGTAGAAACCCTTTGGATTTACTTTCACCTTTCTTGCCAAAGCAACCTCATATCTTCTTTTAGCTTTCCTAATTTCTTTCTTAAGATTCTGTTTACATTCTTTATACTCCTCTAGCACCTCATTTACTCCATGCCTCCTATAATTATTGTAGATATCTCTCTTTTTTCGAAATAAGTGTCCAATTTCCCTTGAAAACCATGGCTCTTTCCAATTTTTACTATTTCCTTTCAACCTAACAGGGACATAAAGATTCTGTACTCTTACAATTTCCCCTTTAAATGTCCTCCATTTCTCTTCTACATCCTTCCCATGTATCAAAGTGTCCCAATTCACTCCTTTAAAATCCTTACGCATTCCCTCAAAGTTAGCCTTTCTCCAATCAAAAATCTCCACCCTAGGTCCAGTTCTGACTCTCTCCATAATTATATTGAAACTAATGGTATTGTGATCACTGGTCCCGAAGTGCTCACCAACGCATACCTCCGTCACCTGACCTGCCTCATTTCCTAACAGGAGGTCCAGCACTGCCCCTTCTCTGGTCGATACCTCTATGTACTGCTGCAAAAAACTATCCTGCACACATTTTACAAACTCCAAACCATCCAGCCCTTTTACAGAATGTGTTTCCCAGTCTATTTTTGGAAAATTGAAATCTCCCACAATCACTACCTTGTGCTGACTACTAATATCTGCTATCTCCTTACATATTTGCTCTTCCAATTCACGCTCCCCATTTGGCGGTCTATAATACACCCCTAAAAGTGTTGCTACACCGTTTCCACTTCTCAGTTCCACCCAAATAGCCTCCCTAGACGAGCCCTCTAATCTATCCTGCCAAAGCACTGCTGCAATATCTTCTCTGACAAACAATGCAACACCTCCCCCTCTGGTCCCTCCAATTCTATCACACCTGAAGCAACGAAATCCTGGAATATTTAGTTTCCAATCACAGCCCTCCTGCAACCATGTTTCACTGATTGCCACAACATCATATTTCCAGGTGTCAATCCAGGCTCTAAGTTCGTCCACCTTATTTACAATGCTCCTAGCATTAAAATATGCACATTTTATAAACCCACCATCCCTTATTCTCTGTCTATTATCTTTTTCATCTTTCTCGCCTACATTTTGGATCCGAGTGCTTCCCTTCTCTGCCTCTTGCCCCACACCCTGACCCCTAGCCCCCTCTACCCGAGTCCCTCCCCCCAGCCTTTCTAGTTTAAAGTCTCCCCAGTAGCCTTTGCAAATCTCCCTGCCAGGATATTGGTCCCTCGCGGGTTCAAGTGCAACCCGTCCTTTGTGTACAGATCATGCCTTCCCCAAAAGAGGTCCCAGTGATCAAGAAACTTGAATCCCTGCCCACTGCACCAGTCCCTCAGCCACGCATTTATCCTCCACCTCATTTCATTCCTACTCTCACTGTCACGGGGCACAGGCAGTAATCCTGAAATCGTTACCCGTTTGGTCCTTCTCCTTAACTTCCCCCCCAACTCCCTAAATTCTCCCTTCAGGACCTCATCACTTTTTCTGCCTATGTCATTGGTACCTATGTGTACCACAACATCAGGCTCCTCTCCCTCCCTTATCAGAATCTTTTGTACACGTTCTGACACATGCGAGACCCTGGCACCAGGGAGGCAAACTACCATCCGGGTCTCCCGACTGCGTCTACAGAATCGCCTATCCGACCCCCTAACTATAGAGTCCCCTATTACAATTGCCCTCCTCTTTTTGCTACCCTTCTGAGCATCAGGGCCGATCCCTGTGCCGGAGGCCCGGCCGCTGTTGCTACCCCCAGCTAGGCTGTCCCCTCCAATCGTACTCAAACCTGAGTACCTATTTTCCAGGTGTACGGTCACAGGGGTACTCTCTAGCCCCTGCCTCTGCCCCTTGCCCTTCCTAACCGTGACCCACTTGTCTGCCTCCTGTGGTCTGGGAGTGACTACCTCCCTGTAGCTCCTCTCTATTACCTCCTCACTCTCCCTGAGGAGACGGAGGTCATCGAGCTGCTGCTCCAGGTTCCTAACACAGTCCTTTAGGAGCCCCATCTCAACACACCTGGCGCAGATGTGGACGTCTGGAGGGCTATCAGATTCCCTGACCTCCCACATCTGACATCCAGAACAGTACACTGCCCTGGCCTTCATACTGCCCCCCTTACACAGGATACAATATAAAGTACGCAACAAACTGCTGGGATCTGACTGCCAATCAGCTGCTTACCCGGGTCCACTTCCCACCAATCAGCGGCTTCCTCAAAAAAACCCACTTCTCCAAATGGAATGTTATGGATTTGGGTAAAAACAAGCCCCGCGCTTGATTTTAAACCTTACCGGTCGGGTGTCGCTCCTCCCCCTCCTTCTCTTCCAACGGCTCCTGTGGGCCTCTGAAAAAACAAGCCCCGCGCTTGATTTTAAAGCTTACCGGTCGGGTGTCGCTCCTCCCCCTCCTTCTCTTCCAACGGCTCCTGTGGGCCTCTGAAAAAACAAGCCCCGCGCTTGATTTTAAAGCTTACCGGTCGGGTGTCGCTCCTCCCCCTCCTTCTCTTCCAACGGCTCCTGTAGACACAAACAAACTGGCAACATTCTAGTAAATCTCCTCTGTACTCTCTCTATTTTGTTGACATCCTTCCTATAACTAGACGACCAAAATTGTACACCATACTCCAGAATTGGTCTTACCAATGCCTTGTACAATTTTAACATTACTTCCCTACTCCTATATTCAATGCTCTGATTTATAAAGGCCAGCACACCAAAGGCTTTCTTTACCACCCTATCTACATGTGATTCTACCTTCAGGGAACTATGCACAGTTATTCCTAGATCCCTCTGTTCCACAGCATTCCTCAATTCCCTACCATTTACCATGTACGTCCTATTTTGATTTGTCCTGCCAAGATGTAGCACTTCACACTTAACAGCATTAAACTCCATCTGCCATCTTTTCCAAATGGCCCAAATCTCTCTGTAGACTTTGAAAAACTTCTTCATTATCCACAACACCACCTATCTTAGTATCATCTGCATGCTTACTTATCCAATTTTCCACCCCATCATCCAGATCATTGATGTACATGGCAAACAACAGTGGACCCAACACAGATCCCTGAGGCACCCCACTGGTCACCGGCTTCCAACCTGACAAACAGCCATCCACCATTACTCTCTGACATCTCCCATTCAGATGTCAGAGAGTAATGCTTGTAGAGCTTCAAGTTCCAAGGCGTAAATATTACCAACAATCTGCCCTGGACCAATCACATTGAAACCACAGCCATAAATACACATCAATGCCTCTGCATCCTCGAGACTGAAGAAATGTAGCACGTCTCCAATGACTCTTTCAGACGTCTGCAGAAAGCATTCTGTGAAGTGGCATCACAGTTTGGTCTGTGAGCAGCTTTGTGCAAGACCATAAGAAATCGCAGAGATGTAGCCCTGTCCGTCACACGCACCATACGCCCCACCATTGATGCCATCTGCACTTCAGCTGCCTCACAAAAGGACCTTTTCCACCCTGGTCATTCTTTCTTACCCCACTCCTGTCCTGCAGAACAAATGAAAGCTTGAAAGCACCGTGAGATTTAGCAGTTGCTTCTTCCTCTCTGTTATCAGAATGGTCCTTCCATTAGCTCGGGAACAGTTCCGATTTTCCAACCTACCTTGATGTGCACATTGGACTCTTTCTACAATGATGAGGAACACTGATCAGCAAATATATTTTGCATTCTGGTATTTTTCTCTTCACTTTACCTGTTGTACTTGATTGTATTCAGGTAGCATTTATCTGATTTGATTGGATAGCATGCAAACCAAAAGCTTAACACTATCTCTGTACACATCGTGAGAATAAGAAACCTAAACCTAAACCTAAAACATGTTGCTAGAAGTTGATAATAGCAATCCAAAAGATACAAAGATGCTGTTTTCTGCAAGCTTTGTCAAAATGCTTATTTTTACCAATAATATATTGTATTGTCTACAATATTACATTGTAGATTTGCTGGCCAAATGTAAGCACAAGTCATCTATTAAAAACTTGCATTTAGAGAGCCAAGAGTCAAAAGCATTTAGTTGTCATGTGACCTGGCAACGGAACAATAAAGTTCGGCCTGGTTTCGGATTAATACAAAATGCAAACATATATGTGCAACAATCATTAAGACAATAAATTAATAATTAGACCAGACCACAAGTGCCAAACCAAAGTTTGTGTAGTGCAACCAAAATAACATCCACAGTGGATCACAGTTGCTGAGGTAGTTGTTCGTGTTAAGTTCGTGAAAAGCCTGATAATTGCTGAAAGGTACCTTTTCTTGAACCTGGAGGTCATAGTTTCCAGACTCTTTTTACCTTTGTTCTAATATTGGTAGCAAGATAACAGTGCAGCCAGGGTGCTGTGGGTATTTGATATTAGCATTGTCTTGAGCAGTTCCCTGTGATAGTAGGGAGGTCTGTACCTTTATTGGATATTGCTCTAAGAAGAGAGGGGCAGAAATTAAAGGAGATGTGCGGGGCCAGTATTTTACACAGAGGGTGGTAAGTGCCTGCAATGCTCTGCGGGGGTGGTGGTTGAAGAAGGTGAGTTAGTGCATTGAAAAGATTGTTGGATAGGCATATGGATATGCAGGGATGGGAGGAATATTGGTTATGTGCAGGTATATAAGTGATGGAAACAAAATGCTGGAACAACACAGCGGGACAGGCTGTATCTTCGGATAGAAGGAATGGGTAACGTTTTGGGTTGAGACCCTTTTTCAGTCTCGACGCAAAACATCATCCATTCCTTCTATCCAGAGATGCTGCCTGACCAGCTGAGGCACTCAGGCAGCATTTTGTGTCTATCTTTGGTGTAAACCAGCATCTGCAGCTCCTTCCTACACATTAGATAAGTAATGTTATCGTCATGTTAGACCTTGACATTAAGGGCTGAATGGCCTGTTTTTGTGCGCTCTGTTCTATGTTTTATGTTCTATGTTCTATGTTCTATGTTCATGTTTTAGGTAATTACATAGTGGTTTATCATTCACCATGTGGAAATGCGACTTTACATAAAATAAAACCAGATATCTGTATGCAGGATAAACATAACCTCGTCACATGTTGAACCAGAATCTGGGGTTATTCATAATTAATCAACAAATGTTTGGCATCATTTAATGTTGCCTTCCTGACCTGCCAGGTGGGTGCATCAATGCTAGTGAAGTATCTGTGCACATTATTTGTAGATTGTACAAGTGTATGTTCCATATTAAGCTCATTCTTCCACAGTGCTGCATCACAACAATAGCGACAGTACATAAACCTTGTAAAATTACAACGTAATTATATCCATTTGGAAAATGGACTTTTAATGTTTTCACTGCTCACAGTGCAGAACAATGTGGTATTCTGACATTATTTATAATTTATGCATTTGTTAATGATTGCTTGTCCAGTTTTAATTCAGTCTTCTAAATATATATATACTTTAATAGTCATTTTTCCAAGGTTTCATCAGCTTATTGTGTGCGTTGGCTATCAGGTTATTTTAATTTTTTCAGCAATTCATAACATATTTATCGTAGTATTTTGTGAATGAATCTTTTTTGCTTCAGTGTCCATGCTTGGCTTGTTACCGATAATAAAATGTTTAGTGTTGCAAGTTTTGTCGAGAGACAGGTGATTCCTGTCATACTGTCATGTAAAATCAGCTTTGAAACTAATACCATTACCTTCCATGATCAACATCCTTGAATAGCTGCTGGAATTTTACATTCAACATCTATATTTACTGTACAAGCATTGCATATAATGGGGAGAATTCTGCTTCTATTCTCTGCAGCCGTAGGAGAGCTATTTAATCATTCACAGTTGCTCCATCTAACTCTGACTCTGAACACAGAGGGGCTAATATTGATTGACATACTTGCCAGAGGACTGATTGAAACTTGTGTCTCAACATTACCAATGCTCATTGAACCATTTTATTGAAAATAAGGTAAATAAAATAACTTTCCATTAGAGAATTCTCGGAAATAGAAAGGAGTTTTTTGACAGCTTGAAACCAGTGGGGAAGATAGCCACTGGTTCAAACCAAGACAACATGTAAAATATACCATGTACCACAACAACTACAGCAAAATTACCACATATTGGAAAAGCATCTCATATTTTGCTTGGGCAGTTTAAAACCCAGTGAATTAGTGTTGATTTCTCTAACTTCAAGTTACCCCTGCATCCCCTCCCTCTCTCTCTCCATCCCTCCCCCACCCAGGTTACATCAGGTTCCCGTTCTCACCTAGCAAACAGCTAACAATGGCCTGTTTCCTTTATCATCATTACATTTTTGCATAACTTTCACTCATTTGTTCTATATCTCTCTACATCATTGACTATATCTCTCGTTTCCCTTTCCCCTGACAAGTCTGAAGAAGGGTCTCGATCCGAAATGTCACCTATTCCTTCTCTCAAGAGATGCTGTTTGACCCGTTGAGTTACTCCAGCATTTTATGTCTATCTTCAGTTTAAATCGGCATCTGCAATTCCTTCCTACACATACAACAATGGGTTTCATTGAAAATAAATACTTAAAAAATGGCATGTGCTTGGTATACTCATCTCTGCATGAAGGTTTACCATGAAGATCTGAGAGAAGCAGCAGCTAGAAGCAGCAAGAGCAAATATTGGCTGAAAAAAGGTGAGAGGAAACAAAGATTTAAAAAGAGTGCCAAAGGCCCAGGTTTGAGTAATTTACAAATTTGCCCGAAAGTAGTTGATTAGATAGCAGATAAAAATAAGTACAGCTGTAGCGGAGTGGCCTTGTTGGGAGCAGCCTTGTTGAGGTGAAGAGTCTTGATGAGTAAAATGCAAGTCTTTGGTACGAGAGTCTTCGACGAGGGGACTACGCTCAAAGGTAGAGAAGGCGAGAGGCACAACCGATTGGGATTTGTCCACTGAAATAATGGCAGGCAAGTAGTTGCAGTGTGACTCATACAAGAGGGTGTTCCTGTCAGGAACTCAGGGACACTGCTGGTGCCTCTGACAACTACACCCGTGGAAATTGTGTCATGGTGCAGTTCCTGAAGGACTGTGTAGAGAACTGGAGCAGCAGTTGGATAATCTCAGGACCATTTGAGAAAACGATAGCTTCCTGGACAGGACCTGCAATGAGATTGTTGCACCAAGTATACAAGATGAGCGAAGTAGGTGACGATGAGGAAGGTAAGTAAGCGTGGAGTGCAGGAGAAAGTTGAAAACAGGGTCTTATAACCATATAACCATATAACAATTACAGCACGGAAACAGGCCCTCTCGGCCATTCCAGTCCGTGCCGACCATTTGTTTTCCCCTAGTCCCATCTACCTGCACTCAGACCATACCCCTCCATTCCCTTCCCGTCCTATCCACTTTACTTTTAAATGTTAAAATCGATCCTGCCTCCACCACTTCTGCTGGAAGCTCATTCCACACAACCACCACCCTCTGAGTAAAGAAGTTCCCCCTCACGTTACCCCTAAACTTCTGTCCCTTAATTCTCATGTCATGCCCTCTTGTTTGAATATTCCCTACTCTCAATGGGAAAAGCTTATCCACGTCAACTCTGTCTATCCCTTTCATAATTTTAAAGACCTCAATCAAGTCCCCCCTTAACCTTCTGCGCTCCAAAGATTAAAGACCTAACTTGTTCAACCTTTCTCTGTAACATAGTTGTTGGAACCCAGGCAACATTCTAGTAAATCTCCTCTGTACTCTGTCTATTTTGTTGACATCCTTCCTATAATTAGGCGACCAAAATTGTACACCATACTCCAGAATTGGTCTCACCAATGCCTTGTACAATTTTAACATTACTTCCCTACTCCTATATTCAATGCTCTGATTTATAAAGGCTCCCCAGTCTTGGAAGCTGTCAGGATGGACGACACTTCTAGTCCGAGCGGCGGACATGTCTTTCAATCAAATCCTGGCACTGAGGCACAACCGGGGTGACCTACGCTGTAGTGGTAGGTGAGTCAATAGTGAGAGATAGGGAAAGGAGATTCTGTAGCAACAGGCGAGACTGGAGGATGGTGTGTTGCATACTGGTGAAAGGGTCCAAGATTTCTCGGACTGATTGCTGGGCATCAGGGCCGGCCTTAAGCCAATTGGACCAATTGCTCCCAATTGGGCCCCGTGCCTAAGGGGGCACCGCGCCAGAGTAATCTACACATCTCGGGTAGATCAACCCTGGGTGGAGGGAGGAGTGAGGGGTGGAGAGAGAGTAGAGGGGTGGAGGGGGAAGGAAGGGGTAGATGGGAAGGGGGTGTGAGGGGTGAATGGAGAAGGGGGAGATGGGGAGGTGGGTACACAGCCCCGGCTGCCCCCCTTTCTCTCCCCGGGGAGACACGGTGAAAAATACGGAGAGGGCCGGGCCAGGGGTTGGGTGGTGTGGGGGGGGGGGGGGGGGGGGGGGGGAGCAACGTTTACAGACCTCGGCTTCAGCTCACACCTGTCCGCCCGGACCCCAGCATCCACTCCCGTCGCCGGCCCCCTCTCCCCTCCCTTCCCCCCCCTCTCCCTCCTTCCTCTCTCTCTTTTCCCTTCTCTCCTTCCCTCCCTCCCTTCTTTCTCTACTTCCTACCTTCTCTCCTTCCTCCCTTCTCTCCCTCCCTCCCTTCTCTCCTTCCCTTCGACACACATCACACACAGACAACTAACACACACACATCATGCACAGACAACTAACACACACACAACTAACACACACACGCAACTAAGTTAGGATGGGGTAGAAGCCCATAGGGAAGGATGGGGTTGAAGCCTAAAATGTAATGCCTGGACTGGTTTTTCACCAATGGTTATTGGTTTTCCAGGATCTAATTAATTAAATTACTTTTTTTCATTTCACAGTCACTAAAACGAGTGGTATTGTATCTATATACTTTTCAGAGGTGACCTACAATTTTGTTTGTTACTTGTAGGCTTACATGTATGCAATTTTATATTAAAATGTAGCTTAGACCTGTTTGGTCCATTAACACGCAGGCACTTTTTCAGGGCACATTTTGATTACTTTCCATTCTACCATAGAGATATGAAGTCTATAATAGACCTTATTTATATGTCTCTGATTCTACAGACCTTGGCTGCGAACCTGGGGCTCACCAAAATTGTTTCCAATTGGGCCCCGCACCTCCTAAGGCCTGCTCTGATGGGCATCCTCAAGGGGGAAGGGGGAAGGGGGAAGGGGAGCATGTCGGCATAAACGGCGTCGGGAAGAAGAGAAAGGAGGTTCTGCAATGTGAGTTTAAAGATTTAGGAAGAAAGCTGAAAAACAGGACTTCTAGGGTGGTTATCTCTGGTTTGGTTCCTGTACATTGTGCTAGTGAGGGCAGGAACATGGTGATAGGGGATCTGAATGTCTGGCTGAAGAGATGGTGCCGGGAGCAGATATTTAGATTTACAGACCACTGCGGTCTCTTCTGGCTTAGGGGTGACCTGTACAAAAGGGATGGGTTGCACCTTAACTGGAGGGGGACCATCATACGGGCTGGCAGGTTTGCTAGTGCTACACAGGTGGGTTTAAATTAAATAGTGGTGGGAAGGATTCGACAAATTGGAAGTATAAAGATGGAGTTAAAGGGAAAGAGAGAACAGGAAAAGTTATGAAAAACACCTGAATCAATGGGACGGAAAGTTCAAGAAGGGATAAGAGAGTGTCAGGAGAAATAGGAACAGGTGTGAGAGGGGAGGTGAATACCAAATTAAAAGTGTTATATATGAATTAAATTCAATTGAATTTCCTTTATTGTCATTCAAACAATAGTTTGAATGAAATTGCGTACCTTGCAGTCATGACACAAAAAAAGCAACAAAACACACAATGAACACAATTTAACACAAGCATCCAGAATGCACAAAGTATAAGAAATAAAGTGGATGAGCTTGAGGTTCAGTTAGAGATTGGTAGCTATGATGTTGTGGGAATTACAGAGACATGGCTGCAAGAGGATCAGAGCTGGGAACTGAATATTCAGGGTTATACGTCCTATTGAAAAGGCAGATGGGTGGGAAGAGGGAGTGGGGTACCCTGTTGGTAAGGAATTAAATTCAATCCTTTGGGAGGGGTGACATAGAATCAGAAGATGTAGAGTCATTGTGGATAGAACTGAGAAATTGGAAGGGCAAAAAGACCCTAATGGGAGGTCTCTACAGGCCCCCAAACAATAGCCTGGATAAAGGGTGCAAGTTGCATCAGGAGTTAAAATTGGTATGTCACAAAGGTAATGCCACTGTGGTTATGGGAGATTTCAACATGCAGGTAGACTGAGAAAATCAGGTTGGTGCTGGACCACAAGAAAGGGAGTTTGTAGTGTGCCTCCGAGATGGAATCTTAGAGCAGCTTGTATTGAAGCCAGAGAGAAGGCAATTCTGGATTTAGTGTTGTCCAATGAACCAGATTTAATAAGGGAACTCAAGGTAAAGGAAACATTTGGAGGTAGTGGCCATAATATGAGAAGATTTAATCTGCAATTTGAGATGGAGAAGATAAAGTCAGAAGTGTCAGTATTGCAGTTTGACAAAAGGGACTATGGAGGCATGAGTGAGGAGCAGGCCAAAGTTGACTGGAAAGGGACCCAAGCAGGGATGACGGTGGAACAGTAATGGCAGGAATTTCTGGGAATAATCCAGAAGATGCAGGATCATTTAATTCCAAAAAGGAGGAAAGATTCTACGGGGTGTAAGAGGCAACCGTGCTTGACAAGGAAGTCAAGGACAGTATAAAACTAAAAGAAAAGACATATAACATAGCAAAGATGAGTGGGAAGCCAGAGTATTGGGAAACTTTTAAAGAGCAAGAGAAGATAACCAAAAGGCAATACGAGGAGAAAAGATGAAGTACGAATGTAAGAAAGACAAGAATATAAAGGAGGATATAAAAGGTTCTTTAGGTATGTGAAGAGGAAAAGATTAGTTAAGCCAAATGTGGGTCTCTTGAGGACAGAAACAGGTGAATTTATAACATGGAATTGGCAGATGTGTTGAACAGGTATTCTGGATCTGTCTTCCCTAAAGCAGACACAAACAATCTCCCAGATGTATTGGTGGCCAGAGGATCTAGGGTGACGGAGGAACTGAAGGAAATTCACATTAGTCAGGAAATGGTGTTGGGTAGACTGGTGGGACTGAAGGCTGATAAATCCGCCAGGGCCCGAAGATCTGCATCCCAGGGTACTTAAGGAAATGGCTCTAGAAATCGTGGACACATTAGTGATCATTTTCCAAAGTTCTATAGATACTGGATCAGTTCCTGTGGCTTGGAGGGTAGCTAATGTTATCCCACTTTTTAAAAAAGGAGGGAGAGAAAAACATGGAATTATAGATCAGTTAGCCTGATATTGATGGTGGGGAAGATGCTGGAGTCAATTATTACAAATGTAATAGTGGCGCATTTGGATAGCCGTAGCAGGATCGGTCCAAGTCAGCATGGCATTACGAAGCGGAAATCTTGCTTGCCTAATATGCTATTGCTTGCCTAATTTTTTGATGATGTAACAAGTAAAATGGATAATGGAGAGCCAGTGGGTGTAGTGTATCTGGACTTTCAGAAAGCCTTTGATAAGGTCGCACACAGGAGATTAGTGGGCAAAATTAGAGCAGATGGTATTGGGGGTTGGGTATTGATGTGGAGAGAAAATTAGTAGGAATTAACGGGTCCCTTTCAGAATGGCAGGTAGTGACTAGTGGGGTGCAGCAAGGCTCGGTGCTGGAACTGCAGATATTTACAATATATATTCATAATTCAGATGACGGAATTAAAAGTAACATTATGGGGCTGCCCCACTGTACGAGCTAATTCAAAAGTTCTCCCGAGTTTCCCCTGATTCAAACTCGGAGAATTATGGTAACAACCGTAATAACAGGCTTGTATTCACTGGAATTTAAAAGAATGAGAGAGGATCTTATAGGAACATTTAAAATTATTAAGGGATTGCACACGGTAGATGCAGGAAACATGTTCCCGATGTTGGGGGAGTCTAGAACCAGGGGACACAGTTTAAGAAAATGGGTAGGCCTTTTAGAACTGAGATGAAAAAAAAACGTTTTCACTCAGAGTTGTGAATTTGTGAAATTCCCTGACTCAGGATGCATTCAAAAGAGAGTCAGATAGACCTCTAATGGCCAGCGGAAACAAGGGATATGAGGAGAAGGCAGGAACGGGGTACTGATTGTGGATGATCATCCATGATCACATTGAATGGCTCGATGGACCAAATGGCCTACTCCTACACCTATTTTCTATGTATCTATGCATAATCGTTTACCCATTTGGATCGATTCCAATTTGGCCTAAACCTGGTATATTATATTATAGATTCATTATACAACATGTGTTTTTTTTGTTGAAGCCAATGGAAGAACAATTGAGTGTGTAATCGGTGGTAATGAAGCATCATATCTTTCAGCGGTATGATTCCTGTTCCACTAGTCGAAAGGAATCACCAGCAGTGGTGGTGTAAGCGTGCACATTGTTGAGTGCATGCAATGGGAATCTGCACATTGACTGTGGATGCCAGAAATCCTCATAGGCTAATACACCCTAAATCAGTATTTAAGCATTTAAGTATTTAGCCCTTCTTCAACTGTGTAACTGTGCTTTGTGTTGAGGCAAGCAACTCCATAAAAAAATACTGGGTTACACAAAAAGCTGGAGAAACTCAGCGGGTGCAGCAGCATCTAAGGAGCAAAGGAGATAGGCGACGTTTCGGGTCGAGACCCTTCTTCAGACTGGTCAGGGATCAGGGAAACGAGAGATATAGACGGTGATGTGGAGAGATAAATCCACATTCACTTTATCTCTCCACATCACCGTGTATATCTCTCGTTTCCCTGATCCCTGACCAGTCTGAAGAAGGGTCTCGACCCGAAACGTCGCCTATCTCCTTCGCTCCTTAGATGCTGCTGCACCCGCTGAGTTTCTCCAGCTTTTTGTGTAACCCTCGATTCTCCAGCATCTGCAGTTTCTTCGTTAACACCCCATAAAAAATACTTCCTTGCTCACAACTATATAGTTAGAAATGATCACACAGTTCACATGGAGATAATGCTGTTTCTCACACTGGAGATGTTGTGTGCGAAAATAAAATTGTACACTGAATTCAGGATAGAACTAAACAAATCAAAATTGATTATCCCCCGTCCTCTACAGGTGCACGTTTGCAATCTACTACGATTTCTAACATGATACAGTATATCCTTGATGAGACTGATCAAGGTAAAAAATCAGAATGTGTGCATACTAAGCACCAAACATTGATTGCATTATTCTTTAAAGCATTCAAACTGATTAAATTTGCACTTTCATTTGTGAGTGGTTGTAGATATTTAAAATCTATTGGAAAGTCAAAGCTGCACGGACATCCTATTTCTTAATGGTGGCAAAGCACAGCAAATAGAAATGTTGAACATATGAACTGGAGTCGGCCAGGTGGAGCATTAACCTGCTATAGACAATAGACAATAGGTGCAGGAGTAGGCCATTCAGCCCTTCGAGCCAGTACTGCCATTCACTGTGATCATCCTATTCAGTACTCTGTCCCTGCTTTCTCCTCTTATCTCTTGATCCCTTTATCCTTAAACGGGCAGATGCTGGCTGTGTGGAGTACCACCATTCAATTGTTCTCCCTTTGACCACATGGGTCTTCTCTGGGTGATCTGGTATCCTCCCACATTCCACAGATGTGCAAGTTTGTAGGTTAATTGGCTTCTGTGAATTGTCCTTGGCATGTAGGATAGAACAAATGTGCACAGGTGATTGTTGGTCGGTATGGACTCTTTGGGCCGAAGGGCCTGTTTGCATGCTGTATCACTAAACTTAACTAAACTGTGTATATAAACTCTCTATATAACTTGTTATCACCCAGCCCTCATCCAACAATGGACCATTTTGGACTCCACCTTTCCTTAATCATCATTACCTTTAGCATGACATTCATTCTATGTACCCCCAATATCTCTCATTTCCCTTTCTCCTGATGCTCAGTATGAAGAAGGGTCTTGACCTGAAACATCGCCTATTCCTTTTCTCCAGAGATGCTGACTGACCCGCTGAGTTACTCCACTGCCCATGGAGGAGTTGCTTTACTGATCAAGGAGAATGTCATTCCAAGAGGATAGGCTGGAAGGTTCACCTATTGAGGTGAACAAGGAAAAGTTTAGGTAGAACTCAAAAATAAGAAAGGTGAAATCACTCAAATCGGATTATACTATTGGACTCTTGGTTCTTGGTTTTTTGGTCCTCCAAAATATTCCAAATGGAATTTAAACTGGAGGTGGACTCCCAATAACCAGCAGGAGATAGAGTAACACAGATGTTGACAGATTACTAAAAGATGCATAGGCAACAGCGTTGTTGTAGAGAGTGACTAATTTCCCCAACATTGACTGTGACATTGTGCAAAAGTCTTTATTAGTTTAGTTTAGTTTTATTTATTGTCACGTGTACCGGGATACAGTGAAAAGCTTTTGCTGCATGCTAACCAATCAACAGAAAGACAATACCTGATTACAATCGAACCATCCACAGTGTACAGATACATTAATAAAGGAAATATCGTGAGTAACGTTTATTGCAAGATAAAACCAGTCCAATCAAAGATAGTCTGGGGGTCACCAATAAGGTAGATAGTAGATCAGGACTGTTCACTAGTTCTCGATAGGATGGTTCAGTTGCCTGATAATAGCTGGGAAGAAACTGTCCCTGAATCTGGAGGTGTGCGTTTTCACACTTCTATGCCTTTTGCCTGATGGGAGAGGGGAGAAGAGGGAGTGGCCAGGGTGCGAGTCGCCCTTGATTTTGCTACTGGCCTTGCCGAGGCAGCGTGAGGTATAAATGGAGTCAATGGAAGGGAGGTTGGTTTGAGTGATGGACTGAGGTGCATCCACAATTCTCTATACTTTCTTGCAGCCTTGGATGGAGCTGTTCCCAAACCATGCTGTGATGCATGCTGATAACATGCTTTCTACGGCACAACTGTAGAAATTGATGAGAGCTTTTGAGGACATGCTGAACTTCCTAAACCTTCTAAGGAAGTAGAGGCATTGGTGTGCTTTCTTGGCCTTGATATAGCTAGCCCAGGACCAGTTGTTGGTGATATTTACTCATAGGTATTTGAAGCTTTTAACCATCCCTATTTCAGTGGCGTCAATGTAGACTGGGGTATGTGCTTCCTGAAATCAATCACTATCTCCGTTGTCTTGCTGACATTGAGAGAAAGGTTGTTGTCTGGACACCAGAATATGAGGTTATCACCTCCTGCCTGTACCCCATCTCATCTTTATTTGATATCCGGCCCACAATGGTGGTGTTGTCTGTGAATATGTAAATTGAATCGGATTTGTACTTGACTGCAGTCATGGGTTTCCAAGGAGTAAAGAAGGGGCTGAGAATTCATCCTTGCAGAGCACGGATTCTGCATGGAGTGGAGCATTAGGTATATCCAAGGGGGTTTCTGAACAGTATATGGATAGTCCAACTCAAGAAAGATGATATTGGACCTTGTATTGGGAAACAAACCTGGCCAAGTGACTTGTGCGTCAGTGGAAGAGCATTTTAGGAACAGTGATCACAACTCCATAAATTGTAAAGAGTCATAAGGAACTGCAGATGCTGGTTTACTAAAAAGGTCACAAAGTGCTGAGGTAACTGGATAGTCTGCATATCTGGAGCACATGGATCGGTGAGGTTTTGGTTCAGAATCCTTCCCGACCTGAAATGTCACCTGTTCATGTTCTCTGGAGATGCTGCCTGACCCGCTGAATTACTCTGGCAATTAATGTTATTTTACGAAAGTTATGAATAAAGGTAAATCTGGATCTAGAAGATGGTACTAAATTGGGGTGAGGCAGATTACAGTAATATTACACACCAGCAAGGGAGAGCAAATTGGTAGCAGTTTTTATTGGTTAAGTCCACATCTGCCAAGTGGGAGTCATTTAAAGGCCAGCTTACAGTTTAGGATCGGCTTGTTCAAGTCAGAAGGAAGGATAAGGACAACTAAAGCAGTTGGAAATTCGGTCAAAAATAAAAAGGAAGCATATGTAAGGTTTAAAAAAACAAGTGGCAACACGACAAACAATGGCAACACAAGTACATAGAGGAGTAAAGAAGGTGTATGGTATGCTTGCTTTCATAGGTTGGGGCATTTAGTATAAGAGTAGGAAAATCTTGAGCTTTATAGGACTTTGGTTAAGCCACATTTGGAGTACAGTGGGTATACAAAAATGCTGGAGAAAATCAGCTGGTGAGGCAGCATCTATGGAGAGAAGGAATAGGTGACGTTTCGGGTCAAGACCGTTCTTCAGACTGATGTGGGGATGGGGGAGGGGCGAGTAAAAGAAAGGAAGAGGTGTGAGACAGTAGGCTTGTGGGAGAGCTAGGAAGGGAAGGGGAAGGAGAGAGAAAGCAAGGGCTGTCTGAAATTGGAGAAGTCAACCGCTGGGGTGTATACTACCCAAACAAAATATGAGGTGCACTTCCTTCAATTTGCACTGGGCTTCACTCTGGCAATGTAGGAGGCCCAGGACAGAAAGGTCAGATTTGGAATGGGAGGGGGAGTTGAAGTGCTGAGCCACCGGGAGAGGTTGGTTAATGCGAACCGAGTGGAAGTGTTGGGCGAAGCGATTGCCGAGCCTGCGCTTGGTCTCGCCGATGTAGCGAAGTTGACACCTGGTACAGATGAGGTTGGAGGAGATGCAGGTGAACCATGCCTCACCTGGAAAGACTGCTTGGGTCCTTGGATGGAGTCGTAAGGAGGTAAATCGATAAGTGTAGCATTTCTTGCGTTTGCAAGAGAAAGTACCTGGGGAGGGAGTGGTTTGGGTGGGAAAGGACAAATTGTCCAAGGAGTTACGGCTGAGGGTGGTGGTTAGTGGCATTTAATATACTTTTGGATAGGCATATGAATATGCAGGGTCTAGGAAGGAACAGCAGATGTTGGTTTAAACTGAAGATAGACACAAAATTCCGGAGTAAGTCTGGGAGACAGGCAGCATCTCCGGAGAGAGGGAATGGGTGACATTTTGAGTTGACATCCTTCTTCATCTGCAGGGAATGAAGGATATGTGTTATGAGCAGATAGGTAAGTGATGGTCCTGGCATCAAATTTGGCAAAGACATTGTGGGCGGAACTGTTCTTGTGCAGTACTGTTTCTTGCGGAAAAATTAATGAAATCAACGAGTTCTGCTGGGTTGCAGGAAGCAGATCCGATGTAGTTGCTGACAAAGTGGAGAAAGAGTTAGGAAGACTGAAAAGCAGGACTTCCAGGGTGTTATCTCTGGATTCCTTCCAGGACCTCGTGCAAGTGAGGGCAGGAACAGGGAGATAGGGGATCTGAATGTGTGGCTGGGGGGCTGGTGCGGGAAGAAAGAATTTTGCTTTATAGACCACTGGGGTCTCTTTTGGGGTAGGGGTAACCTGTACAAAAGGGAAGGGTTACACCTTAACTGGAGGGGCTACACGTGTGGGTTTAAACTAAATAGTGGGGGGGTAGGGATTGACAAATTGGGAGTATAAAGATGGAGTTAAAGGGGAAGTGAGTACGGGAAAAGTTAGAAAAGACTCCCGAATTAATGGGAAGAAATGTTTGAGAAAGGATAAGAGAGTAAGGTCAGGGCCAATTGCGAGCGGTGCGAGAGGGTAGATGAATACCAAAGTCAAAGTGTTGTATATGAATGCGCGATGTATAAGAAATAAAGTGGACGAGCTTGAGGCTCAGTTAGAAATTGACAAGTTTGATGTTGTGGGAATTACAGAGACATGGCTGCAAGAAGACACGGACTGGGAACTGAATATTCAAGGCTATACAGCCTATCGAAAAGACAGACAGGTGGGCAGAGGGAGTGGGGTAGCTCTGTTGGTGAGGAATGACATTCAGTCCCTTGCAAGGGGTGATATTGAAACAGTAGATGTGCAGTCAGTATGGATAAAACTAAGGTTTTGTAGGGGTAAATGACCCTAATGGGACTTATCTACATGCCCTCAAACAGTAGCCTGGATATAAGGGGCAAGCTGATTCAAGAGCTAAAATTGGCATGTTGTACAGGTTGTTATGGGAGATCTCAACGTGCAGGTAGACTGGGAAAATCAGGTTGGTACTGGACCCCAAGAAAGGGAGTTTGTGGAGTGCCTCTGTGATGGATTCTTAGAGCAGCTTGTACTGGAGCCTACCAGGGAGAAGGCAATTCTGGATTTAGTGTTGTGTAATGAACCAGATTTGATAAGGGAATTTGAGGTTAAGAAGCCAAGGTAGTGACCATAATATGATAAGTTGTAATCTACAATTTGAGAAGGAGAAGGGTAAATCGGTGGTGTCAGTATTACAGTTGAACAAACGGGACTACGGTGCCATAAAATTGGCCATAGTTAACTGGAAAAATACCCCAGCAGGGATGACAGTGGAAATGGCAGGTATTTCTGAGAATAATACAGAATGTGCAAGATCCGTTCATTCCAAAGAGGAAAATAGATTCCAAGCGGAGTAAGGGATGACCGTGGCTGACAAGGGAAGTCAGGGACAGTATAAAAATAAAAGAGAAGTGCAACATAGCAAAGATGAGTGGGAAGCCAGAGGATTGAATAAGTTTAAGGAGCAACAGAAGATAACTAAAAAGGCAAAACGAGGAGATGAGCTATCCAAGAATATAAAGGAGGATAGTAAAAGATTATTTAAGTATGTGAAGAGGAAAAAAATAATTAAGATCAAAGTTGGACCCCTGAAGACTGAAATGGGTGTATTTATTATGGGGAAAAAGGAAATGACAGATGAGTTGAACAGGTACTTTGAATCCGTCTTCACTAAGGAGGACACAAACAATCTTCCTGATGGTGTAGCCAGAGGATCTGGGGTGATGGAGGAACTGAAGGAAATCCACATTAGGCAGGAAATGGTGTTGGGTAGACTGATGGGACTGAAGGCTCATAAATCACAAGGGCCTGATGGTCTGAATCCCAGGGTACTTAAGGAAATGGCTCTAGAAATCGTAGACGCATTGGTGATAATTTTCCAATATTCTATAGACTCGGATCTGTTCCTGTGGATTGGAGGGTAGCTAATGTTATCCCACTTTTTAAGAAAGGCGGGAGAGAGAAAACAGGGAATTATGGACAAGTTAGCCTGACATCGGTGGTGCGGAAGATGCTGGAGTCAATAATAAAAGATGAAATAGCGGCACATTTGGAAATCAGTAACAGGATCGGTCCAAGTCAGCATGGATTTACGAAGGGGAAATCATGCTTGACTAATCTTCTGGAATTTTTTGAGGATGTAACTTGGGAAATGGACAAGGGAGAGCCAGTTTACCTGGAATTTCAGAACACATTTGATAACGTCCCACATAGGAGATTAGTGGGCAAAATTTGGGCACATGGTTTTAGGGGTAGAGTGCTGACATGGATAGAAAATTGACAGGAAACAAAGAGTAGGGATTAACGGGTCCCTCTCAGAATGGCAGGCAGTGACTAGTGGGGTATCGCAAGGCTCAGTGCTGGGACCGCAGCTATTTGCAATACATATTAATGATTTAGATGAAGGGACTACAAGTAACATTAACAAATTTGCAGATGTCACAAAGCTGGGTGGCAGTGTGAACTGTGAGGATGATGCTATGAGAATGCAGGGTGACTTGGACAGGTTGAGAGGGTGAGTGGGCAGATGCATGGCAGATGTAGTTTAATAGTAAGATTAAATGAGAACTTACCAGTTTGAAGTTTGATCTTTATTTTATGAGGAGTCGAGTTGAGGGACTACGTGAATAGAAGCCCGTACAGCCGTTGGTGCGTCAATCTTCAAAGCAGCGGAATGAATTCACAGCTAACAATGACCGAAGTATAACGGTAAGATGATAAAACTAGAACTACCAGATGAGATCTATGAGGATGGGAGCGGAGGGCACGTAGTCCCCTCAACTCGACTCCTCATAAAATAAAGATCAAACTTCAAACTGGTAAGTTCTCGTTTAATCTTACTATTTTACTTCGGAGTCACGTGAGTGACTACTGAAGACTTCAAAGCACTGTGAATTCACGCCGCAGACGCAAATCCGACGTTCACAACTGCCTGGATTGACTCAAAGGTCGTTAACAATCAATCATGCATCAGTAATACATTTGTTAAATGAAATAACAGTTTATTTACAAACAAATCATAAACAAAACCCCTCTAACTCAGGGGAAAAATGTAACAGTACTGACACCAGAATCAGCAAAACACCCGAGCCTTGAAATCGGCTTGTGACAAAACCTCTGAAAATTAGCTCACTGGACCATCCTGCGGCCGCGAGGACCTTGCAATCGTTTGCACCGACACCTTACTGTGTGTTTTTTTTTTGTGACTAATAAACAAAGCCAACTCGTTCCTCTCAGAGGTTTAGTAATCTCAATGTAAAGAGATAAATGTGAGACTATACAGAAGCGATCATCTGGCGGGGTTTGCTGAAAACACCATCTTACATCCTGTCATGCCTCTTTTATTATGTTTAAGCAAATCATAGACATAAAAATATAATGGCATCAGCCGACACATGCATTCTATCTAGCCGTAGCTTTTGCAATGTTTGTACACGTTGGCTGAAACCAACACCAGAAGCATGACCACCTTCATAGTTAATTTGGCTATAGATAGGCTTGTAACCGGAGCCCACTGGCGAAGAAGCATAAAAACCTCACTCACATTGCAAATACCGGCATACCTGAGTTTAGGAGGATTAGAATTGAAAACTCCCTTCATGAATCGTGAACTAAACGGATGTGTCCATACTGTATGCAATTCTGCATTCATAGGTAAATAAGAAGACAGAGCACTTCTGGCTGAATTAATTGCACTGTAACTTAATTTTTTGGTCAAAATAAAAGAGTTGACAAACTCCAATACATCCGTGATCCCTGCCGTGTGATATACAATATCCTGCTGTAGGCAGAATTGCTCCCACTTCCTTATATAGGTGATATATTGCTGCTGTGTACTATCCCTGCAGGCCGACGTGAGAACATCCACCGTCCGATGAGACAGTCCTCTCCCTAGGTATGGCCTCCTTAAAATCTGCAAATTAACAGATCAATACGATCCTATAAAGGATGTTGATCCCCAGTGACTGGATTTACCAGTAGATTTTTATTCTTGGGGCATAAGCATGTAAGGCTCCTAGCCATTTGTAATACAACGGGAAACCATGCTCGTGTAGGCCAATCTGGCACTACCAATACCCCTGACGGAGTCCTCCTTGATCTTTTGCAAACATCTGCTGATGAGACAGAATGAAGGAAATACATACACAAACATTTCCTCCCCCAATGCAGCAAAAATGCATCCACTGCTACTGCCCCACTATCTGGTTACCATGAAACATATCTAGGTAACTGATGATTTAATCGAGATGCAAACAAGTCAATATCTGGCAATGCATACTGATCAATCATTTGGTTAAACACATCCTGATTTAACATCCATTCAATGTTGTCATTAACTGACGTGACCTCTTCCTGGCAAATAAAGTGCTGAAAGCCAGATATTTTGGTCAATACACCAGCTCCAAATCTGGTTAGCCAGTCCTATCACAAGACTGTGACTTAAACTCCACCCATGTGGTTTACATATGCCACTGCTGTGGTGTGTGAATCTGAGCTGCACATGCAGATCCCTCCTTGTAGAACAATAAGCTTTGAGCCCATACCAGGTGCCCCAACAACTCTAAATAATCAATCCCTCTTAATTGAGGAAGCGATGTCTCATCCACATTCCATCTGCCTCCACAACTAGAAGACATATATGTTTGCACCCCAACCCAGTGCACTCACATCAGTCTGGTAATATCAGTGACGGTGATTCCACAAAACCTTCCTTAAATTTTTTGAAAACATGTACTATCCACCATTGTATGTCAGCAATCGCCCCAGCTGACAACTGCATAGGCCTATCAAAAAAATAGCCCCTTTGTATTCTCAGTGCCTGTTTTCCTTTGATGGTTGTAATTGTTGATAATGCAGAGGACAATACTGCACAGCTGGAAAGGCTGCAACAACTTCCCAATAAAATGGCTACTTGTCTAATCAAAGGCCGTTGTTCTCCAACGAGATTAACACAGTCCTCAATTAACTGATTCAATTTATCCCTGGGCAAAGTTACCAACATGTGATTGGAATTAATGGTAAATCCCAGATAATCAATAATTTGGACTGGTGATAATTTAGATTTACCTGGGTGAATAAACAAATCCCATTTGTTCAAAAGTGATTTTAACAACTGAAACTGATGATTGAGTTTCAGCATGAGTCTTTCCAACAATCAGAAAATCATCTAAATAGGCCATTACCACATGCCCCTGAGCTCTAAGCAATGCTAACACAGGTTTTTACCAATTTAGTAAAATAATCTAGGAGCTGAAGTTAATCCATTCGGCAATGTCCTGAATTGCCACAGCTCAGTCATCCAAAAGAAATTTCAAATATCTTCTATCATCACCATGAATAGACACTGCGTAATACGCATTCTTTAAATCAATGGTTGCCATATAATACCCTTTGGACACTAGATGTTTGCCCGTGGTAAAGTTCTCCATTTTTGAAATGCCTATAACAAACAAATTTTGTTTTCAAATTCGATAAAATCCAGAAATAATTCTACATCCCCCAGTCTTTTTTTAGATCTGGAAATATACTTGACAGAAATTGTTGACTTTGATAGACAGAAGGCTCAATTACCCTTCTTATGTAACGACTGAATCTCTGCTTGAATAAGCACATTTTCCTCATCTGAAAAATAAAGTTTACGACTAGGAAAATGTTGATTAGGTAGACTGTCATAGTAAAATCCAATTTTTCACCCCTTTCAATACACTAAGTATGAACAAATCTGATGTCAACTGCTGCCATTGTTTGAGAACAATTTTTAACCTTCCCCAATTTGAACAGGAACATCAGTTAATTCATCCGTCTGTCAAATGTTATATTCCTTACCAGCATCTTTCCTTGCGGCCTTGTTGTCCTCGACTTCTTGTAGAGAAACCTTTTTTGCCTTGCTTCCAGCTCGCTTAATGAGGGCCATGGTTATAACAACCTCATAACAGTCTTTGACCCTTTTTGCAAGGTTTACCACCCAAACAACCAATTTCGGGTGGTACACTGGTCGGTTTGCACAACTCGCCAAATTCGGGTTAGCACTGGCCTAATAGCGGCCCTCCCGACATTATTAATTTCAAATGCATTACAAAGGAGTCCCCAGTTCATCCTGGTGTGCTTCAACCATATCATTTGTATCAATAACTTTCACCCACAGCTGTAATACCTGCTTACAACAGTTTAAGCACTTTTTTAAAACTTCATCTCCTGGCCCTAGCAGGCAAACCCCATCTAATGCAAATTTGGTGATTAACCACCGTACCTTCAGGAGATCACAATTAACAGGAGATTTATAGTTTTTTGCTACTTCATCCATAGCTAGCTCCTGTAACTGTGGGAGAGCATATACTGAATGGCTTCGGCCAATTCTACATCAATCGCCTTTCCTGCCTCTCTACACTCAGCAAAATCCCAGCAATGTTCGGAATTACCTCCAACCGAACACCTTGCTCTCCCCCAGCATAGAAACAGTGTCAGCAAATGGCCCTGATAGAACATCCTCCCTCACAGGCAGGATAGTTCTGCAGCCCTGAAACAGGTGCTGCTAGCACAAGCTCTCCATCAGCCTGGCTTGGCACCACTCCTCCTCACGGAGCTGGAACATCCTCCTCACAGGCAGGATAGTTCTGCAGCCCTGAAACAGGTGCTGCTAGCACAAGCTCTCCATCAGCCTGGCTTGGGCACCACTCCTCCTCACGGAGCTGGTCCCTGTCGAGCACAAATGGCCTCATTCTTCAGAGAACGGGGATTCCCCTCCCCCACTATTGATGAGGCTCGCACCAGGGTCTCCTCCATAACCCCGCAACACTGCCCTCGCTCCCCATTCCCCCACTCGCAAACAGGGCAGAGTCCCCCTGGTCCTCACCTTTCACCCCACCAGCCGGCAAATACAACATATAGTCCTCCGCCAGTTTCGCCACCTCCAACGTGACCCCTCCACCCGCCACATCTTCCCATCTCCCCCCCTGTCTGCCTTCCGCAAAGATCGCTCCCTCCGCAACTCCCTTGTCAATTCTTCCCTCCCCTCCCACTCTACCCCTTCCCCGGGCACTTTCCCTTGCAACCGCAAGAAATGCAACACTTGTCCCTTCAACCTCCCCCCTCCACTCCTTTCAGGGACCCAAGCAGTCCTTCCAGGTCCGACAGAGGTTCACCTGCACCTCCTCCAACCTCATCTACTGCATCCGTTGCTCCAGATGCCCAGATGATCTATATCGGTGAGACCAAGCGGAGGCTTGGCGATCGCTTCGCCGAACACCTCCGCTCGGTTTCCGCAATAACCAACCCGACCTCCCGGTGGCTCAGCACTTCAACTCCCCCTCCCATTCCACATCCGACCTCTCGGTCCTGGGCCTCCTCCACGGCCAGAGTGAGCAACACCGCAAGCTGGAGGAACAGCACCTCATATTCCGCTTGGGGAGTCTGCATCCTTTGGGCTTGAATATTGAATTTTCTCAATTCTGTTAACCCTTGCTTCCTCCTCCCCTTCCCACCTCTCCTCAGCCCTCGGGTCCTGGCATTCCCTCTATCTCTATCTCCCTCCCCCACCCCAGTCGCACCAGCTTCTCATTTTCACACCACAAACAGCTTACAATGGCTTGTTCCCTTTATCACCGATACTTTTTTGCATATCTTTCACTCATTGTTCCTTATCTCTCCACATCACCGTCTATATCTCTCGTTTCCCTGATCCCTGACTAGTCTGAAGAAGGGTCTCGACCCGAAACGTCGCCTATCTCCTTCGCTCCTTAGATGCTGCTGCACCCGCTGAGTTTCTCCAGCTTTTTGTGTACCCTAGCTAGAGGTATGCGATTGCTAAGTGTGTGAGATGATGACCTGGTGTTCATCTGTGGGATCATTGTCAAGTGGCAGATATGAAGAAGTTTGTTCATGTACTTCTCAGCATGGTAGTACATTGTACGCATCTCTTCCTTGGGCAAAGTTAACATAATGACCAAGAAAACACACCAACACCTTTACTTTATTAGAAGGCTTAGGAAGATCGGCCTGTCCCCTGCAACTCTCACCAACTTCTACAGATGCACCATAGAAAGCATTTTATCAGGATGCATCACAACTTGGTTTGGGAACAGCTCCATCCAAAAGTACAAGAAATTGCAACAAATTGTGGACGCAGCCCAGACCATCACACAAACCAACCTCGCTTCTGAAGAAGGGTCTCGACATGAAACATTACCCATTTTTTCTCTCCAGATATGTTGCCTGTCCCACTGAGTTATTCCAGCATTTTATCTCTATCTCTCTTCTTTTATCACCATGACACAGCATCGGCAAGGCCAGCAGCATAATCAAGAACATCACACGCTGACCACTCCCTCTTCTCCCCTCTCCCATCAGGCAAATGCATAGAAGAATGCATCTCAATGGGGTTAGGTTAGATAAGGGGGAGGTGCAGCGAGACCTGGGCGTCCTTGTACACCGGTCACTGAAAGTTGGCTTACAGGTACAGCAGGCGGTGAAGAAAGCTAATGGAATGTTGGCCTTCATAACAAGAGGATTTTAGTATTGGAGTAAAGAGGTTCTTCTGCAGCTATATAGGGTTCTGGTGAGACCACATATGGAGTATTGTGTACGGTTTTGGTCTCCTAATTTGAGGAAGGATATCCTTGTGGTTGAGGCAATGCAGCGTGGGTTCAAGAGATTGATCCCTGGGATGGCGGAAATGTCATATGAGGAAAGATTGAAAAGACTAGGCTTGTATTCACTGGGGTTTAGAAGGATGAGGGGGATCTTATAGAAACATATAAAATTAAAAAAGGACTGGACAAGCTAGATGCAGGAAAAATGTTCCCAATGTGGGGCAAGTCCAGAACCAGGGGCCACAGTCTTAGAATAAAGGGGAGGTCATTTTAGACTGAGGTGAAAAAAACCTTTTTCACCCAGAGAGTTGTGAATTTATGGAATTCCCTGCCACAGAGGGCAGTGGAGGCCAAGTCACTGGATGGACTTAAGAGAGAGTTAGATCGAGCTCTAGGGGCTAGTGGTGTCAAGGGATATGGGGAGAAGGCAGGCACAGGTTATTGATAGGGGACGATCAGCCATGATCACAATGAATGTCGGTGCTGGCTCGAAGGGCCGAATGGCCTCCTCCTGCACCTATTTTTAATGTTTCTATGTTTCTATGGTTCTAAGTGTTAAAACGCACACCAGATTCAGGTACAGTTTCTTCCCAGCTGTTATCGGGCAACTGAATCATCCTACCACAACCAGAGAGCAATCCTGAACTATTATCTACTGTACCTCTCTGGTGACCCTCAGACTATCCTTCATCGGACTTTGCTGGCTTTACCTTTGCACTAAACGTTATTCCCTTATCATGTATCTATACAGTGTAAATGGCTCGATTGTAATCATATATTGTCTTTCTGCTGACTGGATACCATGCAACAAAAGCTTTCCACTGTACCTTGGTACAAGTGATAATAAATTTTACTTCGGAGTCACGTGAGTGACTACGTGAAGACCCCGCCAGCACGCATGCGCGACATATCGTCGAACGCATTGCGGAAGCGACAGTCGGGAGGAGCGCCGCTCCTCCAGCGCAAGTTTTCAAAACTTACTGAAGGTAAGTCTTACCTTTTCTGGTGAGCGTGGCGACTCGGTGTGATTTCTTTTTCAGGAGGAAGCACCATGGAGTCGCGTAAGGGAGAGCAGCAGCTGATACCGCTGCTGTGGAAGCAGCCAGCAGCGTGCCGTCTCTCCAGAGCTGCAGGTGCTGTCAGCAGCTCCCGGATTCTCGCCGTTACAGACAGCAGGTGCGCCGCAGTCGGCGGCAAAACCACCCGGAAGTCGGACAGGACTCAGCTGGGTCCGGACCTGAATACACCCCATTCCCGGATAGGGACGGCGGGCGTCTTTCCCGCAGGAGCGGATGGGAGCAGTGCTCCAGCGTGACCTGCTTATGCAGGGGCAGAGTCACAGTGGGTCTCCTCGCAGACCCACGGCAGGATCCTTTCAAGGACTGCCAAATGTCTCACCCTCTTCGCAGGGGAGCATTAGGGGTCAGAGCTGGGCTGACCCTGAAGAAGGGGCAATGGCTGAACAGTCAACTGTGAGGGGTGCCAGAAGAGAGAGCAGCAGAAGAATTGTGGGAACACATGCTGTACCAACTCAGGAAGGACTGCCTATACAAAGCTGCAAGCCAGTACAAAATACATGGCTACAAATCAGCTACAGGAGCAAGCCATTAACTTTATGGCTGGAAGAACATTGCTCCAGAGAAACTCCATTCTCTTAAAGTACCAGCAGTCTTATGACCCCATCTGGGCAACAGGAGCCCATCTATAAGGAGCCAGGAGGGGAAGCTCCATGAGGAAACTGCTGGCTGCTAAAATCACAGCAGTACCAGGACAAGTGATGGGGTTGATTTGCCTGAAGAGTTACTAGATGCTCTAGCAGACTGTGTAAATACTCAGTGGAGATTAACAGTTACAGGAAGAGTATCATCAAGAAGTGCGGAATTATGCAAGACAAGTAGCACACAGGCGCCAAAAATTGCTGTTGGGGGACCTCCCGAAGCAGGTGAAAGACCTGCATGAGGAAGCCAAGGCTATAGGCCTGATCAAGGTGCCAAGCACCTCTAAAACCCACTATCAACAGCGGCAGCACCCCTACACACCCACCAGACATCGGTACTATGGAAGACCATCTGGTGGTGAAAGCTCGAAGGCCGGCCCACCTGCACAGCGGTCTTTCAGACCATGGCCCAGCCCGGCCTTCATGGAAAATGCGCCAACCCCACAACGCGCAACACAATACCAGAAGAAACAAGTTGCGGAGACAACCCACACAACACCGGTAACCATGGAGGTAGGTGGGTCTGGTTGTCTTAAAAAACATGCATGTCCGATTCATCAAAATTTGCGGGACGGTTGCACTTGTTTCATCATGTGTGCTGCACTTTTACCTCTGAACTTTTACATACTCGGAAGTATTCAGAATTACAAAATTGAATTTGTATACGAACTACCGTTCCAGTTCAGCATACGCCTAGCAGGAAGTTCATACTTCACACAAAAAGAGAGAAACAGCAGGCCATGCTGAACTGTTAAGACTAAACACAAAAGGGAATTGAGAAAACAATCAGAGAATTTCAAGAGTTCGTATCAAATATATTTATAAAGAACTAAAAAGAATGGGTGGTTGCCGTATCATTACAGATTTGACCGAACTAAATACTTCCGTTCAGTATGCCCATTTCAAAATAGACCATGTTTGTCACACACAGGATCATCGTAAATACCTGAAATTTATCTGGATGGGACAGCTATGGCAGTATAAGGCCTTACCCAATGGGTTGTCATCAGCACCAGGCTATTACAAATTTATATTAAAACCAGCTTTAGCATACTTAAAGAAACATAAACCATATCGTCATGGCTTTACCATGGATGAGGATGATATTCTCATTGTAGGTGAAAATTGGAGCTGGCTACATTGGTGGTATCAGCCACAACACAGGGATTTAACGTACATCCAGATAAATCAAAATTGGAACCCTCCACTACATGGATTATTTGGGGTTCACTATTGAACTCTGTTCATATGTCTATCACCTTGCCACCAAACAAAGTGACAGACTTGATGGGAGTATGCAAAAGCCTCACTGGCATCATGGAACCATCCATTCGGCAAGGAGCAAGAGTGATTGGGAAATTGGTGGCTGCGTTCCCAGCAGCACAATTGACCACTCCCATTATTAAAACCTGGAAGAGGGAAATTTTAAGCTCTCAAAAATCATGCAGGCCATTTCAATAGGCCTATGCAACTACCAGGAAAGCAAATCAGAATTAAACTGGTGGATAGAAATGCTCAGCATTATTCTAACCCCCATCACCCCATTCTATATCCCTAGGGTACATTACAGAACTGATGCCAGTGCTAAAGGTTGGGGAGCAACTAATACCACCGCAAGTTGTGTGGCAGATGAGTGCACAAAATTATTCTGTTTAAAGCACTAGGAATTAATTATCTAGAAATGCTGGTAGCGTTTCATGGACTCAGGGCCTACTGCTCAGATGAGCACCAGTTTGCATGTACGGTACAAATTGATACCACAGTGGGGCCTATATATAATCATATGGGTGAAATAAAGTCGATATCATGTGATGAATTGCCTAATAATATCTGGCACTGGTGTCTGGGAGAGAGATTTGGATCTCAACCACTTACCTTCCAGGTAATCTAAATACAGTGGCAGACACCAGGTCACTAAATTCAACGACAACATTAAATGGATGTATTGGATTTGAAAGTGTTTACAGATAATATAGATCGGTATGGGGGACACCAGATATCGACCTTTTTTCCATCCAGACTAATTCACCAACTACCAACATATGTTGCTTGGGAAACCAGACCCAGGGGCAGCAGCGATGGACGATTTCTCGCTGCAATTGGGGGGGGGGGATTTGTTTTGCTATGCATTTTCCCTTCTGCCTCATTAGTGCGAGTCTTACAATAATTAAACAAGACGCCGCAACGGGTACCATGGTATAAAGATGGTCTCAGAACCCTGCATCTGGATCAACAACGGCCAAGGAGGTTGGCACACCCGTGCCGGGAAAGTATCCGTGCCGTGACTGTATGAACTTGTTGATTTGCAGTTTCTGAACAGGCCATTTCTGGGATACGGACTACTCCGACAGGACGATCAATGCCATCTCAGCGTCGTGCAGGGAGTCCAACGAGAAGACAGTACCTGACATATGTCAGGAAATGGGAAGTGTTCTGCACCAGGGACGAACACAACATATGACTCAGCCACCAACACTGAAGTGCTGGAGTTCTGGCCACCCTTCATTTCGATGAAAGGATTGAGTTACAGTGCCATTATTGTGCAAGGAGTGCCCTATCTAATATCTGGGCAGAGGGAGTGATCACCTGCTATAGGATCACACCCACTAGTACCTAAATGAATCAGAGGGGTATTTGTACTCTATCCCCCCCCAGGCCCAGATACACCCATATATGGGACATAGGTAGTACACCATGTTACGAGGATGGACACCAATATCGGGGCTCACTATGGACAAACTAAATATCCTTGATGGGAATGATTATGGCACTTGGATCAGCACAACGGTCCAGTCCTTACACAAGCTAGTATAGGACTTCCATGTCTCTGTCACAAATGGCAGATACCCTGCTACATACAGGGGTACTTAAACAAGACTGACCCGGTTCCTCTGGCCAATATTAGAGTTTCTGGCCTATCCTGCAGATAGTCGGCCCTGCATAGTGACACATATTTTCCAATATATAGTCACCAAGACACTTATGGGCACGGAGAGAGCTTTCTCATAAATGCCCTCACCTAAGGTCACAGTGCAAACCATATCCAGATGGTTAGGGTGGTATTACGTGCAGATGGCGGCGATACTAATGTTTCAAATCTCACTCCAACAGGGCTGCATCTACATCGAACGCTAGGATGATGGGAGTTCCTATGGACCACATCCTTGCCACAGCGGGGTGGAGCAATGAACGCATTTCAATGCTCTTATAATAAACCCGTGGCCGATCCTGAACGTTTTTGCAGGGAAAAATTAAGTTCTGTAAAATAAATTACCCAATGTGGGGTATATTATTTTAGGTATGAATAATACCTTTATTGTTTTTCAGCACAGTGTCCCGTGTGTGAAATACGTTCATCCTCCTTCCCAGAATGGCAGTGTGTGAGCATGGTCTCGTTCCAGGGCATGAAATCACAGAGCTTTGAAATCTTCACGTAGCTCACTCACGTGACTCCGAAGTAAAATAGTTAAGATTAAATGAGAACCTACCAGTTTGAAGTTTTGATCTCTTATTTTATGAGGAGTTACGATGAGGGATTACGTGCCCTCCGCTCCCAAAACCCTCTATTATAAAGTTCAACTGGTATGGAAGTTCTCTCTTATCTTACTATATTAGTCTACTCTGGTATCTGTGATTTCACACCACTGCTTTGAAGAATGTCGCGCATGCGTGCTGGCGGGGTCTTCACGTAATCCCTCATCGTAACTCCTCATAAAATAAAGATCAAACTTCAAACTGGTAAGTTCTCATTTAATCTTACTATTAAACTGAACTAAACCACATTGTCATGTGCTTTTAAATACCCCAAAACCTCATCCTTGATAACGAACTCTAATGGCTGCGCAGAAGTAGAGTTGTTGCTTGACAGCGGCAGAAACCCAGGGTAGATCCTGACTGTGGGGGCTGTCTGTACAGAATTTGCATGTTCTGCCTGTGACCGCATGGCTTGTTAGTTTAATTCAGTTTTGTTTACTGTCACGTGTAGCGAGCTACAGTAAAAAGCTTTTGTTGCGTGCTAGCTAGTCAGCGGATAGACAGTACATGATTACAATTGAGCCATTTACACTGTATAGATATGCAGTAAGATAAGGGAATAATATTTAGTGCAAGGTTAAGCCAGCAAAGTCCGACCAAAGATAGTCTGAGGGTCACCAATGATGTAGACAATAGTTCAGCACTGCTGCCTGGTATTCTTGAGGTGCTCTTGCTTCCTCACACATTCCAAAGATGTGCAGGCTTGTAGGTTAGTTGGCTTCTGTAAAATTGCCCCGAATGTGTAGGATGCAAAACTGTGTCAACCAAGTGCTAAATCGCAAAAAAGCCCCACCTGCACCCTAACCCTATCCCTAACCCTAACCCTAACCCTAACCCTAATGCACAGAGATGTTAGGAAGAGATGGTACATGGCCGTCCGAAGGGGGGCCATGTGCGACTGCACCCCCCTTTTTTTCAGCCAGAGAAAGAAAAAATTCCCAGAAATTTTTTTAAAAATAGGAGCACAATCAGCATTTCCAGTCAGAAATCGCCTGAAATTCTGGTTCTGGCCGCTGGGGGAGGAAAAAAAATGCGCCATCCTCGCCTGCGCAGTTGGAGAAGCTACGCAAAATGACGTTGTCTCTCCGCGCGAGCGCAGTGGGCCCGGGCGGGATCAGACTCACCCATGTGCTTCACCCATTGAACTCGATTCCTCGCATCTACTCCAGGTAAGTAGTGGAAGGGAGGGGGGGGGGGTGTGGTGTCTGCCGCCCGCTCCGCCCAGCGTTTCCATCCGCGGAGCGGGGCGGGGGGTGCGGTTCAGTGTGGTGTGTGCCCCCCGGTCCAGCGTTTCCATCCACGGCGTCGGAGCCTCGGCAGGAGCGGCTGTAACCCCATGACCAGATGCCGCTGCCCTCGCCTCCCCAAGAGCCATCTTCCGCCCTCACCACCCCCCGCTGGGTCTCCGCCCCCCCCGCTGACCCTCACCCTGACCCCCGCTAGCCCCCGCCGCGCACCCCGCTGGGCCCGCGCCCCCCCCCCAATGGTCTCGCCCCCCCCCACTGGATCTCGCCCCCCCGCTGACCGTTTGCCCCCAACCCTGAACCCCTCGCCCCCCCCGGCTGGTCTCGCCACCCCCCCTGGCTCGCCCCCCCCCCCCCCCGCTGGAACCCGCGCCCACCCCCCCCCCGCTGGACCCCGCCGCTCCCGCTGGACCCGCGCCACCTTAAACATCGCACCCTCCCGCCAAAAGAGGGGGAGAGGAGAGAGAGAGAGAGAGAAGGGAAGGGGAAGAGAAAATTATGGAGGGGAGAGGGAAAGGGGGAATATCTTTAATGAGATTGTAAAATGGAGGTAGGTTTTAGAGCTATTATATATTTTTTCCTCATGAATAATATCACAATACATATCAAACTATTGGGAAACTGCTTCTTTGCCTTGAAAACAATATTGAGAAATATGAATTCCAATGTTTGTGACTCTTTTTGCAGCATATCATAACATGATATAATCATAACATGAAATAAATTCATAGCATTTTCCTGTATTATTTCATTACAGCAGATAGTCTGAAGTGTACAGCGGCATCCTGCAGTGGAAGATTCAAAATAAGGAAAACTTCACACACAGGGCCATCGTATTTCTCAAAGGTAATTAACATCAAATTAACCCGTTGATGCATAGAATATTTTTATTTGCGGGCAGCAAAAGTCCTTTCATCATGTCATATTGCAGCTTAATTTTCTTTTTTCCTTTATACTGCTCATTATGAGTATTAAAATGGAAAATAGAGCATTGCCATTTAAATTCTCAATAGAACATTGCCAATTTTCAAGAGGAAATATTGACTTCAATTATCAAAATTGTTGACTAAGGGGTAAAGCTGTTGGACCATAATTACTTTTATATGTGATTGCAATTGATGGAGTTTGGTGTACAGTTAACTCTCTCACTTGTCCTGCCACTAGTTGTCTTATCGCTTCATCACTACGCCTCAACTTGCATGAGCAATGGACAGTTGTCTGCAACTCAACTTAATCCACATTTAATATGACTTTGCCCATAACTTGGACAAAGTGGTGACTAGGTTTGTGCAGTTACATTCTTGGAAAACGGGACTGGAAAATGTTATTTGTTGCTCAATATATGCTGGTCTCCCAAGAATGTCAGACGCCTACATCACTGCACCAGGACTTCCATGAGCAATGACAAGCTGTCTGCATTCGCTTTAGTCCATATTCACTATAACTTGGACAAAATGGTGACTAGGTTTGCGCAGTTACATTCTTGGAAAATGGAACTGGAAAAACATGATTTATGGCTAAATGGCAATATATGCTGGTTTGCCATGAGTGTCCATTCCCTTCATCATACACCGGACTCCCACGATCAGTGACAAGCTGTCTGCATTCGCCTTAATTTGTAGCGATGTTACAATAAAATAAAACCTTACCTTAAAGCGGCGCTGCAGGATCTGTCACTGGCTGTGCTGCGAACTTTGGCGCCTTTGAGGGGGCTGGGGGGAGCTCGGGATGTTAAAATGCAGGTTTGTATCGGGTTTTCAGAGAGGGATTTCTCGGGCTGCTAGTCGTGAAGGAAAATCGATCTGACTTTACGATCCCGGTTTTTTATTCAAAATAATTCGCTGCTGGACAATTTAAGTTGTGATTAAAGTTAAAACTCCTAATGCAACAACGTGACACATCGCTAAAAAGGACAAAATAACCCCAAAAAGGGGGGGGTAAGGTCGTTTTATTTTATATTATAAATCTTGGATTCTTGTGGGTGACTATTTTTAATCTAATTTTTCGTTGCAGGAAATGTTATTTGGGCCCCATACGATCGGCTGGTGTAAGTACACTGAGTTGCTTTTTGGTTACAATCTGAGGAATATATGATGATGCTACTGATTATGGTAGTTATACGATGTAACCAGCTAGCAACTGATCTTCTCCTAAAGACTTGGTCTATTGCAAGAAATTGTAATTTATTAACCTATGTTACGGGACTTGTAGCATTAATACAATTAAATATTAAAGTTTCTGATCTTGAAGAATTATACATTTTTGAATTTTCAAAGCCACTCTGGGTGTTTATTACTATTTCGTCACAATGGTCAATTTTGGTAATTAGCTACAATTCAAGTAAGTAATAATTATATGGCTTTAATTTCAGGTCATCCAAGTAACGAAGTTTTCGTCACCTGCAACACTTACACCAGGACTTCGTGAGAATGCAGCCAAAATGCAATTTGATTGGCATGATTTCTGCCAATAAGTTCAAGTCGTTAAAGGTAAGTCAAGCCAAGGGTTAAGTGGATAGTCGTAAATTCAAGATAAGTCGGTTATATATACACAAACCCAACAATATATATACACCATAACTATTACATCATTTAAATATCAAAACCACCACACCTAACCTTATCAATAATAAAAAATCAAAACCCACAAACACCATCCCTTTCAACTAATTCAACACAACCCCCATTTATACACACCAACCATAATACTCACACCCCATCTCTCTCCTAGCATTATCTACTAAAATGAGTGATATGATTTATCCTTAACCATCCCAAACAACACCACCCGTTATATAGTAGAATATATAATACCGGATATACGGAAAACCATAAACTCAAAATACAAAAAACTATATATATAGAGATATAAACAATAGCTAACATCTCCCGTTACAAAAATCTTAATCTATCTGTAGTGTGTGTAGTTAAAACACCCGAGCTATTATCGGCATCACTAGATACCTCACAATCAACCATAAATTAACACAATATGAATCAAGAATCAGGTGTTACAAAACACTCTCTCCCACCGTACAAACCTAGCACAAAGAACAAGCATCATATGTAGCCTGTGTATACAACTCTTAATTTTATTTATTTAACAGATGTTATCCTCTATAATATGACAAATATATACAATTATATTTATCTTTATATGTCAAATTTATTTTGATGTTATTCATTTTTTAATAAATTGTATAAGAAATATAAGGTATGCAGTTTTACGCTAGTTCTTTTCCTTTCTGTCTTATTTTATAAAAAATGAATACTGTTTAGCTGTGTAGTTAGTGTATAATCTATAGTATTGTTTTACCCATTAGACCTATCATACCATCTCTCTACTTCTTACTCATCCTAACTAAATCCTCTATGCAGACTAAGTTCTATATTCAAACATACCCGAGAACCTCCCCTAATGTAATATATATTTATAGTAGTGTGTTTTAAATTTAATTTTTTACTAATCCTTTAACTTTATACCATTATCATTTATATTATATCTTTCTATATTAAATTAATGTTGTTTTCTCATTATACATGTAATGTAGATTTTTATTCAATCCATACTTGTCTCTCCCTTGGATAAAAATGTGTTACTTTGTTGTTATTTTTTTTTTAATATCTATTGTCGCCTCCCTAAATAATCTTTTTAATCATTAATTTCTTTATATTGTGTGTTTTATTATATTCTTGAGTACATAAACAATCTCTTATTTGTGTTTCGCACATCTCCATTTATGTATTCGTTTTGCTCATATCCTATATTAATTGTCTCCCTTCATATTTTATATCTTCTATCATTTTATAAAATTACATACTCTGTTTAAACTCTGTCTGTATCAACATAGAATTATCATAAAATTTATGATCTTGTAATTGAAAATTAATAACAATTTAACCTAGATAATTCAAGATATGATACACTTTACAATTTCATTTTATTTCATCAAATATTCCATTATCATAAATATATTTTATTTAGAGTTAATATAAATTTTTTTTGTCATTTTATTTTTAGCCTATCTTTGCCCACTTAACATATAATGTGTATTCTAATTCCAAGATAACAAGACTCCATAACATATGTAAATGTGTTATTCCTCATTCATAGATTCTTATATCCATTTTGCTAATAACTATATCTCTACTCTTATTATCACTTGTGATATTTGTAATACTCCATTTATCTCTCCTTCAAAAAACCTCCAACAGATGTGTTATCACTTTTCAGAAGTTCCCCATTTATCTAATACTATATCTATTTTTTCTATTAATAGCCCTCCTCCTCTCTCTCTACTTTATTATTTCCTCACTCATAACTCAACTCAATTTTTAATAATATAGAATATTCCCCCATTGAATAATCAAACAGAGATCCCTCCTCTCAATTACGCACAACCCTCAACATCCCCCCTCCCACCCTTCCTTATGAAATAATTGTTATATCCTTTCTAATTTTTATGTTGACACTGATTCCATAAAAAAAAAATGTTGTCTAAATGTATTATTAAATCTCTCGCCTGTCTTAGCACAAATTTAAAATACTTACCATAATAACCCAGATCAAAATATTGTGATGTTATTCATCACAGTCATTATCCCTCTCTCTTAATCCCAATTCACTTTTAAAAATCTATATTATACTCGCCTCTTACATTTTAATACTTCAATACACCTGCCAATTATTTGTGTCAATTTTCCAATTAACATCTATCTATGAGCTCTTTGATTCTATGTTATTTACTCCACATTACAAACATCTTTCCTCAATTCCCTCCTTTTCAATAGGATAACGAATATATTCTCCCTACAATCATCAAAACTCACTCCTTATATCATAATAAACATACATAACCTCTTCACGATTACGCCATATAATAAAGAGACTCCATCTTGTATAATCAATTTTTTTTACTTCATCACTCTACACTACCTATATATAAGATAGTGTGTTTTCCCCACCTCAATTAATTGTGTCATTTGTGTACATAAATTTACTCATGTATATTATTTCACTTACACAGATGTAATAAAACCACGCTCTACATAGTTTAATTTTATTCGTTCTTCTTCTTTAATCACTAGTTTAGCTAAGATATCATTCGAATCATCCTTTTTTGCATTGTGCAATAATGACCGCTCATTTACCTATTCCTGATCGCATACACTATAATTGTCCCACCAATCAAATCATTAAGACACCCTCCTCTCGCTTAAATTAATTTTCTATTCTTTAAATATTTATAACAATATAAATTTCTTATACATAATTATTAAATTCTATATTAATTAAATTCATAATTATTTATGTGTGTGTTTTTTAGATGTATGTACTTTACTAGAACAGATTGTTGTCCAATTAATTTGCTATTATTATATGTCTCTCCTAAATTAATTATCCTCGTCCCTTAATCTTGATTTTCTATTCCAACTTATGTAGATCTCCTAATGCAAAATAATGTGATCTAAATTCAAATATCTTTATGTCCTCGTAAGTACCTTAAACTTAAATTTTTACATAAATGATTAAGATGCTAAGTCTTTTACTTAACATCTCTCTATCTCACTCTAATATGTTTTTTATTGAACTATAGATTATTAAATAGCCATAATTATAAAGCATCGCTTACTTTTTATTCCTACCAATGACTGTTCGTTACCTTCTAGTGTGTTCTATTTCTAAATTATTCTCTCTTGTACCCGTTTTTAATTCTAGAGTACAGACGCTTTTCAATGTATTCTTAATATATTTGATTATGATGTGTTAATAATCTGTGTGTCACTCAATCCTTTTTATTATCAACTCTGTAATTCTATAGTCCCTCTTAAATCTTTTTATTTATCAGTGTTTATCAAGACAAATTTCTATCTCCTTAAATATGTTCACCCTTGATTGTTTATCATGTTTATAATACTCTATCATCTTTTACTTTCACCTACTATCCAACTCTCTCACTACATACAAATCGCAATTTTAATTAATAATGTTTCAAAGTTACGATTAATTTAATTTTAATAAATATTGTTTAGAGATAATGCATGTGATTATTAGCAAAGTTATTATACGAATATTTTTCCTGTGTTCTCGTAGTTGTACTCTCTATTTTCGTAACATTGTAATGTTAACTTCACCGCCTCTCAATTCCTAATCAAACCAATGCGCTGCGCTTCAATATTTTTCATTTCCTCATTTCGCAATCTTATATAATTACACTAAATGTACTAATTTTGATGCATTAATACACTATTGTGTCATCTTCTAGATCAACATTGTGTTCTAATGAGACTTATTTTCGCGTACTGAAATTGTCCTCATATGATTCATCAATGCCCTACTCGCTATAATCCTCACCACATCTCTCTTCTATGAGTGCCCTACTTAGATCTAATTATGTATTGTTATCAGTAGATTATGTGAAAGAGAGCACTACTCTCTCGCAATTTAATTTAGAATTTTATAGATCCTCATGTGTTGACTCTTTTATTATCTCTCCATCTCATGTAATTATATTATTGTAAGCTTAGACGTCTCATTCAATATTATATTCAGATTCTTTATTCATTAATCTGTACTAATCCTTAAAATTCTTAAAGATGCTAAAAGAGAAACGTTTTTATCGCAATAATTCAATCGTAATCATCAATATATTTGTTTAAAAATCTTAAAATATTTTTATACTAAATCCTATTTATATATTTTAAATTACTTATTTCTTTTTTATTTTATTATTTTTGTTGTAAACTACCGGTATGTTATATCATGTTTATCAAAACTATGATTAAAATGAGTCAAACTATTCGTTTTTGTGACGTTAATTATTACTATCAGAGACGTTAATAATTTCATATAAGAGCCATTGTGTCAACAAATAGTGATCAGAAAACTCCGTTATAGCTCTACTGATTACTTAATTACCCTCTGTGTATTTTATAACATTCATTGTTTCATTCACTCTTATGTCAGATATAATAAATTATCTTATTATTCTCAAATGTTTTCTATCTTAATCGCATTTACATGTTATGAAATTGTTGTTATATATATTTATTACTATACTATTATTCTATTATACTATACGTCTAGATCATAATGTTGTGAATTCCTAAACTGTAATTGTTAATATATTAATATACTTAATTTGTCTCAACGCTCTCTAATTCAATACAAGTTGTTCACACTATACTTTTTCATAATAATAGAGTAGGATAAACCATAGAGAGAGAGAGAGATACCTATCTATATTAATTATAAATATAAAACAATATTTAAATTAATTACCAGAGAGAGAGACTTTTATTTATTATTTTAAATTAAACTTAATTTCTACTTTTGCTATTCTCATTTCGCTAATGCTATACGCCATGCTATAATAATCTGAACCATAAATTAAACTATTCCAGAAATCATTTGTTACATAACATATGTCTCATAGATGTATGTGTTGATACCATAAACTAATTAATGTGTGTGTGTACTATAAATTTTCTGTCTACAATATTCTCTCAAAATTTTTGTTGTGTTTGTCACTCTATGATATTGTCGTTTGTTTTATGTCACTTTTCTAAACATGAGACTTCCCTTCATTATATGTACGTTAGTCAATCTCTCTTCCTAAAAATACTAATATCATTAATAGAATAATAACTAATTCTAATTAATCTGATTATGTGTATGTCTGTAATCTCTTGTGCCTCACTTTCTAAATCTTCTATCATATACTTAAGAATAAGTAAATTTGTTTTCTAAATCGTGAGTAATAACTTCTCTGTAGTTCATTGGATATCACATCACCATATAGTGTTTTCTATTTTTCACTATTACTGACCTGTACCAAAATTGTACCTTTATATCTTTTATCTAAATAACTTCATATTCTTTGATCAAATGTAATATATAAACTATATATAAATTTAAGAAGATTGTTGTTCTAAAATGATATTATAAATTGTAGGTCTCTATTCAGCAATGAATAACATTAATCATATGCGTATTACTCACATATATATCACGGTTCCTCACTGCTCCTGTATTATATTCTTGTGATGTGTGTTAATTTCCCTTAATTAAAAAAATTATTATTTTTAATCATCTTAGTAATTCCCTACTCTAATAAAGTATGTGTGCTTGTTTCTAGATATGTAAATTCACGCCCCACCCCATTTATATTTCATAATCATCTGTGTCGATGTCAAATGTGTAATAAATCTTTAAAGGTCACGCTATTATAGCTTCCTCTATACTAGCTAATAACCCTGTTGACATTTTTAATTCATCAGTGACCCGAGTAGTTAATGTTTATTAATATCATGTGCTCTTATCTTACTCTCCTTGTTAGATATAAAATTCTAAGCTTTGTTATGTAATATCCTGATATTCCTCACACATGCTATGCTAAAGTAATCTTTATCTAGAACCCATAAAAGTAATTCTCAACATAGAGAGCGCAGACTAATAAAATCTATTCTGTACTTAAGACTCACATAAGAAAAGAACGTACACTTCATTTGAGAATCTCTCGCCTCCCCAATTATTTTAAGTTCAATTCCTTCTTAAACGTTCCGCAGTGTTCTAACATAATAACGTATCTCCCTGCGACAGAAAGGATGTAGAATATGTGCGATCCTTATTTATTTACTTTAACTACATCTATTTGATATCATGAAATACAAATTTAGATGTGCTCGCTGTTTGATTTTAAAAGCAAACAACATAGATGTGATGCTTTTAGAAACTTTATCTTTATTTCATGTTCAACTACGTCTAATTTTAAACTTAAATCTTGATTCGTCTCTCTTGAGTTTTCTACTCTCGCTGTAGTTCTATATTAATGTTCTGTTCACAAGGAGTAATATTATTTGTAATGTGTACAAGTGATAAAATTTAACTGATACTAGATACTTAATGTAAGTTTTATGGTCTAGGGATCTTCGATTGTCTTCTACAATTCTGTTACGATGTTTTAATTAGAGAGCTCAGCGTGGAATAAAGCTGTGATAGAGAGGGTGTACTAGTGGTACTATATGAGAGCATTCCTTGATTTGTTTTGATGTGATGTCTGACTGTGTGTTAATGTGCGCAGAGGTAGTTGTTATGTGTAGTTAGTTTCTAGGTATAATGTCTTCATGGGAGTTGTGGGTGGGTAGTAGAATGGTAGAAAGGTATGAGGAGAAATGTCTAGGCAGGATACGTGTTGTGATAATCGTGAGTGTGGATGTGAAGGGATCGGGATCTTGTACTCACAGGTATGAGCGCGATAGTAGATCAAGAGGAAGATGGGGGATAGTAATAATGTAGTAGCTATTGCTGATTGGAGAGCTGTAGCGGGGATTGTGTAGTGGAGGGGTGTATTTTAGTGTGTGATGGGATTAATGTTGGGGGGTGAGGGTTGTGTGATTCGCATTTGTGTGGCTCTCAGAAATGCAGTTTTAGTGTCAGTACGTAGTTGATAGCAAGGGGTGGATAAATACAGATAAATATATACAAGATGTGGGAATCTACTCGGCGGACTCAAGTTCATGCAGTGCAATGGTGTTATGTGTAGTAGTACGCCTCATCCTGCTGGTTGGGAGACTGAGGGCTCTGTACCGCCTCCCCTATGGTAGGGGGAAAAGTCCATGGTTAGGGTTGGGGAGGTGGTCCTGTATGATTTCAACCCGTTCGGACAACCGTTTTCGGTGGAGGGCATTCAAAGCAGGGAGCGGGACATGATGATGTGCTGGGCGGTTTTCACCGTATGTGAGTGCTTCTGTCTGCTACGGTTGCAACTGCTGACCTTACCATAAAAGCAGTTGGTCAGGATGCTTTCGATGGTACAGCGCTGCAAGTTAGTCAGGATTCAGGGGGGACAGGTGGGCTTTTTTTGAGCCTCTCAGGAAGTAAAGGCGCTGGCTGCGCCTTTTTGACCAGCTTGGAGGTGTTGAGGGACCAGGACAGATCCTCCCGAGATGTGTACCCCGAGGAATTTGTAGTTGGAGACCGCTCACCTCAGTCCCGTTTATATGGATGGGGGTGTGTCTGCCTCTGTTCTTCCTGAAGTCGACTATGATCTCCTTCGTCTTTTGGAGTTGAGACGAGGTTGGTTATTGGCACAAGGGTGTCAGGTGTGCTGGACCTCCTCCCTGTAGGCTGACTCGTCGTTATAGCTGATCAGTCCTACCACGTGGTGTCGGCGGCAAATTTTATGATGGCGTTGGAGCTAAACTTAGGGAATGAGTCATGGGTTGAAAGAGAGAGTAGAGGGGAGGGACCTGAGTTACAAGCCTCTGTGGCACGCAGTGTTCAGTGTTATAGTGGAGGAGGTGAGGTTGTTGATCCTAACAGACTGGGGTCTGTTAGTGAGGAAATCCAGTGTCCAATTGCAGAGGGAAGTGGAAGATGCCATGAACGCTGAGTTTGGTGATCAAGTAGGGCGTATGACAGTGTTAAAGGCGGAGCTGAAGTCGATGAACAGCAGCCTGAGCTGGTCAATAAATTGGTAAAAAAGGCATATGGGATTGCTTCCTTTACTGACTGATGAAGAATATAATAAGAGGAAATATGCCATAAACATTTATATTTTGAGTTAAAACCACAGTTTGAGTATAGGCAGATTTCTGGTTCTACCTTTCAAGGAAGGCGTGATTGCACTGAAAAAAGTACAAAGAAGATTTTTGAGGATGCTGCTATGACTGGAAAATTATAGCTACGTGGAAAGGACTGGTTAGGCTGTGGTTATTTTCTTTGGAACAGGGAGGCTGAAGAAAAATTAACTGATGCATGTAAAATTCTGAAGAGATGCATAGGTAATTAGGAAGATCTACTCCTCTAAGCAGTGAGGTGTAAACAAATGAATACCGATTTAAAATAGTTGATGAAGGATTAAATGAAAGACGTGATCAGGAGCTAACTGCTTGGAAAGGTAGAAAATGCAAAAATATTCACCACATTTTTAAAATATCCAAATATGTATGTAAAGAAGTTTAACTTGCAGGGTTACAAGCTGACATTGGAAGGTGTGATTAGATTGGACCCTATTTCAATTGGCAAGATCACAATGGCCTGAATGGCTTTATTCTTTGTCATATATTTTTTTATTCTCCATTGCTTTTCTGCCATACAATTCTGTCAATGTAGAAATGAACCCCAGAACATTGGTTACTCTTAAAGGCTGTTAACCTGTGCCATTAATTTTAGTGATAGCTTTAACTGTCTCTCCAGATCGTTGCTTCTCTACTCCTGTCAGGCATAAAGTTTCCAACATGCTTTTGGGTGTAGACTTATACTCATGGAATGATAAAGCAGGAATACAGGCCTTTCAGCTCATCACATTCATGCCAATCTATCTATCTTCTATCTAGCTTCTATTCTATTTCTATTTCTATTTATCTGTCTGTCTGTCTGTCTGTCTGTCTGTCTCTCTGTCTTTCTATTCTATTTTCTATTTTCTATTTCTATATCTATCTATCTATCATCTATCTATCTTCTAGACATAACAAAAACTCTCATCTTGTCCTCTTCCGGTTTGCATTGTTTTTATATTTGCCCAAAAATGGTACCGGATAGCGCTATAATTTTTCGCCACCTTACTCGCCATTCACCTGTGCTGCAAGTGCACCAAGTTTTGTTCCGATTGGTGGAATATTACAAATGTTATTAAGGTTTTAATAATCATAAAAACCGCGCATGCGCAGATTGGTCTCCTCTTCTGTCAGCAGATTGGCCCTCTCGCCTGTCTTTTGCCAGTATCGTAACACTCCTTCCGACACCTGCTGTCAATCACCAGCGGTGAGGAGAATAAAGCTGAAGGAGAACAGTGAGAAGAGTGTGGAGTGTGGGGGCTGCATCTGCGGTGAATACCACGACGAGCCGGGAGCTGGGAGCTGGGCATTCGCTAAGTGAGGCCGGGGACTGGGAGCAGCCCAGCTTGGTCAAAGCCTGGGCCGGGGGCCGTTGAATGCGACTGGAGCCAGGGCCGGGAGCCACTGTGTGTGGCCAGATCCGGGGCCGGGAGCTGAAGCCGGGGCTGAGAGCCACTGTGTGCGGCCAGTTCCAGGGCCGGGAGACACTGAGTGTGGCCGGGGGCCACTGAGTGCGACCGGAGCCTGGGCCAGGAGCCGCTGATTGCGATCGGCACTGGGGCCGGCAGCCACTGATTGTGGTTGGGGCTGGGAGATGCTGAGTGAGGCCAGAGCCGGGGTCGGGCGCCGCTGTGCAGCGGTAGGCCACGACAGCAATAGGCCACGGCAGGGGTAGGCAGCGTTAGGCCAAGGCAGTGGTAGACAAGCACAGTGGTAGGCCATGGCAGTGGCAACGGTAGACCACGGCAGTGGTAGGTCATGGCAGAGCACCCCCCCACCTCCGGCCGACTGGCCCATCTGAAGCCATCCCCATCCCCAGCTGCAGTCCATTCAGCCCGCAACACAGTACTCGCTTAAGAAAAATCCATTCAGCCCACAATGTCCATACTAACCCTCCAGAATCCAGTCCCTTCGGCCCACAACACCTGTATTAGCCCAAAAAGTTCTTTCGGCCCATGCCCATTCTATCCCATTGAAATTCCGTCCCTTCGGCCCACAACACCTGTAGTAGCCCTCCAGAAAATGCCCCCTCACTCCGGCCTCCACCTGAAGCCCTCCCCTTCCCTGGCCACAGGATGTTCTCCCCCCCCCCCCAGGCCACTGCCGGAAGCTGTCCCTCTCCCCGAGGTACATAGAAACATAGAAAATAGGTGCAGTAGGCCATTCGGCTCTTCGAGCCTGCACCGCCATTCAATATGATCATGGCTGATCGTCCAACTCAATATCCTGTACCTGCCTTCTCTCCATACCCCCTGATCCCTTTAGCCACAAGGGCCACATCTAACTCCCTCTTAAATATAACAGCAGGACACTCCCCCCCCCCATCTGAAGCAGTCTCTCCACCAACCCACTGAAACCATCCCATCCCCAGCTGAAGGACGCTTCCTCCCCTCCCTACCGGCCCCCGCCTGAAGCCAATGGGGAGAGGCAGTGGTAGGCCAGGACAGCGATAGGCAATGGCAGCAGCAAGGGGCTGGAGGGGGGAGCATCCTGCAGCCGCTGGAGGGGCACGGCTTCAGGCAGTGGCAGTGGTAGGCCACGGTAGCGGTAGGCCATGGTAGCGGCAGGGGTTGGCAGCAGCAGGGGTAGGCAGTGGTAGGCCAAGGTAGCAGTAGGCCATGGCAGCACTCCCCCCCTCCCCACCGGCCCCCATAAGCCCTGCCTCAAGCCGTTCCCCTTCCCTTGCTGCAGGATGCTCCTCCCTCCGCCCCCCAACAGTTCCTGCCTGAAGCTGTCCCGGGGGGGGGGGGGGGAAGGGCAAAGGGGCAGAATGGGGAGTGGTGAGGAGAGGTTGGGGGATCAGGGGGGTCACAACAAGAACCCGTCAGCCATGCTTGCAGAGTTGGGGGCTATACAAAGGTTCCAAATCGAATTCCTTCTCATTTATTCCTTCTCAGCATTTGTTCTTTCACAACAGGAATGTTTGGATGTACAGCCTGAAATTGAAGTATTATTCAAAAAAGGGGTATTTGAGAAGTCGTGTCATGAACCTCACCAATTTATGTCATATATATTTACAAGGCAAAAGAAGGATGGAGGATGCTGACTCATCCTTGATTTGACTCGACTTAACTCCGTTGTGCAGTATAAACATTTCAAAATGGAAAAACATTGTTACTGCCAAACAAATGGTTTCCAAAGGATTTTACATGGCCTGCATCGATCTTAAAGATGCATACTATTCAGTACCCATTCATTGGGATCACCGGAGATATTTGAAGTTTTGCTGGATGGGGCAACTGTGGTAGTTTAAAGCATTGCCTAATGGGCCTCCAGATTATTTACAAAATTATTAAAACTGGTGCCGGGACTACTCCGGTCTCAGAATCATATTGTATTGGCATACTTGGATGATATCCTAATCATAGGGGAAACTCTGAAATTAGCTGAATTATCTGTTTCTGCTACCAAACTCGTTTGAGAGATTGGAGTTTCTCATCCATCCAATTCAATCCAAGTTGATATAATCTAGAGTTATTGATTATTTGGGATTTACCATTAACTCAATTCACATGTCTGTGACTCTGCCTTGTGGCAAGAGATTAGAATTAATAGAAGCTGATAAACAATCATCATTGTTAAGGAGCAACTTCTATTCGACATGTAGCTAGTATAATTGGCAAATTAGTGGCTGCTTTTCCAGCTGCACAGTTTGGGCCTTTGCATTATCAAAATTTACAACGTGCAAAGGAGCAGCCACTCAAATTCATTGCAGGTCACTTCAGTAGACAGCTGAAGCCATTGCTGAGTTACAATGGTGGGCGACGAATATTCGGCATTGATCCAGTAAGGTTTGGTCGCTAAAACCTTCAGTTATTTTACAAACTGATGATAGTGCTCTAGGATGCGGAGCTACTAATACCATCTCTAGCTGCGGTGGCAGAGGGAATGTGCATGAGTCATTAATTCTTCAGTCACATGGTATTAAAGACTTAGAGTTGTTGGGAGCACTCTATGGGCTGAAGGCTTATTGTGGCAATATGCATAATTTGCATGTTCACCTTCAGATTGACAACACTACAGCTGTGGCATACATTAATCAATGGGTGAATCAAGTCAGTATCCTGTGATAATTGAGCTAACCTTATTTGGCACTGGGGTATTACAAAAACATGTGGGTTTCAGCTATGTACTTACCAGGTAGATATCAATATGGTGACAGGACAAGATTCACGGAAATTCAATGGGACAACACAGAATGCGTTGTTGGACACATGAACTGTTTAACGGACATTGTCGTCGGTTGGTGTATCGGATATCGATTTTTTGCATCAGACTCCAATACCAGTTACCATAATATGTTTCATGGAAATCAGACCCAGGGGCAGTGGCGGTAGATGCATTCTCACTACACTGGGGTGGAAAGTTTTTGTATGCATTTCCCCCCATTTTGCCTCATCAGTCGGTGCTTGCTTATGATCAAACAAGACTCCGCCTCAGGTATTTTGGTAGTACCTGACTGACCTACACAACCATGGTTCCCATTCATTCTGGGAATGATAACACAGCCTTTTATGGCTGTCCCCAAACGCTGAAATCTGCTGGTTCACTCTGTGACTGGGGAGAACCATCCACTACATGACCAAATTAATTTATTGGTTTGCAGATTCTGAGGAGACCATTCATGGGGCTCGAACTGTCAGATCGTACGGTGGACATGATCACTGCGGCCTGGAGGGATATTTCCAAGAAACAGTACATCTCTGATCTCAAGAAATGGGAGGTGTTCTGTTAACAGTCGAACATATCGTATGACACGGCACGCATAACGGATGTGTTGGAATTCCTCTCAACACTATATTTTGATGAGAGACTGAGTTATAGTGCCGTAAATAGTGCCAGGAGTGCCTTATCGTCATACTTATTGCTGGAATCGGGACACCACTCTGTTGGGTCTCACTCTTTGATATCCAGGTTCATGAAGGGTATTTTTAACTCTATTCCCCCCAGGCCCAGGTACTTGGAGATATGGGTTGTGAGCATGGTGCTCACGCTGCTTTGCCTGTGGACTCCAGCTACATCCCTGTCTTTGCCCAACTAACTTACAAAGTCATGGTCATGCTCATGGCGCTAGTTTCAGCGCAAAGGGCCCAGGCGTTGCATAAGCTGCGACTGGACAGGATGGTTTCATCTGAAAAGTTAGCACATTTTATGTTTATGATTTAATCAAGCAGAGCAGAGCAGGGGCGTCAGGGCTCAAACTAGATTTCATGGCATACCCCATGGACCTTCAGCTGTGTGTAGTTACACATTTACAACAATACATCAAGGTCACCAAGAGCCTCAGAGGCTTCGAATTAACTATGTTCATTAGTTACAAAAAACCTCATAAGAAGGTATCAGTACAGACCATTTTGAGGTGGTTAAAACAGGTTCTGGCTTGTGCAGGAGTGGACCCTGACATTTTTAATTTCACTCCACCAGGGCTGCATCAACGTCAGCAGCGAGGATAATGGACATTCCTCTCGACCACATTCTAGCAGCTGCAGGATGGTCAAATGAACTTACTTCCAAAGGTTTTATAATAAACCCGTTGCCAGACTGGGGGTATTTGCCGATTCCATTTTAGATTCTGTTTTATAGTTTCCCCCCGGATGAGAGGGGTCACTATTATTTTCATTTGCTCATTAAAGCATCAGCATGTTTAAATCTATGTCATGTCTGAATGCATTATTTATTTTCACTCATCCTTGGTAAACTGATGCAGTGTGTGACACATGGACTCGTATCCACGGCTTGAAATCACAGAGCTTTGAAATCTTCACGGAATCACTCACGTGACTCCGAAGTAAAATTTTATGAGGAGTTACGATGAACGATTACTTGCCCTCCGCTCCCAACCCTCTTATCATAAAGATCACCCGGTAATTCTAGTTCTCTCCAAACTTACTATGTTCAGTTCAACTACTATTATCTGTGATTTCACAACGCTGCTTTGAAGATTGACGCGCATGCAGGCTGGCGGGCTTCTTCACAGAATCGCTCATTGTAACTCCTCATAAAATAAGGATCAAACTGCAAACTGGTAAGTTCTCGTTTAATCTTACTATTTTCTTTCTCATCGTTACTTTTTTGCATATCGTTCATTCGTTGTTCTATATCTCTCTACATCATCGTCTATATCTCCCGTTTACCTTTCCCGTGACTCTCAGTCTGAAGAAGGGTCGCGACCCGAAACGTCACCCATTCCTTCTCTCTAGAGATGCTGCCTGTCCTGCTGAGTTACTCCAGCATTTTGTGTCTATCTTCGGTCTAAACCAGCATCTACAGTTCCTTCCTTCACATCACCGGTGTCAGGTGTGGTTCCAGAGGACTGGAAAATTGTAAATTACTCTTCTGTTCAAAAGGGAGCAAGACAAAAGAGGGGAAACTAGGCCGGTTAGCCTGACTTCAGTGGTTGGTAGGATTTGAGAGTTCGTTATTAAGGGTGTGGTTTCCAAGGAGCTCATGATAAAGTCAGCATGATTTTGTGAAGGGGAGAGCTTTTGCCTGACAAATCTGTTGGAATTCTTTAGGGAAGTAAATAGCAGTATAGGAGAGTCAGTGGATGTTGTTTTCATTTTATTAATAATGTTTAATGTTTTAAGTGTCATTCTTAACTGTCACTGTATGTCATGTTGTCATTTGCAGGCGGAGCACCAAGGCAAATTCCTTGTATGTGAATGCTTGGCCAATAAACTTATTAATTCATTCATTCATAAAATGACATTTTGCAAGACCAATTGATGTGCCCTGCTTTTACACCATACCCAATTTCCCTCCATGTTGCACAATCATAAAGGATAGATTAAGGAAGAAAACTCAGAAAAGAGGGAATGTTTGCAATACTGTTCCATTTCCATGGAGCGACAATATAATAGGGGGTTGAGAGTCTGAATGTGCTTGGTTAGAGCTAAGGAACAGAAAGAGGCTGTGCCTTGTTTGGTGTTTACAAAACTATATCAATTAATGAGACAGCCATGTAAAGAAGTTATTCTGGAGTCGCATATCAATCAAGTGTGGAAGTATTGGTCCAGATGCCACAAGGACATCTGGACAAGGAAATTAAAATTGTTTTGTTTTACTTAGTGTATTAGAAAATAATACATATATGTATAAAAACACAAAAAGTGTATGAAAAACACAAACGGGGTGAACAGTTCCAGACTGTCTCCAAGAGTCGCATTTTTTTAATTGTATGTTTCTGACCTATTCGATAAGAACCAACTTCTATTCTAGGGAATTAAATAGCGCAGGTGCACTGTGTTTTTCGTGGCGGTAATGTCTGGGTAATATCAATGATATACTTAACATATAACATATAACATATAACATATAACATATAACATATAACAATTACAGCACGGAAACAGGCCCTCTCGGCCCTTCCACTTTTCCAAATGGCCCAATTCTCTCTGTAGACTTTGAAAATCTACTTCATTATCCACAACACCACCTATCTTAGTATCATCTGCATACTTACTTATCCAATTTTCCACCCCATCATCCAGATCATTGATGTACATGACAAACAACAGTGGACCCAACACAGATCCCTGAGGCACCCCACTGGTCACCGGCTTCCAACCTGACAAACAGCCATCCACCATTACTCTCTGACATCTCCCATTCAGCCACTGTTGAATCCATCTTGCTACTCCGCCACTAACACCCAAAGATTGAACCTTCTTAACCAACCTTCCATGGGGAACCTTATCAAAGGCCTTACTGAAATCTATATAGACAACATCCACTGCTTTACCCTCATCAATTTTCCTAGTAATCGCTTCAAAAAATTCAAGAAGGTTTGTCAAACATGACCTTCCAGGCACAAATCCATGTTGACTGTTCCTGATCAGACCCTGTTTATCCAGATGCTTATATATATTATCTCTAAGTATCCTTTCCATTAATTTGCCCACCACTGACGTCAAACTAACAGGTCTATAATTGCTAGGTTTATTCTTTGAACCCTTTTTAAACAATGGAACAACATGCGCAGTACGCCAATCCTCCGGCACTATTCCCGTTTCTAATGACATTGAAATATTTCTGTCATAGCTCCTGCTATTTCTACACTAACTTCCCTCAATGTCCTAGGGAATATCCTGTTAGGACCTGGAGACTTATCCACTTTTATATTTTTCAAAAGTGTCAGTACTTCCTCCTCTTTGAATCTCAAAGTTTCCATAGCTACTCTACTTTTTTCCCTTACCTCACAGAGTTCAATATCCTTCTCCTTGGTGAATACCGAAGAAAATGAATTGTTCAATATCTCCCCCATCTATTTTGGCTCTGCAGATAGCTGTCCATTCTGGCTCTCTAATGGTCCAATTTTATCCCTCGTTATCCTTTTGCTATTAATATAGCTGTAGAAATCCTTTGGATTTACTTTCACCTTTCTTGCCAAAGCAACCTCATATCTTCTTTTAGCCTTCCTAATTTCTTTCTTAAGACTCTTTTTACATTCTTTATACTCCTATAGCACCTCATTTACTCCATGCCTCCTATAATTATTGTAGATATCTCTCTTTTTTCGAAGCAAGTGCCCAATTTCCCTTGAAAACCATGGTTCTTTCCAATTTTTACTATTTCCTTTCACCCTAACAGGGACATAAAGATTCTGTACTCTTACAATTTCCCCTTGAAATGTCCTCCATTTCTCTTCTACATCCTTCCCATAAAACAAAGTGTCCCAATTTACTCCTTTTAAATCCTTACGCATTCCCTCAAAGTTAGCCTTTCTCCAATCAAAAATCTCCACCCTAGGTCCAGTTCTGACTCTCTCCATAATTATATTGAAACTAATGGTATTGTGATCACTGGTCCCGAAGTGCGCACCAACGCATACCTCCGTCATCTGACCTGCCTCATTTCCTAACAGGAGGTGTATTGTAGTTCCAAAAAGGGCAAACTATTGTGAAACAAGCTGTTAATAAGGAACAAAATAAGTGAGTGTATTTTTCAATTCTGTTCTGTGTCAAGGTCACAAGTTCTGCTTTTATTTTTGCCAACTTCCAATTCAATATAGTCCTTCAATTAATATCTTCCACTCCTGGAGATGAGGTGTGAGATTAGAGTTGGAGAGTTCCACACTAATTAAAATGAAATATCTCAACATTTTCCATAGCATTGCTATAATTACAAATTCATAGCGAGCTTGAAGTGATTATTGGGCATGCTGATGGCTTTGGCGGAGAGGGGTGGTGGTGCTTAGGGTGGGATAGGCAGTCAACAGATTGATGAAAGCTTCAGGGTTTTTAAAAGGACAACTATGGTTTGAAGACATGTATTTCTTGTGAAGCGATGTGGTTGTGTTCATTAGTATTACTGCAAACAGAAATGTTAGTGCGTCAGTGATGGTAACAGTGCAAAAGAACAATATTTTCATGGAGACTTATTGTCACACATTGTGGAAACAGGCTCTTCAGCCCAACTTGCCGAGGCCAACCAAAATGCCCCTTCTACATTAGTCCCACCTGCCTGCGTTTGGCCTATTGACCCTCCAGCACCATCCAGATGTTTCTTTAACGTTGTGATTGTACCTGCCTCAAATACCTCTTCTGGCAGTCTATTCCATGTACCTACCACACTTTATGTAAAAAACAAAGTTGCCCCTTAAATCAGGATTTGATAGGGTAAATGCGCAGTCTTTTAATCAAAGTAGGTGAATCAAGAACCAGAGGACATAGGTTTAAGTTGAAGGAGGAAGATCAAGAACATCCCTCATTATCTTATACACCTCTATAAGATCACCCCTCATCCTCTTATTGAAATATAGCTAAATTTAAAATAATGAGGATTTTCCTGATGTTTTCAAAAGTAATCATAAGTTCACAAACCATAGGAGCAGAATTAGGCCTTTCAGCTCAATGCGTCTATTCTGCCATTCAATCATGGCTGATCTATCTCTCCCTCCTAATCCCATTCTCCTGCCTTCTCCCCATAACCTTTGACATCCTGCCTAGTCAAGAACCTATCAATCTCCACTTTAAAATTGCCCAATGACGGCTTCCACAGCTGTCTGCGGCAATGAATTCCACAGATTCACCGCCCCTTGGCAAAAGCAATTTCCCCTAATCTCCTTTCTAAAGGTAGGTCGTATTATTCTGAGGCTATGGCCTCTGGTCCTAGACTCTCCCACCATTGGAAACATCCTCTCTATATCCGCTCTATGGCCTTTTGCCTCGAGGTTTAGGAGTCCATTACTTTCATGAGGACACGTTTCAACGAGGTTCTCCTCAAGGGGCCACAGTCTTAGAATAAAGAGGAGGTTATTTAAGACTGAAGTGAGAAAAAACATTTTCACCCAGAGAGTTGTGAATTTATGGAATTCCCTGCCACAGAGGGCAGTGGAGGCCAAGCCACTGGATGGATTTAAGAGAGAGTTAGATAGAGCACTAGGGGCTAGTGGAGTCAAGGGATATGGGGAGAAGGCAGGCACGGGTTATTGATAGGGGACAATCAGCCATGATCACAATGAATGGCGGTGCTGGCTCGAAGGGCCGAATGGCCTCCTCCTGCACCTATTTTCTATGTTTCTATGTTTCATCCTTCTTAACTCCAGTGAGTACAGGCCCAGTGCCATCAAACGCTCATTCCCAGATTCATTCTAAGGAACCTCCTCTGGACCCTGTCCAATGGCAATACATCCATCCACAGATATGGGGCCCAAAACTGCTTGCAATACTCCAAATGCGGTCTGACTAAGTGCCCAATAAAACCTCAGCATTTCATCCCTGCTTTTATATCCCAGTCCTTTAGAAATGAATGCGAGCATTGCATTTGCCTTGCTTACTACAGAATCAACTTGCAAATTAACCTTTTGAGAATCCTGCACCGGTACTCCCAAGTTCCTTTGCACCTCGGATTTCTGAATCCTATCCCCACTTAGAAAATAGTCTATGCTACCAAAAGAAAATATTCCTACTTCCAAAGTGCATGACCACACACGTTGCCATGCTGTATTCCATCTGCCTCTTCTTTGCCCATTCTGCCAACCTGTCCATGTCCATATGCAGGATCCCTGCTTCCTCTAAACTGCCTGTCCCACCTCCCATCTTCATATCATCTGCAAACCTGGCCACAAAGCCATCAATTCCCTCATCCAAATCATTGATATACAAAGTGAAAAGTAGCGGCCCCAGCACCGACCACTGTGGAACTCCGCTTGTCACTGGCTGCCAACCAGAGAAAGCAAACTTTATTCCTACTCTTTGCATTCTGCCATCCAGTCAACCTTCTACCAGGGCATCGGAGATGTCCTCATTCTTTAGGGAACGGGGGTTCCCCTCTTCTATTATAGATGAGGCTCTCACCAGGGTCTCCTCTATATTCCGTAGCTCCGCTCTCACTCCCCATCCCCTCACTCGTAACAAGGACAGATTAATAATGTGTGTGTGTGTGCGGTGGGGGGCGCTATGTCTTTATGGGGTAAAACAAAAGAGACCTCTACGAGGGAATGTGGGAGTTGTGCAATGGAGAACAAAGACATGCATGGCAGGTTGGTCTAGGCATGCCCTCCATGAAGAAGTAAGGGAAAAAATAGAGTTAAAAAAACAAACTTACAGAGCCTGCTTTGTTGAAGGAATTATAAAGGTTTTGAGGCAGTTAAAGCAAAGTTGCCTTTGAAGAGCAAGCTCGTGGAAGATTTGTAAACAGGAAGAATCTCAGTTAATTCCAATCTGAAACACGACCTGGGTCAAATGAATCACGGTAGCCAATTTGTTGTTATTTACTTTACGTTTCACTTTACCTTCATAGAGGAAAGTGAAAATTATCTCCATTCACTTACAAATGAATTGAAGATGTGGAATCATCAGTAGCTCTTAATTCAATAAAAAAACTTATAAAGGCAGGAATGTAAGATGCAGAATTAGTGCAAATGCCCTGAATAGAAAAATACTTAATATAATTTTGTCGAGGAAAGAACTACAGATGCATGTTTAAATCGAAGGTAGACACAAAGTGCTGGAGTAACTCAGCGGGACAGGCAGCATCTCTGAAGAAGTGTCTTGACCCGAAACATCACCCATTCCTTCTCTCCAGAGATGCTGCCTGTCCCGTTGAGTTACTCCAGCATTTTGTGTCTACCTTCGAAATATAACTTTGCACATGTTGAAGGAATACATTTATTGCCAATGCAAGAAAGTTGAAAGCAATACTGATTTACTCTTTAGCTGGCCAACAAATGATTTTGACTGTGAATCTGCTGCTCCAGAATAATGCTGACCCGATCTACCATTCTGTATGGAATAGTTCTACCAAATCGAATCTATTAATACTTTTTAGAAAAAAGGATAAAACATGAAGAAATTATTAGCAAAGTGCTGTAAGTGAGGTAAAAGGGCCACAAGTCGAATAGTGTCACCTCAATGTAAACTCTTCACTGCATTTTCTATGCAGCACCAGTGGTGGTGCAAAATATGTAATTGTAAAATATATAATTGTCTGAAGAAGGGTATTGACCCGAAACGCCGCCTATCTCCTTCGCTCCTTAGATGCTGCTGCACCCGCTGAGTTTCTCCAGCCTTTTGTGTACCCTTAATTGTAAAATATGTTATTTTTATTGCTTATGACATAATGCCTGAAGCATAGAGACAAAAATGTAAAGAGTTGCAGAAAACTCCCTTTGGTACTTAGCGAGAATTAGTCATGGAGCTGGAGGATATTTAGAAATTGTGGTTTGTTGGGGAGAATGCAACAGATTATAATCGACTGCAACAACTGATTTTTATGAAATCATTTGCAGATGGGTCAATCGTATCATTGCTTGACAGCATCTCAAAATCCCCAAATATTTATGTAAATTATGAAATCATTTTGAGAGCTTTGCGTGAGGTGAAAAATTGTTGAGCAGATAAAAAAAAGAGAGATATTCACATTATCCATCTGACAAACATAATGCTGAAGATAGATACAAAATTCTGGAGTAACTCATTTGGACAGGCAGCATCTCTGGAGAGAAAGAATGAGTGACGTTTCAGGTCGAGACCCTTCTTTAGACAGCATGTGGAATTCCTTCCTAAACATTATGCTGAAACAGATAATTAGGTCATATGATTTCAGCTTGTGTGAAATTCACTAATTTAGTGCTATTGCATCAGAATGCAATACAAACCAAGCACATGGTGGCCCACTGATTGATCGATTGATGATGTATTGATGAGGTGACTGATTATGGGATGATTGAATGACACAAATTAAAAAGTTACCAATGAACAATTTGCTGGAAGAACTCAGCAGATCAAACAGCATCTGTAGAGAGAATGGACAGACAATATTTTGGATCAAGACCCTTCTTCAGATTCTGAAAATTCATCCAGTCTGAAGAAGAGCTCCAACTCGAAATGTCGTCCAAATCCCATAACAGACCGAGAGGACAGGGCATAAAGAAATACAGGCCTCATCATGCGCAAACTTTAAATATTAGATCTGAGCCAGTGAAAATATACTTCACTTTTCAATACCTGACTCTCTACATCACTTTTTCACTATTTTCCGATATCTCCTCAGCTCTAAGTAGATTCATAAAGTCACACAGCCAGGTAACTGGCCCTTTGGACTAACTTGCCTAGGCCAACAAAGATGCCCCATCTACACTAGTCCCACGCCCATATTTGGCCTACTGTATATCCCTCTCAGCATGCCCTATCCATGTACCTGTCCAAATGTATTTTTTAATTTTCTTATAGCAGCTGCCTTGACTACCTCCTCTACCCACTGCTCTTTGTGTGAAGAAGTTGCCCCTCAGATTCCTATAAGTCTTTCCCCTTTCATCTTAAATCCATATCTTCTGATTCTTAATTCCCCTACTCTGGGTAAAATACTTCTGTGCATCTACCCTATCTATACCCCTCATGATCTTCTATACAGTGGCTTGCGAACGTTTTCATACCCTTGAACTTTTCCACATTTTGTCATGTTACAATCACAAAATTAAATGTATTTTATTGGGATGTTATGCGATAGACCAACACAAAGTGGTGCATAATTGTGAAGTGGAAGGAAAATGATACATGGTTTCCAAATTTTATTATAAATAAAAACACTGAAAAGTGTGGCATGCAAAAGTAATCTGCCCCCCCTGAATCAATACTTTGGAGAACCACCTTTCGCTGCAATTAAAGCTGCAAGTCTTTTGGGGTATGTCTCTACCAGCTTTGCACACCTAGAGACTGAAATTTTTGCCCATTCTTCTTTGCAAAATAGCTCAAGTTCAGTCAGATTGGATGGCGAGCATGTGTGAACAGCAATTTTAAAGTTTTGCCGGAGATTCTCAATTGGATTTAGGTCTGGACTTTGACTGGGCCATTCTAACACATGAATATACTTTGATAGTAAGATTAAACGAGAACTTACCAGTTTGAAGTTTGATCTTTATTTTATGAGGAGTCGAGTTGAGGGACTACGTGAATAGAAGCCCGTACAGCCGTTGGTGCGTCAATCTTCAAAGCAGCGGAATGAATTCACAGCTAACAATGACCGAAGTATAACGGTAAGATGTTAAAACTAGAACTACCAGATGAGATCTATGAGGGTGGGAGCGGAGGGCACGTAGTCCCTCAACTCGACTCCTCATAAAATAAAGATCAAACTTCAAACTGGTAAGTTCTCGTTTAATCTTACTATTTTACTTCGGAGTCACGTGAGTGACTACGTGAAGACTTCAAAGCACTGTGAATTCACGCCGCAGACTCAAATCCGACGTTCACACTGCCTGGATTGACTCAAAAAGTCGTTAACAATCAATCATGCATCAGTAATACATTTGTTAAATGGAATAACAGTTTATTTACAAACAGATCATAACAAACCCCTCTAAACTCAGGGGAAAAATGTAACAGTACTGACACCAGAATCAGCAAACACCCCGAGCCTTGAAATCGGCTTGTGACAAAACCTCTGAAAATTAGCTCACTGGACCATCCTGCGGCCGCGAGGACCTTGCAATCGTTTGCACCGACAATACTGTGTGGTTTTTTGTGACTAATAAACAAAGCCAACTCTGTTCCTCTCAGAGGTTTAGTAATCTCAATGTAAAGAGATAAATGTGAGACTATACAGAAGCGATCATCTGCGGGGTATGCTGAAAACACCATCTTACATCCTGTCATGCCTCTTTTATTATGTTTAAGCAAATCATAGATATAAAATATAATGGCATCAGCCGACACATGCATTCTATCTATCCGTAGCTTTTGCAATGTTTGTACACGTTGGGCTGAAACCAACACCAGAAGCATGACCACCTTTATAGTTACTTTGGCTATAGATAGGCTTGTAACCGGAGCCCACTGGCGAAGAAGCATAAAAACCTCACTCACATTGCAAATACCGGCATACCTGAGTTTAGGAGGATTAGAATTGAAACTCCCTTCATGAATCGTGAACTAACGGATGTGTCCCTACTGTATGCAATTCTGCATTCATAGGTAAATAAGAAGACAGAGCACTTCTGGCTGAATTAATTGCACTGTAACTTAATTTTTTGGTCAAAATAAAGAGTTGACAACTCCAATACATCCGTGATCCCTGACGTGTGGTATACAATATCCTGCTGTAGGCAGAATTGCTCCCACTTCTTTTATATAGGTGATATATTTGCTGCTGTGTACTATCCCTGCAGGCCGACGTGAGAACATCCACCGTCCGATGAGACAGTCCTCTCCCCAGGTATGGCCTCCTTATAATCTGCAAATTAACAGATCAATACGATCCTATAAAGGATGTTGATCCCCAGTGACTGGATTTACCAGTAGATTTTTATTCTTGGGCATAAGCATGTAAGGCTCCCTAGCCATTTGTAATACAACGGGAAAACCATGCTCGTGTAGGCCAATCTGGCACTACCAATACCCCTGAAGCGGAGTCCTCCTTGATCTTTTGCAAACATCTGCTGATGAGACAGAATGAAGGAAATACATACACAAACATTCCTCCCCCAATGCAGCGAAAATGCATCCACTGCTACTGCCCCACTATCTGGTTACCATGAAACATATCTAGGTAACTGATGATTTAATCGAGATGCAAACAAGTCAATATCTGGCAATGCATACTGATCAATCATTTGGTTAAAACACATCCTGATTTAACATCCATTCAATGTTGTCATTAACTGACGTGACCTCTTCCTGGCAAATAAAGTGCTGAAAGCCAGATATTTTGGTCAATACACCAGCTCCAAATCTGGTTAGCCAGTCTATCACAAGACTGTGACTTAACTCCACCCATGTGGTTTACATATGCCACTGCTGTGGTGTTGTGAATCTGAGCTGCACATGCAGATCCCTCCTTGTAGAACAATAAGCTTTGAGCCCATACCAGGTGCCCAACAACTCTAAATAATCAGTCCCTCTTAATTGAGGAAGCGATGTCTCATCCACATTCCATCTGCCTCCACAACTAGAAGACATATCTGTTGCACCCCAACCCAGTGCACTCACATCAGTCTGTAATATCAGTGACGGTGATTCCACGAAACCTTCCTTAAATTTTTTGAAACATGTACTATCCACCATTGTATGTCAGCAATCGCCCCAGCTGACAACTGCATAGGCCTATCAAAAATAGCCCCTTTGTATTCTCAGTGCCTGTTCCTTTGATGGTTGTAATTGTTGATAATGCAGAGGACAATACTGCACAGCTGGAAAAGCTGCAACAACTTCCCAATAAAACTGGCTACTTGTCTAATCAAAGGCCGTTGTTCTCCAACGAGATTAACACAGTCCTCAATTAACTGATTCAATTTATCCCTGGGCAAAGTTACCAACATGTGATTGGAATTAATGGTAAATCCCAGATAATCAATAATTTGGACTGGTGATAATTTAGATTTACCTGGGTGAATAACAAATCCCATTTGTTCAAAAATGATTTTAACAACTGAAACTGATGATTGAGTTTCAGCATGAGTCTTTCCAACAATCAGAAATCATCTAAATAGGCCATTACCACATGCCCCTGAGCTCTAAGCAATGCTAACACAGGTTTTACCAATTTAGTAAATAATCTAGGAGCTGAAGTTAATCCATTCGGCAATGTCCTGAATTGCCACAGCTCAGTCATCCAAATAAAATTTCAAATATCTTCTATCATCACCATGAATAGACACTGCGTAATATGCATTCTTTAAATCATGGTTGCCATATAATACCCTTTGGACACTAGATGTTTGCCCGTGGTAAAGTTCTCCATTTTGAAATGCCTATAACAAACAAAATTTGGTCAAATTCGATAAATCCAGAATAATTCTACATCCCCCAGTCTTTTTAGATCTGGGAAATATACTTGACAGAAATTGTTGACTTTGATAGACAAAAGGCTCAATTACCCCTTCTCATGTAACGACTGAATCTCTGCTTGAATAAGCACATTTTCCTCATCTGAAAATAAGTTTACTACTAGGAAAATGTTGACTAGGTAGACTGTCTTATAGTAAAATCCAATTTTTCACCCCTTCAATACACTAAGTATGAACAAATCTGATGTCAACTGCTGCCATTGTTTGAGAAACAATTTTTACCTTCCCCAATTTGAACAGGAACATCAGTTAATTCATTGTCTGTCAATGGTAATTCCTTACCAGCATCTTTCCTTGCAGCCTTGTTGTCCTCGACTTCTTGTAGAGAACCTTTTTTGCCTTGCTTCCAGCTGGCTTAATGAGGGCCATGGTTATAACAACCTCATAACAGTCTTTGACCCTTTTTGCAAAATTACCACCAAACAACAGATTTCGTGGTGGTACACTGGTTTCAAAATGCATTACAAAGGAGTTCCAGTTCATCCTGCTGTGCTTCAACCATATCATTTGTATCAATAACTTTCACCACAGCTGTAATACCTGCTGACAACAGTTTAAGCACTTTTTAAAACTTAATCTCCTGGGCCCTAGCAGGTAAACCCATCTATGACCAAATTTGGTGACTAACCACCGGTACCTTCAGGAGATCTCAATTAACAGGAGCTTTATAGTTTTTTGCTACTTCATCCATAGCTAGCTCCTGTAACTGGTGGGAGAGCATATACTGAATGGCTTCAGCCAATTCTAGATCAATCGCCTTTCCTGCCTCTCTACACTCAGCAAACTTCCCAGCAATGTTCGGAATTACCTCCCACCGAACACCTTTACTGCTCTCCCCCAGCAAACTGCCCTGATAGAACATCCTCCTCACAGGCAGGAGAGTTCTGCAGCCCTGAAACAGGTGCTGCTAGCACAAGCTCTTCATCAGCCTGGCTTGGGCATCACTCCTCCTCACGGAGCTGGAACATCCTCCTCACAGGCAGGATAGTTCTGCAGCCCTGAAACAGGTGCTGCTAGCACAAGCTCTCCATCAGCCTGGCTTGGGCACCACTCCTCCCCACGGAGCTGGTCCCTGTCGAGCATTCTTTTGAAATAGAATCTCGACGTGGGAGAGCCGTGAGCAAACGGACTCTCCTATGGAGGGTATAACCTCCAGGCCCGACTCATTTACGGGCCACAGAGACTTGCCAGCGGCCCCCTACTGACAAGCCTCCACTGCCCCCCGGCAGTGGGTCCGCAACCACTGGCTGTGTAGCCAGCACCGGACCAGGTGTACCAGACGGGCCTCCATCCTCAACACTCTCCTGCCACTTTACCTTTCTACCCCGGAGCACCTCGCCGACACCTTCTTCCCTTTCTGCAACATATCTACAAAAACTCCCAACCGTCGCAGAAAAAGACCTGTGGTAAAGTATTTCAACAAACCTTACCTCGTTTCAACTTGTTAACGAAAACTGCTGGAGAATGGAGGGTGAAGTCTGAAGAAGGGTCTCGACCCGAAACGTCGCCCATCTCCTTCGCTCCTTAGATGCCGCTGCACCCGCTGAATTCTCCAGCTTTCCATGTAACCCGCGGTTTAAACTTACCGCTCGGAGGAGCGCTGCTGCTCCCCCCCGCCCGACTGCACCAGCGTCTGACGTCATGACGCACCAACGGCTGTACGGGCTTCTATTCACGTAGTCACTCACGTGACTCCGAAGTAAAATCTCATTCCATTGTAGCTCTGGTTGTATATTTAGGGTTGTTGTCCTGCTGGCAGGTGAACCTCCGCCCCAGTCTCAGGTCTTGTAGACTCTAACAGGTTTTCTTCCAAGAGGCTCCATCCATCTTCCCATGAACTCTGACCAGCTTCCCTGTCCCTGTTGAAGAAAAGCATCCCCACAGCATGATGCTGCCACCACCATGTTTCACAGTGGGGATGGTATGTTCAGGGTGATGTGCAGTGTTAGTTTTTCGCCACACATAGTGCTTTGCATTTAGGCCAAAAACTTCAATTTTGGTCTCATCAGACCAGAGCACCTTCCTCCGCATGTTTGCTGTGTCCCCCACATGGCTTGTGGCAAACTGCAAACGGGACTTCTTATGGCTTTGTTTCAACAATGGCTTTCTTCTTGCCACTCTTCCATAAAGGCCCGATTTGTGAAGTGCACGACTAATAGTTGTCCTGTGGACAGATTATTCCACCTGTGCTGTGGATCTCTGCAGCTCCTCCAGAGTTACCATGGGCCTCTTGGCTGCTTCTCTGATCAATGCTCTCCTTGCCCGGCCTGTCAGTTTAGGTGGACGGCCATGTCTTGGTAGGTTTGCAGTTGTGCCATATTCTTTCCATTTTCGGATGATGGATTGAACAGTGCTCCGTGAGATGTTCAAACCTTGGGATATTTTTTTATAACCTAACCCTGCTTTAAACTTCTCCACAACTTTATCCCTGACATGTCTGGTGTGTTCCTTGGGCTTCATGATGCTGTTTGTTCACTAATGTTCTCTAACAAACATCTGTATTTATACTGAGATTAGATTACAGACAAGTGGACTCTATTTACTAATTAGGTGACTTCTGAAGGCAATTGGTTGCACTGGATTTTATTTAGGGGTATCAGAGTAAAGGGGGCTGAATACTTTTGCACGCCACACTTTTCAGTTTTTTATTTGTATCATTTTCCTTCCACTTCACAATTATGCGCCACTTTGTGTTGGTCTATCACATAAAATCCCAATAAAATACATTTACGTTTGTGGTTGTAACGTGACAAAATGTGGAAAAGTTCAAGGGGTATGAAAACCTTTGCAAGCCACTGTACCTCTGTAAGTTCACCACGCATCCTCCTGCGTTCCAAGGAATAAAGTTCTAGCCTAACTAACCTCTCCCTGTAGCTCAGGCCCTCAAGTCCTGGCAAACTTTCCTATCTCGATCTCTATCTGAACTAAAACAGCTCTCACAGCTGCAGTAGTGGCTTCCCCACATGTTATGATATTTGAAGATCAAGACCTCACATTTGCACAAAACTGGTAATTTACTGGGTAACAGTAATCTTCTCCTCCTATCTATATCTGAGGCCTACAGCAGGGGTTAAAGGCACTGAAAATATACAACCACAAGTTCCGTGGAACCTTTGGAATCTTTCACTGCGTGAGTATCCATTCCAATGTCACCATCCTCCAGCAAACCCACACTGCTTTACACTCAGACTGTACGTACACTCAGCTGGGCGAAGGAGCTTGTTCACACAGCCATTGCAAGCCACTCAAAACACACAAACTAATCCAAGAAAAGACACAAAGTGCTGTAGTAACTCATTAGGTCAGGCAGCATCTCTTGAGAATATGGCGAGGTAACATATGGAGGCAGGGCCCTTTCTCAGACTGATTATAATAGGGGGGGGGGGGGGGGAAGAGAAAACTGGAAGAGAGGCAGAAGCATGAGAGAGCCAATCATGTGATAGGTGGCTGCAGGTGAAGCACATTGATTGGCAGATGGGTGGGCAAAGGCCAGAGATTAAAAGGAGACAGAGGCTGTGAGATTAGGGTAGAAGTGGTTTAGTTCAGTTTAGAGATACAGCACGGTAACCGACCCTTCGGCTCACTGAGACCATGCCAACCAGCGATTCCCGCACATTAACAATATCCCCCACACACTAGGAACTACTTTACATTTACATTAAGCCAATTGAACCTACAAACCTGTACGTCTTTAGAGTGTGGGAGGAAACTGGAGCTCTCGGAGGAAACCCACGCCTGTCACTGCGAGAACGTACAAACTCTATACAGACAGCACCTGTAGTCAGGATCAAACCTGAGTCTCTGGCACTGTAAGGCAGCATCTCTACCGCTGTACCACCGTGCCACCCGTGGTGGTGTGAAATGTAAAGCCAGAAGAAAGGGATATAGGTGGAAGGGTCGGGAGGAGGCTGGAGGAGGGAGGGGAGGGGTGAAGGTGCAGGATAATGGGTGGCAGTGGGTGACACAACCACTCTACCATAGGATAGGTAGAGAATGGAAACATTCATGGATGTGATGAATGCTTCCTCAAAGAAATGCAAATTCCCACTTACTCTTTGGTAGTTCCTCAACATGGATGTTGCATTCAGAATGGTATTGAGAACCTGAAATCCATGCATTAAGACCACACAAAAGTACTGCGTAAGAGGCTGAAGGGAATATACCACCTCAAATATTATCCAATCACCCACCCTGACAGGTACCTCCAGTCCCATCCACAGACATAGCCAACTTGAAAAACTGTAAAAGCAAATCTTCCTTGATTCTAGGAAACAAAGAAATATAAGCAGAAAATACTAGAAACACTCAGAAGATCAAACAACATCTGTAGACAGAGAACCAGAATTATCATTTCAGATTGAAATTTGATCCATCAATTGTTTAGCGTCCCTAGCCATTTCCATGGTTGACCATTTCTTGTGTTGCTTTTTAAAGGTCTCTCAAAGTGATGGGCCACATCGTAATTCCCTAGGAGGGAGAGGGAATGAGCAAGGAGTTATCACTTTAAATTTGGAATGTGCTCAAAACCCATCAGGAATATGCTTGCTCTCGTAATGACTGGTCTTGTGGCTGGTCTTGGAGATACTAGACACTTCCTAACATTTAAATCACTGACTCCCAGTTCAATTAAAAACCTGGTTTGAATTTCACAGCTGCCTTCCAGCTCTACAGAATAGCTTCTAGCCACTGCCAGCTACTGGAGGCCATCCAAAACCCAAACAAACCCGCCAGCTGATCTACTGTACAATGGGTATCAGCCAATGTTCTGCCCTTCCATAATTGTCCACCTGCAGCAAACAATTCACTTTGCAATGCTAGTTCATGCTGGCTGCATCACAGTCTTCATATTCACTTTGGATGGAAGTCAAACTACATTTTCCAAACATTCTTCCAATTCGTTCTTTAGTTATAACCATATAAACCATATAACCATATAACAATTATAGCACGGAAACAGGCCCTCTCGGCCCTTCCAGTCCGTGCCGACCATTTGTTTTCCCCGAGTCCCATCTTCTTGCACTCAGACCATACCCCTCCATTCCCTTCACGTCCATATACCTATCCACATTACTCTTAAATGTTAAAATCGATCCTGCCTCCACCACTTCTGCTGGAAGCTCATTCCACACAGCCACCACCCTCTGAGTAAAGAAGTTCCCCCTCACGTTACCCCAAAACTTCTGTCCCTTAATTCTCATGTCATGCCCTCTTGTTTGAATCTTCCCTACCCTTAATGGGAAAAACGTATCCACGTTAACTCTGTCTATCCCTTTCATCATTTTAAAGACCTCAATCAAGTCCCCCCTTAACCTTCTGCGCTCCAAAGAATAAAGACCTAACTTGTTCAACCATTTCTCTGTAAACATAGTTGCTGGAACCCTGGCAACATTCTAGTAAATCTCCTCTGTACTCTCTCTATTTTGTTGACATCCTTCCTATAATTAGGCGACCAAAATTGTACACCATACTCCAGAATTGGTCTTACCAATGCCTTGTACAATTTTAACATTACTTCCCTACTCCTATATCAATGCTCTGATTTATAAAGGCCAGCACACCAAAGGCTGTCTTTACCACCCTACCTACATGCGATTCCACCTTCAGGGAACTATGCACAGTTATTCCTAGATCCCTCTGTTCCACAGCATTCCTCAATTCCCTACCATTTACCATGTACGTCCCATTTTGATTTGTCCTGCCAAGATGTAGCACTTCACACTTAACAGCATTAAACTCCACCTGCCATCTTTCAGCCCACTTTTCCAAATGGCCCAAATCTCTCTGTAGACTTTGAAAATCTACTTCATTATCCACAACACCACCTATCTTAGTATCATCTGCATACTTACCTATCCAATTTTCCACCCCATCATACTACCAAAGGTCACGCGGGAAAACCCGGCCACGAAGACCGCTGAAGACCCGGCTGCGGACCGCGGGAGTGTGGATAGCTGGCAGCTGTCGGGCTCGCTACCCCGAGTCACTGACAGCGGTCAGCGACTTCAAACTTCGGCAGCCCCGAGAGGGTGTGCAGCCTAATGGAGTCGGAGAGGCCTGGACTGGGACAAGTCAGGCCAGGAGGGTTCCCCTCCATGGGTACGCCCTCAGACGTTTACCCAGGTGGAGCATGAGGTGATGCTCCATCCCGATATAGGTCCGTTGAAGGGGCCATATCAGCGCAGGTCACATCGAGGACCTGCAGCAGCACCTGTTTCAGGGCTGCTTACTAATCGCCTCTCTGTGGAGGGGATTGCGAGGGGTCAGTGTGTGACTGATTCCAAACCCGGAAGTATGTCCATGAAACATACTGGAGTACATGCGTGAGGTTCAAGAAAGGAGCCGCTGCAGGAGAGTTGGCAGAAAACTCGGAGGGGGGGGGGGGGGGGGGGGGGGGGTGAAGGGGGGGGCAGAGTTCCCTCACATTACAAGCTTGGTAAGCATCAGTGACCTCACATTACATCATTACAGGAACATACACCTGTAAATTTGTGCACTCCTGAAAGTGCCGGCAGTGAACAGTGCTATCTGGGGAGACTAGAGATAACAAGGCCAGCGATGTCCAGCCACCGAATCTTCTCCTCGGAGAAGACCTAGCCAGACAGGTAAAAACCTGGATGAGGAAGCAAGCCGTCAGACTAGTCAAGGCACCAACGATGAGCCAAAGCCCCACCGTTTCGGCGACAACACTCATATAACCATATAACAATTACAGCACGGAAACAGGCCCTCTCGGCCCTTCCAGTCCGTGCCGACCATTTGTTTTCCCCTAGTCCCATCTACCTGCACTCAGACCATACCCCTCCATTCCCTTCACGTCCATATACCTATCCACTTTACTTTTAAATGTTAAAATCAATCCTGCCTCCACCACTTCTGCTGGAAGCTCATTCCACACAGCCACTACCCTCTGAGTAATGAAGTTCCCCCTCACGTTACCCCTGAACCTCTGTCCCTTAATTCTCATGTCATGCCCTCTTGTTTGAATCTTCCCTACCCTCAATGGGAAAAGCTTATCCATGTCAACTCTGTCTATCCCTTTCATCATTTTAAAGACCTCAATCAAGTCCCCCCTTAACCTTCTGCACTCCAAAGAATAAAGACCTAACTTTTTCAACCTTTCTCTGTAACATAGTTGCTGGAACCCTGGCAACATTCTAGTAAATCTCCTCTGTACTCTCTCTATTTTGTTGACATCCTTTCTATAACTAGGCTACCAAAATTGTACACCATACTCCAGAATTAGTCTTACCAATGCCTTGTACAATTTTAACATTACTTCCCTACTCCTATATTCAATGCTCTGATTTATAAAGGCCAGCACACCAAAGGCTTTCTTTACCACCCTATCTACATGCGATTCCACCTTCAGGGAACTATGCACAGTTATTCCTAGATCCCTCTGTTCCACAGCATTCCTCAATTCCCTACCATTTACCATGTACGTCCTATTTTGATTTATCCTGCCAAGATGTAGCACTTCACACTTAACAGCATTAAACTCCATCTGCCATCTTTCAGCCCACTTTTCCAAATGGCCCAAATCTCTCTGTGGACTTTGAAAATCTATTTCATTGTCCACAACACCACCTATCTTAGTATCATCTGCATACTTACTTATCCAATTTTCCACCCCATCATCCAGATCATTGATGTACATGACAAACAACAGTGGACCCAACACAGATCCCTGAGGCACCCCACTGGTCACCGGCTTCCAACCTGACAAACAGCCATCCACCATTACTCTCTCACATCTCCCATTCAGCCACTGTTGAATCCATCTTGCTACTCCGCCATTAACACCCAAAGATTGAACCTTCTTAACTAACCTTCCATGGGGAACCTTGTCAAAGGCCTTACTGAAATCCATATAGACAACATCCACTGCTTTACCCTCATCAATTTCCCTAGTTACCGCTTCAAAAAATTCAAGAAGGTTTGTCAAACATGACCTTCCAGGCACAAATCCATGTTGACTTTTCCTGATCAGACCCTGTTTATCCAGATGCTTATATATATTATCTCTAAGTATCCTTTCCATTAATTTGCCCACCACTGACGTCAAACTAATAGGTCTATAATTGCTAGGTTTATTCTTTGAACCCTTTTTAAACAATGGAACAACATGCGCAGTACGCCAATCCTCCGGCACTATTCCCGTTTCTAATGACATTTGAAATATTTCTGTCATAACTCCTGCTATTTCTACACTAACTTCCCTCAATGTCCTAGGGAATATCCTGTCAGGACCTGGAGACTTATCCACTTTTATATTTTTCAAAAGTGTCAGTACTTCCTCTTCTTTGAATCTCATAGTTTCCATAGCTACTCTACTTTTTTCGCTTAACCATATAACCATATAACAATTACAGCACGGAAACAGGCCCTCTCGGCCCTTCCAGTCCGTGCCGACCATTTGTTTTCCCCTAGTCCCATCTACCTGCACTCAGACCATACCCCTCCATTCCCTTCACGTCCATATACCTATCCACTTTACTCTTAAATGTTAAAATCAATCCTGCCTCCACCACTTCTGCTGGAAGCTCATTCCACACAGCCACCACCCTCTGAGTAAAGAAGTTCCCCCTCACGTTACCCCGAAACCTCTGTCCCTTAATTCTCATATCATGCCCTCTTGTTTGAATCTTCCCTACCCACAATGGGAAAAACGTATCCACGTCAACTCTGTCTATCCCTTTCATCATTTTAAAGACCTCAATCAAGTCCCCCCTTAACCTTCTGCACTCCAAAGAATAAAGACCTAACTTTTTCAACCTTTCTCTGTAACATAGTTGCTGGAACCCTGGCAACATTCTAGTAAATCTCCTCTGTACTCTCTCTATTTTGTTGACATCCTTTCTATAATTAGGCTACCAAAATTGTACACCATACTCCAGAATTAGTCTTACCAATGCCTTGTACAATTTTAACATTACTTCCCTACTCCTATATTCAATGCTCTGATTTATAAAGGCCAGCACACCAAAGGCTTTCTTTACCACCCTATCTACATGCGATTCCACCTTCAGGGAACTATGCACAGTTATTCTAGATCCTCTGTTCCACAGCATTCCTCAATTCCCTACCATTTACCATGTACGTCCTATTTGATTTATCCTGCCAAGATGTAGCACTTCACACTTAACAGCATTAAACTCCATCTGCCATCTTTCAGCCCACTTTTCCAAATGGCCCAAATCTCTCTGTGGACTTTGAAAATCTATTTCATTGTCCACAACACCACCTATCTTAGTATCATCTGCATACTTACTTATCCAATTTTCCACCCCATCATCCAGATCATTGATGTACATGACAAACAACAGTGGACCCAACACAGATCCCTGAGGCACCCCACTGGTCACCGGCTTCCAACCTGACAAACAGCCATCCACCATTACTCTCTCACATCTCCCATTCAGCCACTGTTGAATCCATCTTGCTACTCCGCCATTAACACCCAAAGATTGAACCTTCTTAACTAACCTTCCATGGGGAACCTTGTCAAAGGCCTTACTGAAATCCATATAGACAACATCCACTGCTTTACCCTCATCAATTTCCCTAGTTACCGCTTCAAAAAATTCAAGAAGGTTTGTCAAACATGACCTTCCAGGCACAAATCCATGTTGACTTTTCCTGATCAGACCCTGTTTATCCAGATGCTTATATATATTATCTCTAAGTATCCTTTCCATTAATTTGCCCACCACTGACGTCAAACTAATAGGTCTATAATTGCTAGGTTTATTCTTTGAACCTTTTTAAACAATGGAACAACATGCGCAGTACGCCAATCCTCCGGCACTATTCCCGTTTCTAATGACATTTGAAATATTTCTGTCATAGCTCCTGCTATTTCTACACTAAACTTCCCTCAATGTCCTAGGAAAGACCTGGAGACTTATCCACTTTTATATTTTTCAAAAGTGTCAGTACTTCCTCTTCTTTGAATCTCATAGTTTCCATAGCTACTCTACTTTTTTCGCTTAACCATATAACCATATAACAATTAGTCCGTGCCGGTTTTCCCCTAGAGACCATACCCCTCCATTCCCTTCACGAATGGCACTTCTGCTGGAAGCTCATTCCACACAGCCACCACCCTCTGAGTAAAGAAGTTCCCCCTCACGTTACCCCGCTGTCCCTTAATTCTCATGTCATGCCCTCTTGTTTGAATCTTCCCTACCCACAATGGGAAAACGTATCCACGTCATGTCTATCCCTTTCATCATTTTAAAGACCTCAATCAAGTCCCCCCTTAACCTTTTGTGCTCCGAAGAATAAAGACCTAACTTGTTCAACCTTTCTCTGTAACATAGTTGCTGGAACCCTGGCTAGTAAATTCCTCTGTACTCTCTCTATTTTGTTGACATCCTTCCTATAACTAGGCGACCAAAATTGTACACCATACTCCAGAATTGGTCTTACCAATGCCTTGTACAATTTTAACATTACTTCCCTACTCCTATATTCAATGCTCTGATTTATAAAGGCCAGCACACCAAAGGCTTTCTTTACCACCCTATCTACATGCGATTCCACATTCAGGGAACTATGCACAATTATTCCTAGATTACCTCACAGAGTTCAATATCCTTCTCCTTCGTGAATACCGAAGAAAAGAAATAGTTCAATATTTCCCGCATCTCTTTTGGCTCTGCAGATAGCTGTCCATTATGGTTCTCTAATGGTCCAATTTTATCCCTCGTTATCCTTTTGCTATTAATATAGCTGTAGAAACCCTTTGGATTTACTTTCACCTTTCTTGCCAAAGCAACCTCATATCTTCTTTTAGCCTTCCTAATTTCTTTCTTAAGATTCTTTTTACATTCTTTATACTCCTCTAGCACCTCAGTTACTCCATGCTCCTATAAATATAAATCGAAACAATTTTAGATATCTCTCTTTTTCGTTCCTCCATTTCTCTTCTACATCCTTAAAAACAAGTGCATTCCCTTGAAAACCACCTGGCCTCTTTCCCAATTTTTACTATTTCTTTTCAACCTAACAGGGACTATTTTTGGAAAATTGAAATAACCACCTTGTGCTTACTACTAATTCTGTACTCTTACAATTTCCCCTTTGAAATGTCCTGTGTAAGGGAGTATGAAGGCCATTTCTCTTCTACATCCTTCCCATGGAAAAACAAAGTGTCCCAATTCACTCAGACAAGTGGTCCAGTTTCTAGAGAGTATACTTGAAAATAGGTACTCGGGTTTGAGTACGATTGGAGGGGACAGCCTAGCTGGGGGCAGCAACAGCAGCCGGGCCTCCGGCACAGAGACCGGCCCTGATGCTCAGAAGGGTAGCAAAAAGAGGAGGGCAATTGTAATAGGGGACTCTATAGTTAGGGGGTCAGATAGGCGATTCTGTGGACGCAGTCGGGAGTCCCGGATGGTAGTTTGCCTCCCTGTTATATGGTTATTTGCTCTTCCAATTCTCGTTCCCCATTTGGCGGTCCATAGTATACCCTTAAAAGTGTTGCTACACCGTTCCCGCTTCTCAGTTCCACCCAAATAGCCTCCCTAGACGAGCCCTCTAATCTATCCTGCCAAAGCACTGCTGTAATATCTTCTCTGACAAGCAATGCAACACCTCCCCCTCTGGTCCCTCCAATTCTATCACACCTGAAGCAACGAAATCCTGGAATATTTAGTTTCCAATCACAGCCCTCTTGCAACCATGTTTCACTGATTGCCACAACATATTTCCAGGTGTCAATCCAGGCTCTAAGTTCATCCATCTTACTGACAATGCTCCTAGCATTAAAATATACACATTTTAGAAACCCACCATCCCTTATTCTCTGTCTATTATCTTTTTCATCTTTCTTGCCTACATTTTGGGTCCGAGTGCTTCCCTTCTCAGCCTCTTGCCCCACACCCTGACCCCTAGCCCCCCCCCCCCCCCCCCCCCCAGGACCCCTACCCGAGTCCCTCCCCCCAGCCTTTCTAGTTTAAAGTCTCCCCTGTAGCCTTTGCAAATCTCCCTGCCAGGATATTGGTCCCCCTCGGGTTCAATTGCAACCCATCCTTTGTGTACAGATCATGCCTTCCCCAAAAGAGGTCCCAGTGATCAAGAAACTTGAATCCCTGCCCACTGCACCAGTCCCTCAGCCACGCATTTATCCTCCACCTCATTTCATTCCTACTCTCACTGTCATGCGGCACAGGCAGTAATCCTGAAATCGTTACCCTTTTGGTCCTTCTCCTTAACTTTCCCCCCAACTCCCTAAATTCTCCCTTCAGGACCTCGTCACTTTTTCTGCCTATGTCATTGGTACCTATGTGTACCACAACATCAGGCTCCTCTCCCTCCCTTATCAGAATCTTTTGGACACGTTCTGACACATGCGAGACCCTGGCACCAGGGAGGCAAACTACCATCCGGGTCTCCCGACTGCGTCCACAGAATATCCGACCCCCTAACTATAGAGTCCCCTATTACAATTGCCCTCCTCTTTTTGCTACCCTTCTGAGCATCAGGGCCGGTCTCTGTGCCGGAGGCCCGGCCGCTGTTGTTGCCCCAAGCTAGGCTGTCCCCTCCAATCGTACTCAAACCTGAGTACCTATTTTCCAGGTGCACGGTCACAGGGGTACTCTCTAGCCCCTGCCTCTGCCCTTTGCCCTTCCTAACTGTGACCCACATGTCTGCCTCCTGTGGTCTGGGAGTGACTACCTCCCTGTAGCTCCTCTCTATGACCTCCTCACTCTCCCTGACCAGACGGAGGTCAACGAGCTGCTGCTCCAGGTTCCTAACACAGTCCTTTAGGAGCCCCATCTCGACACACCTGGCGCTGATGTGGATGTCTGGAGGGCTATCAGATTCCGTGACCTCCCACATCTGACATTCAGAACAGTACACTGCCCTGGCCTTCATACTACCGCTCCTCCCCCTCCTTCTCTTCCAATGGCTCCTGCGGGCCTCGGAAAAAACAAGCCCCATGCTTGATTTTAAACCTTACCGGTCGGGTGTCGCTCCTCCCCCTCCTTCTCTCCCAACGGCTCCTGTGGGCCTCCTGTAGGGGTAGGAGGACCCCTACGCCTCCTTCAGCAGTAAGCAGTTCACTGAACCTGGTGGCAGCTTGAAAGCTGATTTCCTGGGCAGAGGTCTTTCAGGCCAAGGCCCAAGCCAGCCGTCAGGGAAAATGTGCAATCCATACACCCCAGCAGTCCTATCCTCCAAATGAAGACTGGGAATAGAACCCGCATCAGGGGCCTTTGGGCTTACCATAAGACCACCAGTAACCATGGAGGTAGGTGGGTCTGGTTCTTTCTGAAACATGGGGTGTGTGGACCAGTTACAAGTTGGTAATAGATTACACTTTTTTTTTGTCAAATGACGACGGATAACTTCAGATCCATTTATAACTAAAAAGATAACATCAGATCAGTTTATACTGCTCAGTATACAAGGGTTCCAAATTGAATTCCTTTAACTCATTGCCACCCATACCATATATACCAAGTTGGACATTTGTTCATTCCAACAAAAAGGTTTGGGCATACAAACAGATATCTAAACAAGTAAAAGACTGGATGAGGAAGCAGAGCTGTCGGGTTGATTAAAGCAACCATGACGGGCATAGCTTCACCATTTTGACAACACCCTGTTCCTTCATAAAGGAAGATGGAGGATGTCGGATCACCCTTGATTAACTCACATGCTCTTGTGCAGTACAGACTTTTAGAAGGGAAAACTTTGTTAATGTCTAAACAACTGATTTCCATAGGATGCTTTATAGCATGCATCAATCTCAAAGATGCATGCTATTCAGTTCCCTATCACAGGGATCACTAGAGATATTGAAATTTAGCTGGATGGAGCAACAATAACAGTTAAAGCGTTGCAAAATGGGCTAACTTCAGCTCCCAGGCTATTTACCAAATTACCAATCAAGTGCTTGGGCTGCTCTGAGCTCAAAAACGCATTATTATGGCCTATTTGGATTCTGAAAATGCTGAATCTTGCTAAATTAGCTGTTTTCAGCTGCAAAACTAACATTTGAGAAATTTGGGGATTCTCATCCATCCAGTTAAATTTAAGCTGATACCAATAATATATAGAGTTATAGATTATTGGGATTTACCTTTAACTCTAGTAATTTATCTGTGACTCCTCCCTGGGGCTAGAGATTAGAATTAATGGAAGCTTGTAACAATCTTGTTGTTTATTCATCGTGGCCTGTGTAATTGGCAATACAGGGGCAGATTTTCAGCTGCGCATTTGGGGCCGTTGCATTATCAGAATTAACATTGTGCATAGGAGCAAGCTCTCAAGTACCATGTAGGTCATTGTTAACAGACCTATGCTATTACCAGCGAAGCTATAAAGTCACATTTATGGACGAACAGTATTCGGCATTACTCCAGCAACTTTTGGTCATTAAACCTTCAGTTATATTACAAATTGATGCTGGTGCTCAAAGATGTAAAATTACTATAACATCTCAAGTTACAGAGGTGGATGGGATGTGCATGAGTTGCCAATTCCTCATTTATATGGTATCAACTACCTAGAGACACTATGGGCATTCTATGGGTTAAAGGCTTATTGTGCGAATATGCATATCTGCATGCTCAACTACTAGTTGATACACTATGGTGGTGGCATATATTAATCACATGGGTGCAATCAAGTCAATATCCTATAATAGTTTACCTAACCTCATTTGGTGCTGGTGTATCATCACGCAAATCAATGACAACGCAGAATGGATGTTGGATCACAAATTATTTAATGACATTGTGGCTCGGTGGAACACCAAATATCGATTTGTTTGCTCCTAGGCTCATTCACCAGTTGCAAAATATGTGGCATGGCAGCTATATTCAGGGGCAGTGGCGATTAATGTATTCTCGCTACACTGGGGAGGAATGTTCTTTATGTCCTTCCCCCATTTTGCCTCATCAGTCAGTGCTTGCTTAAGATCCGGCAAGACTCCGCCTCAGGCTTTTGATAGTGCCTGACTGGCCTACACAGTCATGGGTCTACTCATACTGCGAATGATAACAGAACCTTTTATGGCTGTTCCCAAATGCAGAAATCTGCTGTTTTTACCCGTGACAGGGGAGAACCATTCACTGCATGAGCAAATCAAATTGTTGGTTTGCAGACTGAGAAGACCTTTCCTGGGGTTCGGGCTGTTAGGTCCTACGGTGGAGGTAATCACTGCGGCTTGGAGAGATAGTATCTAGAAACAGTACATCTCCTATATCAAGAAACTAGTCCAACATATCGTATGACATGACACATATAACGGATGTCTTAGAATTCCTCTCAGAGCTATATTTCACGAGAGATGAAGTTATAGTGCTATAAATTGTGCCAGTAGTGCCTTGTCGTCATACTTGTTGCTGGGATCGGGACACCACTCTGTCGGGTCTCATCCACTGATATCCAGATTTATGAAGGGTATCTTTAACTCAAAATTCCTCATGCCCAGGTATTCGGAGATGTGGGATGCTAACGTTGTGCTGACGCTGCGTCACCAATGGCTCCAGCTACATCCCTGTCCTCGGTCAAAATCACTTACAGAGTGGTTATGCTCATGGCGCTGGGTTCAATGCAACGGGTCCAGTCGTTGCATAAGCTGCAACTGGACAGGATGGTTTAATCTGCAAATAATATAACATTTATGTTCATGACTTAGTCTAGCAGAATAGAAATCAGGTCTCAAACTAGTTTAATGGCATACCCCATGGACCTTTGGTTGTGTGTGGTCACACATCTACAACAGTAATTAGGTCATCTAGTGCCTTAGAGGCTCTAAACTTGCAATGTTGTTAGTTACTAAAAACCTCATAAGAAGGTATCAGTCTAGGCCATCTCCAGGTAGTTAAAACGGGGTTTGCCTTGTGCAGGAGTGGACATTGAAGTTTTCGAATCTCACTCCACCAGGACTGCAACAACATCTGCAGCAAGGGTTATGGATTTCTGCTGGACCACATCCTAGTGACTGCAGGATGGTCTAACAAGCGAACTTCCAAATGTTTTATAACAAACCCAATGCCAGACCGGGGGTATTTGCCAACTCTATTTTAAGTTCTCAGACTATCACAGTGAGGAGGTGTTTGGTTAAGACCATCACAGTGAGGAGGTGTTTGGTGAACTCACTGTGGTGGATGTTAAATTTGTGTTTATTGTGTGTTTTTGTTACTTTTATTATATGTATGACTGCAGGCACGAAATTTCATTCAGACCGAAAGGTCTGAATGACAATAAAGGTAATCTAATCTAATCTTCTGTTTATAGTTTCTCCCTGGAGGAGAGGGGTCACTATTATTTTTCTTTTGTTCATTTAAATCTTTGTCATGTCCGAATGAATTATTGTTTTTCACTCATCCTTGGTCAATTGATGCAGTGTGTGATGCTTGGACTCGTTTCCACGGCATGAAATGACATGGAAGCACTCAGGCCCAACATGTAGTGGGGAAAGAAGAAAAAAATAATAAACAGAGAATACGAGGTGGTGGGTTTCTTAAATGTGTGAGCAGAGAGAAAGAGGGGTATAAAATGAGGGTAGAAGTAATTGGTAGCAAGGAGAAAAGTAAAAGTGGCAGGCAGACAAACCGGGACAAAAATCAAAAAGGGCCACTTTTCAACATAATTGTATAAGGATTAAAAACAAGCCTGAAGGCTTTGTGTCTCAATGCGAGGAGCATTCGTAATAAGGTGGATGAGTTGAAGGTGCAGATAGCTATTAATGACTATGATATAGTTGGGATCACGGAGACATGGCTCCAGGGTGACCAAGGCTGGAAGATGAACATCCAGGGATATTCAATATTCAGGAGAGATAGACAGAAAGGTAAAGGAGGTGGGGTAGCGTTCCTGGTTAGAGAGGAGATTAACGCAATAGAAGGGAAGGACATTAGTTTGGAGGATGTGGAATCGATATGGGCAGAAAACGCTAGTGGGAGTCGTGTACAGGCCACCTAACAGTAGTAGTGGAGTTGAGGATGGCATCAAACAGGAAATTAGAAATGCATGCATCAAAGGTAAAACAGTTATAATGGGTGATTTCAATCTACATATAGATTGAGTGAATCAAATTGGCAGGGGTGCTGAGGAAGAGGATTTCTTGGAATGTATGCGCGATAGTTTTCTAAACCAACATGTAGAGGAACCAACGAGAGAGCAGGCTATTCTAGACTGGATATTGAGTAATGAGGAAGGGTTAGTTAGCAGTCTTGTTGCGCGTGGCCCCTTGGGCAAGAGTGACCATAATATGGTTGAGTTCTTCATTAGGATGGAGAGTGACATAATTAATTCAGAAACAAGGGTTCTGAACTTAAAGAAAGGTTACTTTGAAGGTATGAGACGTGAATTGGCCAAGATAGACTGACAATTGATTCTTAAAGGGTTGACAGATGTGCAATGTAAGGCATTTAAAGACTGCATGGATGAACTACTCTTCATCCCAGTTTGGCAAAAGAATAAATCAGGGAAGGTAGTGCATCCGTGGATCAAAACAAAAGATGCGTGCAAATTAGCCAGAAAAAGCAACCTACCAGAGGACTGGGAGAAATTCAGAGTCCAGCAGAGGAGGACAAAGGGGTTAATTAGGAAAGGGAAAAGAGATTATGAAAGAAAGCTGTCAGGGAACATAAAAACTGACTGCAAAAGTTTTTATAGATATGTGAAGACAAAAAGATTAGTTAAAACAAATGTAGGTCCCTTGCAGTCAGAAACAGTTGAATTGATCATGGGGAACAAGGACATGCCTGACCAATTGAATAACTACTTTGGTTCTGTCTTTACTAAGGAAGACATAAATAATCTGCCGGAAATAGCAGGAGACCGGGGGTCAAATAAGATGGAGGAACTGAGTGAAATCCAGGTTAGCCGGGAAGTGCTGTTGGGTAAATTGAATGGATTAAAGGCCGATAAATCCCCAGGGCCAGATAAACTGCATCCCAGAGTATTCAAGGAAGTAGCCACAGAAATAGTGGATGCATTAGTGATAATTTTTCAAAACTCTTTAGATTCTGGAGTAGTTCCTGTGGATTCGAGGGTAGCTAATGCAACTCCACTTTTTTTAAAAAGGAGGGAGAGAGAAAACGAGGAATTACAGACCAGTTAGTCTAATATCAGTAGTGGGGAAACTGCTAGTCAGTTATTAAAGATGGGATAGCAGCACATTTGGAAAGTGGTGAAATCATTGGACAAAGTCAGCATGGATTTATGAAAGGTAAATCATGTCTGACGAATCTCATAGAATTTTTCGAGGATATAACTAGTAGAGTGGATAAGGGAGAACCAGTGGATGTGTTATATGTGGACTTTCAGAAGGCTTTCAACAAGGTCCCACATAAGAGATTAGTATACAAACTTAAAGCACACGGTATTGGGGGTTCAGTATTGATGTGGATAGAGAACTGGCTGGCAGACAGGAAGCAAAGGGTAGGAGCAAACGGGTCCTTTTCAGAATGGCAGGCAGTGACTAGTGGGGTACCGCAAGGCTCAGTGCTGGGACCCCAGCTATTTACAATATATATTCATGATTTGGATGAGGGAATTGAATGCAACATCTCCAGGTTTGCGGATGACACAAAGCTGGGGGGCAGTGTTAGGTGTGAGGAGGATGCTAGGAGGCTGCAAGGTGACTTGGATACGCTGGGTGAATGGGCAAATGCATGTCAGATGCAGTATAATGTGGATAATGTGCGATTATCCACTTTGGTGGCAAAAACAGGAGGGTAGACTATTATCTGAATGGTGGTCGATTAGGAAATGGGGAGATGCAACGAGACCTGGGTGTCATGGTACACCAGTCATTGAAAGTAGGCATGCAGGTGCAGCAGGCAGTGAAGAAAGCTAATGGTATGTTAGCATTCATAGCAAAAGGATTTGAGCAGGGAGGTTCTACTGCAGTTGTACAGGGTTTTGGTGAGACCACACCTGGAGTATTGTGTACAGTTTTTAACCATATAACCATATAACCATATAAGAATTACAGCAGGGAAACAGGCCCTCTCGGCCCTTCCAGTCCGTGCCGACAATTTGTTTTCCCCTAGTCCCATCTACCTGCACTCTTACCATACCCCTCCATTCCCTTCACGTCCATATACCTATTAAGAGTATTTAAATGTTAAAATCGATCCTGCCTCCACCACTTCTGCTGGAAGCTCATTCCACACAGCCACCACCCTCTGAGTAAAGAAGTTCCCCCTCACGTTACCCCGAAACTTCTGTCCCTTAATTCTCTTGTCATGCCCTCTTGTTTGAATCTTCCCTACCCTCAATGGGAAAAACGTATCCACGTTAACTCTGTCTATCCCTTTCATCATTTTAAAGACCTCAATCAAGTCCCCCCTTAACCTTCTGCGCTCCAAAGAATAAAGACCTAACTTGTTCAACCTTTCTCTGTAACATAGTTGCTGGAACCCTGGCAACATTCTAGTAAATCTCCTCTGTACTCTCTCTATTTTGTTGACATCCTTCCTATAACTAGGCGACCAAAATTGTACACCATACTCCAGAATTGGTCTTACCAATGCCTTGTACAATTTTAACATTACTTCCCTACTCCTATATTCAATGCTCTGATTTATAAAGGCCAGCAAACCAAAGGCTTTCTTTACCACCCTATCTACATGCAATTCCTCCTTCAGGGAACTATGCAGAGTTATTCCTAGATCCCTCTGTTCCACAGCATTCCTCAATTCCCTACCATTTACCATGTACGTCCTATTTTGATTTGTCCTGCCAAGATGTAGCACTTCACACTTAAACAGCATTAAACTCCATCTGCCATCTTTCAGCCCACTTTTCCAAATGGCCCAAATCTCTCTGTAGACTTTGAAAATCTACTTCATTATCCTTCATTATCATTATCTTAGTATCATCTGCATACTTACTTATCCAATTTTCCACCCCATCATCCAGATCATTGATGTACATGACAAACAACAGTGGACCCAACACAGATCCCTGAGGCACCCCACTGGTCACCGATTTCCAACCTGACAAACAGCCATCCACCATTACTCTCTGACATCTCCCATTCAGCCACTGTTGAATCCATCTTGCTACTCCGCCATTAACACCCAAAGATTGAACCTTCTTAACCAGCCTTCCATGGGGAACCTTGTCAAAGGCCTTACTGAAATCCATATAGACAACATCCACTGCTTTACCCTCATCAATTTCCCTAGTTACCGCTTCAAAAAATTCAAGAAGGTTTGTCAAACATGACCTTCCAGGCACAAATCCATGTTGACTGTTCCTGATCAGACCCTGTTTATCCAGATGCTTATATATATTATCTCTAAATATCCTTTCCATTAATTTACCCACCACTGACGTCAAACTAACAGGTCTATAATTGCTAGGTTTATTCTTTGAACCCTTTTTAAACAATGGAACAACATGCGCAGTACGCCAATCCTCCGGCACTATTCCCGTTTCTAATGACATTTGAAATATTTCTGTCATAGCTCCTGCTATTTCTACACTAACTTCCCTCAATGTCCTAGGGAATATCCTGTCAGGACCTGGAGATTTATCCACTTTTATATTTTACAAAAGTGTCAGTACTTCCTCCTCTTTGAATCTCATAGTTTCGATAGCTACTCTACTTTTTCCCCTTAACTCACAGAGTTCAATATCCTTCTCCTTGGTGAATACCGAAGAAAAGAAATTGTTCAATATCTCCCCCATCTCTTTTGGCTCTGCAGATAGCTGTCCATTCTGGTTCTCTAATGGTCCAATTTTATCCCTCGTTATCCTTTTGCAATTAATATAGCTGTAGAAACCCTTTGGGTTTACTTTCACCTTTCTTGCCAAAGCAACCTCATATCTTCTTTTGGCCTCCCTAATTTCTTTCTTAAGATTCTTTTTACATTCTTGATACTCCTCTAGCACCTCATTTACTCCATGCCTCCTATAATCATTGTAGATATCTCTCTTTTTTCGAAACAAATGTCCAATTTCCCTTGAAAACCATGGCTCTTTCCAATTTTTACTATTTCCTTTCAACCTAACAGGGACATAAAGATTCTGTACTCTTACAATTTCCCCTTTAAATGTCCTCCATTTCTCTTCTACATCCTTCCCATGAAACAAAGTGTCCCAATTCACTCCTTTAAAATCCTTACGCATTCCCTCAAAGTTAGCCTTTCTCCAATCAAAAATCTCCACCCTAGGTCCAGTTCTGACTCTCTCCATAATTATATTGAAACTAATGGTATTGTGATCACTGGTCCCGAAGTGCTCACCAACGCATACCTCCGTCACCTGCCCTGCCTCATTTCCTAACAGGAGGTCCAGCACTGCCCCTTCTCTGGTCGATACCTCTATGTACTGCTGCAAAAAACTATCCTGCACACATTTTACAAACTCCAAACCATCCAGCCCATTTACAGAATGTGTTTCCCTGTCTATTTTTGGAAAATTGAAATCTCCCACAATCACTACCTTGTGCTTACTACTAATATCTGCTATCTCCTTACATATTTGCTCTTCCAATTCTCGCTCCCCATTTGGCGGTCTATAATACACCCCTAAAAGTGTTGCTACACTGTTCCCACTTCTCAGTTCCACCCAAATAGCCTCCCTAGACGAGCCCTCTAATCTATCCTGCCAATGCACTGCTGTAATATCTTCTCTGACAAGCAATGCAACACCTCCCCCTCTGGTCCCTCCAATTCTATCACACCTGAAGCAACAAAATCCTGGAATATTTAGTTTCCAATCACAGCCCTCCTGCAACCATGTTTCACTGATTGCCACAACATCATATTTCCAGGTGTCAATCCAGGCTCTAAGTTCATCCACCTTACTTACAATGCTCCTAGCATTAAAATATACACATTTTAGAAACCCACCATCCCTTATTCTCTGTCTATTATCTTTTTCATCTTTCTCGCCTACATGTTGGATCCGAGTGCTTCCCTTCTCTGCCTCTTGCCCCACACCCTGACACCTAGCCCCCTCTACCCTCCCCCCTCCCCCCAGCCTTTCTAGTTTAAAGTCTCCCCAGTAGCCTTTGCAAATCTCCCTGCCAGGATATTGGTCCCCCTCGGGTTCAAGTGCAACCCGTCCTTTGTGTACAGATCATGCCTTCCCCAAAAGAGGTCCCAGTGATCAAGAAACTTGAATCCCTGCCCACTACACCAGTCCCTCAGCCACGCATTTATCCTCCACCTCATTTCATTCCTACTCTCACTGTCACGCGGCACAGGCAGTAATCCTGAAATCATTACCCTTTTGGTCCTTCTCCTTAACAACTCCCTAAATTCTCCCTTCAGGACCTCGTCACTTTTTCTGCCTATGTCATTGGTACCTATGTGTACCACAACATCAGGCTCCTCTCCCTCCCTTATCAGAATCTTTTGGACATGTTCTGACACATGCGAGACACTGGCACCAGGGAGGCAAACTACCATCCGGGTCTCCCGACTGCGTCCGCAGAATCGCCTATCCGACCCCCTAACTATAGAGTCCCCGATTACAATTGCCCTCCTCTTTTTGCTACCTTTCTGAGCATCAGGGCCGGTTTCTGTGCCGGAGGCCCGGCCGCTGTTGCTGCCCCCAGCTAGGCTGTCCCCTCCAGTCCTACTCAAACCCGAGTACCTATTTTCCAGGTGTACGGTCACAGGGGTACTCTCTAGCCCCTGCCTCTGCCCCTTGCCCTTCCTAACTGTGACCCACTTGTCTGCCTCCTGTGGTTTGGGAGTGACTACCTCCCTGTAGCTCCTCTCTATTACCTCCTCACTCTCCCTGACCAGACGGAGGTCATCGAGCTGCTGCTCCAGTTTCCTAACACAGTCCTTTAGGAGCCCCATCTCAACACACCTGGCGCAGATGTGGATGTCTGGAGGGCTATCAGATTCCCTGACCTCCCACATCTGACATCCAGAACAGTACACTGCCCTTGCCTTCATACTCCCCCCTTACACAGGATACAATAGCAACACAATACAAAGTACACAACAAACTGCTGGGATCTGACTGCCAATCAGCTGCTTTCCCTAGTCCACTTCCCACCAATCAGCGGCTTCCTTTTCGGTGGGCCTCTGAAAAAGCAAGCCCCGCGCTTGATTTTAAACCTTACCGGTCGGGTGTCGCTCCTCCCCCTCCTCCTCTTCCAACGGCTCCTGTGGATGCTCTGCAGTTTGAAGAGCATCTTCCCCTCCAAGACCACCTCCAGTTAATCTAACTCTACCCCCAGGACGGAGCCAGCCTTACTGATGAGCTTGCTAATTCTGTTGGCGTCCGCAGCCTTCGCCCTGCTACCCCAGCACGCAACAGCGAAGATGATAGCACTGGCCACCACCGATCGGTAGAACATCTTCAGCATCTCACTGCAGACATTGAAGGAGCAGAGGCTTCTCAAAAAGTACAAATGGCTCTGTCCCTTCTTGCACAAGGCCGCAGCGCTCCAGGACCAGTCCAGTTTACTCTCCAGATGAACTCCAAGTTCTTGTACTCCTTGGTGAACTGCACGTCCACACCATTGATGGAGACAGGGAACAGGGGTGTTCCTCTCCTCCTAAAGTCCACCACTACCTCCTTAGTCTTGTCGGTGTTGAGTCCCGATGGTGTCGGTGTTATTTCCACGTACCTCGACTCCATCCTATCCCCCCTGGTCCAATCCCTCATGACCTATGTCCAAGACATCTCACACGCCCTTTGTGTCTTCCAGGCCCCCACTCCCTCATCTTTACTACGAACGTTCAGTCACTCTATACATCCAACGCCCACCAGGAAGGACTTAAAGCCCTCCATATTTTCTGTGACCGCAGAACCAGCAGATTTCCCTCTACTAGCACTCTCCTCCGCCAAGCAGAGCTTTTCCTTACTCTTTACAACTTCGATTCCTCCCACATCCTCCAAATCATAGAGTCATAGAGTGATACAGTGTGGAAATAGGCTCTTCGGCCCAGCTTGCCCACTCTGGCCAACTTGTCCCAGCTGCACTAGTCCCGCCTGCCATGCTTGGTCCATATCCTTCCGAACTTGTCTTATCCATGTAATCAAAGGGGTAGCCATGAGCACTTGCTTGGGTCCTTACTATGCCTGCTCTTTATAGTGAACAATCGTTATTGCAGGCATACACTGGCCCTATCCCCAAACTCTAACTCCGCTGCATTGATGACTGCAGCAGGACTACCTCCTGCACCCATGCAGTACTCATGGACTTCATTAACTTCACCACCAATTTCCATCCTGCACTCAAATTCACTTGGATCATCTCCGACACTTCCCTTGCCTTTCTTGGTCTCATCGTCTCCATCTTAGGAGATATACTATCAAAATACATCTATTACAAACCTACTGATGCCCACAACTATCTAGATTACACTTCTTCCCACCCTGCTTCCTGCAAAGACTATCGCCTACTACCAATTCCTCCGTCTACGTCGCCACTGCACCCAAGATGAGGTGTTCCATACCACGACTTCCGAGATAACTTCATTCTTTAGGGAATGGGGGTTCCACTCTTCCATCATTGATGACGTTCTCTCAAGGCTCTCCTTTGTACTCCACAGCTCCGTTCTTGCTCCCCCTACCCCCAGTCACACCAAGGACAGAGTCCCCATGGTCTTTATCTTTCACACCATCAGACGTCGCATGCAGCACATAATTCTCTGACATTCTTGCCACATCAAATGGGATCCCACCACTAGCCACATCACCACCCCTTTCCGATTTCTGCAGAGACCATTCCCTCTCTTACCCAAACTAGCCACTCCCCAGGTAACTACCCCAACAACCGCAGAAGATGCAACACCTGTCCCTATACCTTCTCCCTTGACTCTGTCCAGGGACACCGACAGTCCTTTCAGGTGTGGTACAGACTCACTTGCAACACCTCCAACCTCATTTACTGTATCTACTGTTCCAGGTGTGAACTCCTATGTATTGGCGAGACCAAGTGGAGAATGGGCAATCGTTTCGCTGAACACCTCCGCACAGTCTGCCTTGGCCTACGTGATCTCCGCTGGCCAAACACTTTAACTCCTGCTCCCATTCCACACTGACCGTTCTGTCCTGGGCCTACAAACTGTTTCTTCTGAACTCCACTGAATCCAGGCCCATGACACCCCAGACATGGTCATAGATATATCCTATTCTTTTGTTTAAAGGTTTTCTTTCTTGTGGTTACATTTTTTCCATCAGATCTTCTCCATTCTTTGCAAATTATTAAAGTTTGAGGATGTATTTACACCCACGTATGTGGAAATCACCAGCTCTGTTAAGCACAAGCACCAACAAGGTTTGGTTTCCTATTATTGCAGATAAACATGGAGCTTGACCTTCTAATGACACTTCATCAGCTATTCCCAACCAAGCTCCTGTAATGATTGGACCTGAAGTGGAGGAGTTTAGAGATACAGCATGGAAACAGGCCCTTCAGCCTACCAAGTCCACACCGACAAGCGATCTCTGCACATTAACACAAGCCTACACACATTGGGGACAATATTACATTTGATTCTAAAGCAATTAACCTACAAACTTGCACGTCTTTGGAGTGTGGGAGGAAACCAAAGATCTCAGAGAAAAGCCACGCAGGTCACGGGAGGAATGTACAAGCTCCGTACAGTCAGCACCCGTAGTCAGGATCGAATCGTGGTCTTTACCACTATGCCACCGTGCGGCCAAATTAAATCATAAGGAGACATTTTTTTAAATGACTGCGTTTGTTTTCAATTGTTATGTGTGTTAAGAGTTCAGGATTTTGTTTAGTCTTTCCAATGTTTTCAGAATTTAAGATTATATGTTTCTATACATTTTTCTAAATTTTTTTAAAGGTAGGAAAAGATAGAGAAAAAGAGTGTAAGAAGTATGATGGTGAATGGAGTATTTTACTTCGGAGTCACGTGAGTGACTACGTGAAGAAGGCCCGTCTGGCGCTGGAACGTCATTACGTCGACGCTGACGGCAGAAGCAGGAAGTTGCAGAGCGCAGCTCCTCGCAGCGGTCGGAACGGACCCGCAGGTAAGTGTGGGAAAGTGGGGATGTTCTAAAAAAGAAGTTACGCTGGTAAAAACCAGCAGAAAAGTGAAAGTAAAAGTAAAAATCAAAGTCACGCTGGCGTGCTGATTTGGCCAGATAAATGGAAAAAAAAAATGGAGAAATCGCAAAAGAAAATTTTGCGGGTAAAAAGATCATCCCGGGGTGAAGCTAAAAATACGGGACAAGAGATTAGTGCGGATCCGGTTCCGATACCGGTGGCCACTGATTCACCTGTTAGCGAGATTATAATTTCTCCAGAAATAATAACCACGGAGGGAAATGCTCCTAAAAAATGTTAAAATAAATCCGTGAGGCCCGTGGTTTCTGATAATGACTCTGATAATGAAAGTCCTCCGGATAATAAGACTATGTGGCTAAAAATGGAGCATATGGAGAAAGTACTCCAAAAAATTATGAGACAAGGGTCACAGTACCCAGAAGTTTCCCAAAAAGACCCTGAGGGGTTTGAATATACTGAATATGGCTATGTGCCAAATTGGGAATTTGAAACTCCGGACCCGGGAATTTGAAACTCCGGTGGATAATTCAATATAATTATGGAGCGAGTCAGAACAGGACCTAGAGTGGAGATTTTTGATTGGAGAAAGGCTAACTTTGAGGGAATGCGTGAGGATTTTAAAGGAGTGAATTGGGACACTTTGTTTCATGGGAAGGATGTAGAAGAGAAATGGAGGACATTTAAAGGGGAAATTGTAAGAGTACAGAATCTTTATGTCCCTGTTAGGTTGAAAGGAAATAGTAAAAATGGGAAAGAGCCATGGTTTTCAAGGGAAATTAGACACTTGTTTCGAAAAAAGAGAGATATCTACAAGAATTATAGGAGGCATGGAGTAAATGAGGTGCTAGAGGAGTATAAAGAATGTAAAAAGAATCTCAAGAAAGAAATTAGGAAGGCTAAAAGAAGATATGAGGTTGCTTTGGCAAGAAAGGTGAAAGTAAATCCAAAGGGTTTCTACAGCTATATTAATAGCAAAAGGATAACGAGGGATAAAATTGGACCATTAGAGAACCAGAATGGACAGCTATCTGCAGAGCCAAAAGAGATGGGGGAGATATTGAACAATTTCTTTTCTTCGGTATTCACCAAGGAGAAGGATATTGAACTCTGTGAGGTAAGGGAAAAAAGTAGAGTAGCTATGGAAACTATGAGATTCAAAGAGGAGGAAGTACTGACACTTTTGAAAAATATAAAGGTGGATAAGTCTCCAGGTCCTGACAGCATATTCCCTAGGACATTGAGGGAAGTTAGTGTAGAAATAGCAGGAGCTAGACAGAAATATTTCAAATGTCATTAGAAACGGGAATAGTGCCGGAGGATTGGCGTACTGCGCATGTTGTTCCATTGTTTAAAAATGGTTCAAAGAATAAACCTAGCAATTATAGACCTGTTAGTTTGACGTCAGTGGTGGGCAAATTAATGGAAAGGATACTTAGAGATAATATATATAAGCATCTGGATAAACAGGGTCTGATCAGGAACAGTCAACATGGATTTGTGCCTGGAAGGTCATGTTTGACAAACCTTCTTGAATTTTTTGAAGCGGCAAATAGGAAAATTGATGAGGATAAAGCAGTGGATGTTGTCTATATGGATTTCAGTAAGGCCTTTGACAAAGGTTCCCCATGGAAGGTTGGTTCAGAAGGTTCAATCTTTGGGTGTTAATGGCGGAGTAGCAAGATGGATTCAACAGTGGCTGAATGGGAGATGTCAGAGAGTAATGGTGGATGGCTGTTTGTCAGGTTGGAAGCTGGTGACCAGTGGGGTGCCTCAGGGATCTGTGTTGGGTCCACTGTTGTTTGTCATGTACATCAATGATCTGGATGATGGGGTGGAAAATTGGATAAGTAAGTATGCAGATGATACTAAGATAGGTGGTATTGTGAATAATGAAGTAGATTCTCAAAGTCTACAGAGAGATTTGGGCCATTTGGAAAAGTGGGCTGAAAGATGGCAGATGGAGTTTAATGCTGATAAGTGTGAAGTGCTACATCTTGGCAGGACAAATCAAAATAGGACGTACATGGTAAATGGTAGGGAATTGAGGAATGCTGTGGAACAGAGGGATCTAGGAATAACTGTGCATAGTTCCCTGAAGGTGGAATCGCATGTAGATAGGGTGGTAAAGAAAGCCTTTGGTGTGCTGGCCTTTATAAATCAGAGCATTGAATATAGGAGTAGGGAAGTAATGTTAAAATTGCACAAGGCATTGGTAAGACCAATTCTGGAGTATGGTGTACAATTTTGGTCGCCTAGTTATAGGAAGGATGTCAACAAAATAGAGAGAGTACAGAGGAGATTTACTAGAATGTTGCCAGGGTTCCAGCAACTATGTTACAGAGAAAGGTTGAACAAGTTAGGTCTTTATTCTTTGGAGCACAGAAGGTTAAGGGGTGACTTGATTGAGGTCTTTAAAATGATGAAAGGGATAGACAGAGTTGACGTGGATAAGCTTTTCCCATTGAGGGTAGGGAAGATTCAAACAAGAGGGCATGACATGAGAATTAAGGGACAGAAGTTTAGGGGTAACGTGAGGGGGAACTTCTTTACTCAGAGGGTGGTGGCTGTGTGGAATGAGCTTCCAGCAGAGGTGGTGAAGGCAGGATCGATTTTAACATTTAAAAGTAAAGTGGATAGGTATATGGACGTGAAGGGAATGGAGGGGTATGGTCTGAGTGCAGGTAGATGGGACTAGGGGAAAACAAATGGTCGGCACAGACTGGAAGGGCCGAGAGGGCCTGTCTCCGTGCTGTAATTGTTATATGGTTATATGGTTATATATTTACCCAGGATTCGGGGCGGAGGAAGTCTCATTGGATATAATTCCAAGTGGATTAGGGCTGCAAAAGACAGACCCTGCAAGTGGTGATGTGGATTATGAATGCACACCACAAATAAAAAAGAAAAGGCCAGATGTGCCTGGGATAGCAAAAGATTTTGCTATACCTGAAGGAAGTGGTGAGGCTATGGAAGAAAACCTAGCTGCCAACATTAATTATATGGTATCTCACCAACTTCAAGATTCTGTGATGATTGAAACAGCAGAATTATATAAAACACTGGATAATTGTGCCTCACTAAAGGTACCTACGGTTAATCCGTCTATATGGACATCTATGACCCCAAGCATGAGGGGACAAGAAATGAGATTTCAAAAAATCCTCAAATTAATTTCTGCTGCCATTACGGCTTATGGAAGACAAATGGAGGGGTTGGAGATGGATAAGATTCAAAAAGATACTTTGGGCTTATTATGCAATTCCTTCTATGAAATTAATTGTATGAGAAAGATTGCGATTCGGCCCATATTTCACCCAAGGTTTGCAAGTCTGTGTCGAGCAAGTGGTGTTCAAGTCCTGGTTATCTGTTTGGAGAAAACCTGCCTAAACAAATAAAAGATATGGATGAAGAAGCTAAATCTATTAGCCACGTGAGTCCTTTCGTCTTTGGACAAAAAAGGTATTTCTCGCCAAGAAGGGGATTTGATTTTGGAAACAGAGGAGTATGAGGAAATATTATCATCCGACACAGCCTAATGCTTACCCATATACGGGGAGAAGGAGACCACCACGTTCATATGGAGAGGTACTAAAGATTTATTCTATGCTTAAAGAAACTGTGGACAAATCTCCAGTTGGAGGGAGATTACAAATGTTTTATAATGACTGGCTTACTATCACATCTGATCGGTTTATTTTACAAACAGTTTCAGGGCCACTATTACATTTAAAGAAGGTGTTAACTCTCCAGTACAGAATAAACCTGCTTATGCTTTTGTGTTTTCTGCAAAGGAAAAAGCAGAAATAAATGGGGAAATTGACAAATTGTTTAAAAAAGGTGTTATTGAAAAAACTGTTGAACACGAGCATCAATTTGTGTCAAATATATTTCCAAGAGATAAAAAAGATGGTGGTTGCAGAATTATTCTGGACCTTACAAATCTTAATAAATTTGTAGAATACAAACATTTTAAAATGGAAACGTTTAATACTGCAAGACATTTGATATCAGCAGGTTGTTATATGGCTACAATTGATTTAAAGGACGCTTATTATTCTGTATCAATACATCAGTTCTTTCAAAGGTATTTAAAATTTAATTGGCTGGGACAGCTGTGGCAATTCAGAGCTTTACCAAATGGGTTAAGTTCAGCTCCCAGGCTGTTGAAACCAGTTTTAGCTCAATTAAGAGCACAAAAACACATCGTTATGGCTTATCTCGATGACATTTTAATCAGCAATGACAATCAGGAATCAGCTGAGAAATCAGTTTCAGCAACTAAAGCTTTGTTTTAAAAGTTAGGGTTCTTGATTCATCCAATTAAATCCCAGCTGCAGCCAGCACAGTCAATTAACTATTTGGGGTTTGTAATTAACTCAGTTACTATGTTAGTAACTTTACCAACAGATAAAATTGATGATATTTTGGTGACTTGTAGGGGTCTCATTCACAAACCTTATCCCTCCATCCGAGAAGTAGCAAAGGTTATTGGTAAGCTAGTAGCAGCATTTCCTGCAGTGGAATTTGGTCCATTACATTACCAAAACCTTCAAAGGGACAAAATAAGAGCTCTAAAAAAGAGGGCAGGCCATTTTGATAGGCCTATGCAATTAACAAAAGAAGCTTTGTTGGAATTACAATGGTGGATTGAAAATGTCCCACAAGCTGCTAAAAACATTCTGATACAACAGCCTGAAGTGGTTTTACAAACAGATGCTAGCGCTCTCGGATGGGGGGGCAACAGATTCATTCTCCAGTTGTGGAGGTAGATGGACTGTCCAAGAGGAAATGTTTCTTCAAACATATGGTATTAACTATTTAGAATTATTGGGTGCTTTTTATGGACTAAAGGCATATTGTTCTACAAAAAAGAATCTACATGTATTAATACAATTAGACAATAAAACAGCTGTTGCATATATTAATCACATGGGCGGAGTCAGATCGGTATCGTGTGATTGTCTGGTCAATGAGATATGGCAATGGTGTATTAATCACCAAATTTGGATCTCGGCAAACTACATTCCAGGTAAAGACAATGTGGTGGCAGATAATAGATCAAGGATATTTAAAGATAACACAGAATGGATGCTTAACCCAGTAATTTTCAGTAAAATTGTAACTCGATATGGGTTACCAGACATTGATCTGTTTGCATCAAGACTAAATCATCAATTGCCTAAATATGTGTCTTGGGAACCAGACCCAGATGCAGTAGCAGTAGATGCTTTTTCATTACACTGGGGGAATATGTTCTTTTATGCTTTTCCACCATTTGCTCTGGTTCAGCAATGTCTGAAGAAAATAGGACAAGACTCTGCCACAGGATTGTTGGTAATCCCAAATTGGCCGACACAACCTTGGTTCCCATTAATGTTAAACATGATTAAAGAACCATATATGTCAATTCCTAACAGCAGTGATTTATTGATAAAACCAGTAACCAAAGAAATTCATCCATTACATGCTTATATGAATTTATTAATCTGCAGGTTTTGACCAGACCACTACAGGAGCTTGGATTGTCGGATAGAACTATGGATATTATAGTCGCATCATGGCGAGATAGCACACAGAAACAATATATGACACATATAAAGAAATGGGAAGAATTTTGCAGACAGTCAAATATATCGTATCATACTGTGAACATTGCAAACGTATTGGAGTTCCTTGCTGAATTGCATTTTGAACAACACTTAAGTTACAGTGCCATTAATACTGCACGTAGTGCCTTATCATCTTATTTAGGACAAATATCTGACCAGAAATCAATTGGATCACATCCACTAATATCCAGATTTATGAAAGGAATCTTTAACAAAAATCCACCCAAACCAAGATATACAGAGATTTGGGATGTTAGCATTGTACTTACTTTACTTAGACAATGGACTCCAATCGAAGGTTTGTCATTGGAAAGATTAACATTCAAATTAATAATGTTAATGTCATTGGTTTCAGCTCAACGGGTGCAAACATTACAAATGTTGCGTTTAGACAGTATGCATGTGACTACAGATAACATCGTGTTCTATGTTTATGATCTGATCAAACAAAGCAGACCAGGAAGAACTGGAGCAAAGGTAACCTTTCAAGCTGATCCTATTGATCCAACATTGTGTGTGGTTAGACATTTGAACCAATATATAAAAATTACCAAAACTCTTCGAGGTAAGGAAAAAACGTTAATGATTACTCATAAGAAACCACACACAAAAGCTTCAGTACAAACAATCTCAAGGTGGTTAAAACAGGTGTTACTTTTAGCAGGAGTAGACACTGATGTGTTCAAATCTCACTCCACCAGGGCGGCAGCTACATCCGCAGCGAAGGTGCAGGACGTACCGCTCGAGCATATTTTAGAAACCACAGGGTGGAGTAAAGAAGAAACTTTTTCAAAGTTCTACAATAAACCTGTTCACACAATGACAGGCTTTGGACACGCGGTGTTGGGTTCACTATAGTCACCTGCTTTGTTTTCACTATTGATTAATATGATCAATTATGTTATCACTTATATCTTTTATCACTTTGTAATGGTTCCCTCGGGTATAAAGAGGGTTATTATATGTTCTTTTATCATTAAAAATTTATTATGGAAAGAACTAAAACTAGTCTGGTTTTCTCATGTATGTGTTGACTGTCGTATGGACGAATTCTACGACATAAAAAACACAGAAAGCTTCAAACTCTTCACGTAGTCACTCACGTGACTCCGAAGTAAAATAGTAAGATTAAACGAGAACTTACCTGTTCGAAGTTTGATCTTTATTTTATGAGGAGTAACGATGAGGGATTACGTGCCCTCCACTCCACACCCTCATAAAATGAATGATCATCTGGTAGTTCTAAATCTATAATGAGCCTTACTATCTTACTCCGGCTATTGTGTTCTGTGTTTTTCATGCCGCTGCTTTGAAGTATGCCGTTCCAGCGCCAGGCGGGCCTTCTTCACGTAATCCCTCATCGTTACTCCTCATAAAATAAAGATCAAACTTCAAACAGGTAAGTTCTCGTTTAATCTTACTATTAATCATTAATCCGTCCTTGGAGATATAGTCATGTTTTATTATATATGTTTCTTCATCCATTCTAATATTCAGGTCTCAGTCAAGCCCTCGTGCCGAGCCATTATAACCCTGTAAATATTTAATAAATGGAGACCAAATCTCTCTGAAGAGATCTAACCTGTCCATTAGGACAAGCCTCAATCTCTCCAGATGAAGTGTCTCCGACATTTCTGTGTTCCACATTTTGATTGTTGGGGATGTAGGGCCTTTCCAAAATTTTAATATTAGTTTTTTCCCAATTATTAAACCATAGTCAATAAAAATTATTTGATTCATTGTTACTAGTTGGTCTGTTTCTAGTATTCCAAGTATTATTAACTTTGGATCAGGAGTCAGAATTATATTGACAACATTCGAAATTATCTTAAATATTTCTATCCAAAATTTTGTAATTTTTATACAGTTAGTAAATTAATGTGATAAATTTGCTTCTAAATGTTGACATTTATCACATATAGGGGATACTTTTGGAAAGATGTTATGTAATTTAGCTTTGGAATAATGTAATCTATGTAGTATTTTAAATTGTATAAGGGAATGTTTAGCATTTAACGAACAGTGATGTATATGTTGTAAACTTTCATCCCATAGTTCTGGCCTTATAATTTGACCTAGTTCTTTTTCCCAAGACTGTCTATATATTTCTGTTGATGGAACATCATTTTCCAATAAAATATTGTATATAAATGAAATCATTTTATCTGTATTTGGGTGTTTATTTAAGCATTCATCTAGAATTTCTATCTTTCTATTTGTAAGTTCTTGTGTATTTGCAGAAACATAATTTCTGATTTGTAAATATCTAAAATATTCTTTAATGTGTAGTCCATAAATTTGTTGTAACTCTTGAAATGAAAGGAAAGAGTTTTCCTTATAAAGATCTCCCATCTTAGTAATTCCCTTATTTTTCCATTAAAAAGCTTTATCCATCATTGAAGGTTTAAACGTAACATTATTTACAATGGTAAGAGATAATGGTATTGATTTTAGTTTTAATGTTTTCTTTATTTGTTTCCAAATACGGATTCCGTTTTCTATTATCGGATTTTCACTATAAATTTTCTTAGCTAAATTAGTATTAGCAAATATTATAGAACTAGTTTCAAAGGGAGAACAATCTTCTTTTTCCATTTTTAACCAAGTTGGTTGGTTATCTATTTCTTCTAGCCAAAAATTTATATTTTTAATATTGACTGCCCAGTAATAAAACATAAAATTTGGTAATGCTAATCCTCCATTTATTTTAGATTTACATAAATGTTTTTTATTTATTCTATGACTCTTATAATCCCAGATAAAGTTAGTAATTAGGGAATCTACCTTTTTGAAGAATTTTTTAGGGAGATATATCGGAATTAATTGGAAGAGATATAATAATTGTGGAAGAAATTTTTATTGTATTAATTTTACCTAACATTGAGATAGGTAAGCTTTTCCAATATAAAATATTCTTATTTAATTTATTCAATAATTGGGGGAAGTTAGATTTAAATAAAGAGTCGAATCTTTTTGTTACAAAAAATTCCAAGGTATTTAATTTTTTCGTTTGTTATCTTAAAAGGGAATTGCTGTAGTATATGTAAGTTATTCACCGTTATTGGCATAAGTTCACTTTTATTCCAATTGATACTGTATCCTGAGAAAGATCCGAATTCTGTTATTAATTTTAACAAGTTTCGGATACATGTTTCTGGTTCTGTGATATAAAGTAATACATCATCCGCATATAGGGAGATTTTATTTTTAGTGTCTCTAGTATCATATCCATGTATTTCCGGATGTAATCTCAACCTCTGGGCGAGAGGTTCTATTGCGAGTGCAAACAATAAAAGGGATAAAGGACAACCTTGTCTCTAGCCTCGAGATAAATTGAATTTAGTTGATAACATTCGGTTTGTTGTTATTCTAGCTGTCGGATTTGTGTATAGCAATTTAATCCAAGTGGTAAACTTCTCTCCCAATTTGAAAGCTTCCATAACCGAAAATAGGTAAGGCCATTCCACTTGATCGAAGGCTTTTTCTGCGTCAAGTGAAATGACTACTAGGTCTTTTTTATTACTTCTTTTCGAATATATAATATTGAATAACCGTCTTAAATTATATGAGGAATATCGTTTTGGTATAAATCCTGTTTGATCTGGATGAATTAATTCATTGACAACTAAACTTAGCCTTTGTGCTAATATTTTTGTTAATATCTTTTGATCAGTATTTAAAAGAGCTATTGCTCTAAATGATCCTGGTTCATCCAAGTCTTTATTTATTTTAGGTATAAGAGTTATAATAGATTCATTCAGCATTTCTGGTAATTTCTGCTGTGTATATATCTGTTCATATAATGATTTCAAACGCGGAACCATATGATCATGAAATATTTTATAAAATTCCGAACCAATACCATCTGGTCCTGGTGATTTACCATTTTTTAATGATCTAATAGATTCTTGGATTTCTTTTGTTGAGATATCAGCATTTAATAATTCTCTATTTTGTAAGTCCAGCCCTTTCAGGTTACATTTTTTTAGAAATGCTTCTATTTCTGTTTTATTTTCTGTTGTTTTAGAAGTGTATAAGTTTTTATAATATTGCATAAATCTTTCATTAATATCTTTGGGTTGTATTAGCAATTCGCCGTTATGTGATTTAATCCTATGGATTATTTTTTCAGCTTCCATTTTCCTTAATTGGCGGGCCAATAATTTTTGGGGTTTATCTCCAAATTCGAACTGTATTTGTTTAGTATGTTGATAAAGTTTTAGAACTTGATCCGTGTATATTTTATTTAATTTATATTTCAATGCTGCAATTTTATTGTGTAATATTATATCTGGGTTTGTTGCATTCTGTATGTCTAATTGTTTAATCTCCCTTTCCAAATCTTGTTGTTCCTTCCGATTCTTTTTATTATAATATGCTTGTGAAGAGATCATAATTCCCCGGAGATATGCTTTAAATGTTTCATAATCCTCACATGAACTGAGTTACTGGGGAAGTAATTTCTTGGGATAATAACTGTGAACTCATCTATCTACATGAATACTCTCCTGAGTCTATGAAGGATCCATCAAGGAGCAGTTTGCTGGGATCTTCCAGGACGACCCTCCGGCAGCCTCCCCGTTCAAAGGAGGGGGATTTTGCAGATCTCACCAGGGTTCCCTCATGTTATCTAGACATAAAGGAGGTGTTCAACAAGGCCAAGGCCACCTCTCTTCCACTGCATAGACCATATGACTGCTGCATTGACCTTCTGCCAGGTACAGTGCCTCCTAAGGGTTGTCTTTATTCCTTGTCTTCACCAGAGCGACTTGCCATGGAAAAGTACATTGACGATGCCCTTGCTGCTGGGATCATCAGACCTTCCTCTTCACCTGCAGGAGCTGGATTCTAAGGGAGCCCCAAAACCAGAGGATGAAGAGAACAGTCGAGGAGATGAAAACTGATGGTCTCCAAGTGATTACCTGCCACGATGAGTTGAACAGGATGAGTTCGATGAATCACCCTGTACATTAGGCGCCCATCCAGTGCACTAGCCTCCAGAGGATCTTGAAGCTGTTCATGTTCCAGCTTCAATTCATCAGCCAAGCAAATGTCCATGAAGTTCTCATCTGCCCCAGAATCAACCAAAGCCTGCAGGGAGTGCCACTGGGAACGCACCAATAATTGTACAGTTGTGAGTTGACGAGAGGAACGGCTCATAGGAGTGGTACAGCTCACCAATGTCCTCTTTCATTGGTGAGCCTTGTCTTTTACTGAACAGCTGTTCAACAAATGTCCCTGTTCCCCACAGTACAAACATCTCTCCTCCCTTAGGCGGTGCTGCCGTTCCTCCGGGCTGAGTTTGGCTCGTCCCACCTGCATGGGCTCCTCCGAAGAGACAGGTGGTGCTGTAGGCTGACTGGACCGGCCAAGAGGGACGAAGTCCCGACCGGAAGGCGAAGGGCGACGCTGCCGCCACTGTTGGGAGGAGGACCGAACTGCCGCCGATCTCCTCTCTCGCTCTCTTTCTCTCAGCCTAACGTCAATTTGGACAGCCAGGGAAATCATAGACTCGTAGTCAGAAGGCAGGGTTAGTGGAGCCAACTGATCCTTGATAGCTTCAGACAGCCCATTGCGAAAAGCATCCAACAAAGCAGACTCATTCCATCCACTCTTAGCAGCAACAGTTCGAAATTCAATAGCAAAATCCATAACTGAGCGATTACTTTGTTTCATGGAGACCAGGTTCTGTGAAGCCTCTCGGCCAGGATTGGAGTGATCAAACGTGCGGGACAGAGCTTCCATGAACAGGACCGACATCTGGCAACCAGGAGAATACCAAGACCATTCCGCCGTGGCCCAAGCCTCCGCTCTACCCGACAGGTGCGTGATGATAAAGGCTACCCTTGAGCGTTCTGATGGAAAGGAAGCCGCTTGAAGTTCGAAATGCAGCCCACACTGAATCAAGAAAGGTCTACACTTCTCCGATTCCCCTGAAAAGTTTTCTGGCCTTGCCAGGTGGACGAATGGAGACGCTGCGGCAGCCGTGGCCATCGGAGCCCCTGGAGACACAGACAAGGAAACAGACTCGGCAGGCACGGGAGCCACAGCAGGAAACAAATAATTCAGCTGAGTAACCAGGTGTTCAAACTGAGAACTTAAAGTGTTCACCTGTGAACCGATGTCCGCCTGGAACCCCTGCTGATGCTCGCCGAGATCCCGGAACCCGGCGACGATCGAGGTGAGTTGACCCTCGTAATGCGAGATGCGCTCCTCTTGCTTCTGGAGCTCTGCACGAAAAGGATCAGAGCCCACCGAGTCCATTGTTGGCCGGTTCGGATACAAATGCGGGCTCAGACATAGGGCAGATCCGTATTCAGAGTTTAGTCGGACCAAGTCGGTACACAGGTAAGCAAACACTGAAGCAACAGTATCATCTAGGAGCAGGGAAAAACAGTGGTTCGTAAAACAGGCCATGGTCGAGTACACAAAGTCACAATAGTTCTAGAGCTGGAACGAGGTGATACCAGGTAGCATACACAACAAACTGGCAAAGAAACCGAAAACACAAAGGCTTAAATACAGACTTAACAGGGGATAACGAGACACGGGTGAAACACATCAGGGCGGGGTCAACAATCACATGAGGGTAAACGACCTGTCAGGAAATGGCACCTGAAACAAGAGGAGATGAGAGGCACCAAAATAAAACAAGAATGCAAACTCAAATACTCAAAACCAATAAGGAACAGAAACTAAATTAAACGCGAGACCTGACACTTATGGAGCCACAACATAACATCCCTGCTTTTGTATACAGGTCCTCTTGAAATAAATGCTAGCATTGAGTTTGCTTTCTTTACTACCAATTCAACTTGCAGATTAACATTTTGGGAATCATGTATTAGCACTCCCAAGTCCATTTGCACCTCCGATTTTTGGATTCTCACTCCATTTAGCAAATAGTCTACTCCTTTATTCCTATTTACCAAAATGCATGACTCCACACTTATCTACACTATGTTCCATCTGCCACTTCTCTGCCCACTCTCCCAAACTGTCCAAGTCCTTCTGCAGAGCCCTGCTTTCTCTACACCACCGACCACTCCACCTATTTTTGTGTCATCTGCAAACTTTGCCACAAAGCCTTCACTGACTCTCCTTTGATGATCCTGCTAAGTACTTCTTCAAAGAATTCCAACGGATTTGTCAGGCAAGATCTCCCCTTGAAAAAAACCATCCTACTTCGGCTCATGTGTTTCTAAGTAGTCTGAGACCTAAGAGATCCCTTCTTGAACAGTGGAGTAACATTTATAGTACAAATTTTCATGCCTTTGGAACCACTCCTGATGAGTGGTTCTTGAAAGATCGCTAATGCCTCCACAATCACTAAAGCCACCTCTTTCAGAACCCTGGGGTGCAGTCTATCTGGTCTAGGTGACATCCACTTTTAGACCTTTTAGCTTCCCAAAGATGAAGGGTCTCGCCCCAAAGTGTCATCCTTTCCTTCTCGCCATATAAACTTATTGCGACACAGCTTATTGTGTCTATCTTCAATTCAACTAATGTCATTGCACAGATACAAGTATGGGTACAACGAAATGCAGTTTAGTGACAGTACAAAGTGATAGCAATATATAGGTAAATACAGATAAATAAATATAGGTGTGGAAATCTATCGGCGGGACTCTGAATTCAGCAGTGCGATGGTGTTATTATAGAAGCTACTCCTCATCCTGCTGGTGCGGGACCTGAGGCTCCTGTACCGCCTCCCCGATGGTAGGAGGGCAAACAGTCCATGGTTAGGGTGGGAGGGGTCCTTGATGATCTTCCCAGCCCGACTCAGACACCGTTTTCGGTGGCGGGCATCCATGGCAGGGAGCGGGGCACCGATGATGTGCTGGGCGGTTTTCACCACCCGTTGTAGTGCCTTCCTGTCTGCTACGGTGCAACTGCTGTACCATACCGTAAAGCAGGTGGTCAGGATGCTTTCAATGGTGCATCGGTAGAAGTTGGTCAGGATCAGGGGGGACAGGTGGGATTTTTTGAGCCTCCTCAGGAAGTAAAGGCACTGCTGTGCCTTTTTGATCAGCTTGGAGGTGTTGAGGGACCAGAACAGATCCTCCGAGATGTGTACTCCGAGGAATTTGTAGTTGGAGACACGCTCCACCAAGTCCCGTTTATATGGATTGGGGTGTGTCTGCCCCCTCTGTTCTTTCTGAAGTCGACAATGATTTCCTTCGTCTTCTGGGAGTTGAGGACGAGGTTATTATCGGCACACCAGGTTGTCAGGTGCTGGACCTCCTCCCTGTAGGCTGACTCATCATTGTCGCTGATCAGTCCTACCACCGTGGTGTCGTCGGCAAATTTTATGATGGCGTTGGAGCCATACTTAGGGATGCAGTCATGGGTGAAGAGAGAGTAGAGGAGAGGGGTGAGCACACAGCCCTGTGGCACGCCGGCGTTCAGTGTTATAGTGGAGGAGGTGAGGTTGACTAACAGACAGTGGTCTGTTAGTGAGGAAGTCCAGTATCCAGTTGCAGAGGGAAGTGGAGATGCCAAGACCGCTGAGTTTGGTGATCAAGCTAGCGGGTATGACAGTGTTAAAGGCGGAGCTGAAGTCAATGAACAGCAACCTGATGTAGGTGTTATTACTGTCCAGGTGGGTCAGGGCAGAGTGTAGGGCCGCCGATATGGCGTCCTCTGTAGACCTGTTGGACCGGTAGGCAAACTGATGGGGGTCCAGTGTGGGGGGGAGGCTGGCTTTGAGGTGAGCCAAGATCAGCCGCTCGAAGCACTTGGTGATGACAGGGGTGAGTGCCACTGGCCGGAAATCGTTGAGACTCCCTGTCGCTGATTGTTTGGACACTGGCACAATGGTAGATGTCTTGAGGCAAGTGGGGATGACACCCTGGGCCAGTGACAGATTGAAAATGTCAGTGAGGACCGGGGATAGTTGTCCAGCACATGCCCTGAGCACCCGCCCGGGGATGCCATCGGGGCCGGCAGCTTTGTGCTCATTCACCTTGCTCAGTGCATCTTGTACAGCAGAGGTGGAGAGACTGAGGGGTTGTTCACGCGGGGGTGGAGCAACTTTGATGGCTGGAGTTTTGTTGTCCCGGTCAAAGCGGGCGTAGAAATGGTTTAGCTCGTCAGGAAGGGAGGCATTGTCTGGGGGGGGGGGGGTGTTGACTTTATGGTAATCGGCAATGGATTTTATTCCTTGCCACATGCGCCTGGGGTCAGAGTTGTTTCGGAAATGCTCCTCGATCCGCCGTTTGTGATTGAGTTTAGCATTCCTAATTCCCTTTTTCAGATTGGCCCTGGATGAGCTGTATCCCTCAGCGTCGTCAGATTTAAAAGCGGCGTCGCGAGCCTTCAGCAGGAGTCTGACCTCCCTGCTCATCCACGGCTTCTGGTTAGGGTAGGTCTTTATCTCTTTGTGGGTAGTGACGTTGTCCGTGCAGAATTTTATATAGTCCAGAACGGTTGAGGTGTATGAGTTGATGTTCACTTGGGAGTTGAAGGTGGCCTGAGTGGCAAACAGACTCCAGTCTGTTTGCTGAAACTGTTCCTGTAAGACAGAGACATCCCCCTCAGGCCAGACCTTCACTGTCCGCACTGAAGGTTTCACGCGTCTGATCAGAGGTGTGTATTTGGGGAGCAGGAACAGAGAGAGGTGGTCAGACTGTCCCAGGTGGGGGAGGGGGAGGGCTTTGTATGCTTCAGTAATATTGGTGTATACTAGGTCCAGAGTCTTGTTTCCTCTGGTTGGGCAGGAGACATGTTGGTGGAATCTGGGGAGTACAGTTTTGAGGTTGGAGTGGTTAAAATCACCTGCAACAATAAAAGCCCCCTCTGGGTGTGCAGCTAGTTGTTTGCTTATAGCATCTTGCAGCTCCTCCATTGCTAGCCTGGCATTAGCGTCTGGGGGTACATATACTGCAGTGATAACTTCGGTTTAAACCAGTATCTGCGGGTCTTCTTTTAAATCTTCGGTTTAAACCAGTATCTGCAGGTCCTTCCCACACATCAAGTTGTATTGACATTTACATTATGTATACTTTACATAAAGTTACATAGATGATTACATATGGCAAATAAGAGATGTTTGTATTGGCATAGCGATATGCAGGAAATGGGGGGGGGGGGGGGGGGGGGGGATATGGATTATGTGCAAGTAGATAGGTGTTGGTCTTGGCATCATATCCGGCACAGACACACGCTGGCCGAAGGACCTGTTTTTGTGCTGTACTGTTCTATGTTCTAGATACATATCCGAGAAGTGCACAGTTACCTAAGCTTGGTAGAAAAGGCTAATGGGTCAAATGTAATGACAAATTTGTGCAAGTGCATCGCACCCACTATTCACTAACCTTGTAGGTTCCCAAAACATGGAACATTTAGTTGGTGATTTATAATCATCGTAAGCTGAAAATGTACCATTCTCAGCCTACATGAATAGGTCAAATTATTGCTTGTCTCTTTAATTTATAACTCAGAATCTGACTCGGGAAGTTGTAGTCAAAACTAGGAATTCTATGTGAAATCATGCACAGAAAATAAAAATAAAAATGTATAAGGTAAAAATGTAAATGGCATAAAAAATAAAGATGATGGTTAAAAAAAATCTCTAACTAAGCATGTTTCCACACTTGGCGGACTGCAGGAGTGGGGCGCCGTTGTGTATGGCTGCTTCTGCCTGCTGTCCATACTTTCACTCTTTTTTATTTTTATTTTTAGTCCTGTTAAACCAAAATGTTTGTTGTAGGTCTTTTATGTGGTGGGTGGGGGGAGAGGAAGGGGGAAACGTTATTTCTGCAGTTTTCTTCCGAATCGCATCTTCGGCCTCTTTGTGCGGCCCACCATCGGGACTGGAGCGTTGTTTCCTGCCGGGTTCGGCTGGGACTCCAGCTTCAGCGGCGGCACAGCGCTGGGACACCATCTCGGAGCGGGCGATGCCTTACCGGGTTGCCATGCGGTAAGCTGCGGAGTGCAGTGATCGCTGACTCCCAACATCGCGGAGCTGTGGCTGTGGGCATCCAGCCGCGGGCGGCGCTGGATTTAAAACACCAGCCTGGGATCCGACACCGCCAGAGTCGGAGCTCCAGCCAGCATGGCCTGAGGACTTTGGGTGCCGCTGTCTCCGGGGAGGGAGCGGCCGCTCCAGACATTTCCATGCCGCTGAGGACTTTTCACCTGACCCCGGTGTTCTATCTTCCCGACAGGTGGGCCTACAACATCGGGCCGCCGTTGCGGCGACTGGCTGCGGAGGCTTCAAACAGGCCCCAACCTCGGGTAGACTAGGAAGAGGAGGACTTTTTGGTGCCTTCCCTCTCAGTGGAAAGTGTTGATTCTGCTGTTGGGGGTACGTTCATGTTGAATCCTATAGTGTATTGTGCCTTTATTTTTATTTTTTTTATTTTATATGGATGTATGGTAATCTATTTTTTTTTCTCTGTAAAGTACTTTGGCTTCAATGTGATTTGATTTAAAAGTGCTATATAAATAAAAATTACTTACTTACTACTTACTTGCTTACTTTGCAGAGTCATGTAGCTCGGAAGCACACACTTCGGCCCAACTTGTTCATGCTGACTAAGTTGCTCCATCCAAAATAGTCGCATCTGGCTGTGATTCATCCATATTCCTTTACACCCTTATATTGCATATTGGTAGAGAAAGATAATGGCTCAAATCTAATGACAAATGTGTACAAGTGCATGGCCCCTACTATTCACTAACCTTGTAAGTCCCCAAAACCTTTTTAGTTATTATTGCACTATTATTGTTTGTTTTGTATGTGTATGTATGCGTGTGAGTGTGTGTGTGTATGTACACACTGAACTTTTTTCCCCTCATATGTCAGTGAACCAGCTTCTGCTTTTGGGGACAGCCATAAAAGGCTGTGTTATCATTCCCAGGACACGAGGGGACCAAGGCTGTGTAGGCCAGTCAGGTACTAGTAAAATGTCAGAGGCGGAGTCTTGCTTAATCTTAGCCAAATACCGACTGATGAGGCAAAATGGGGGAAATGCATACAAAAACATTCCACCCCAGTGTAGCGAGACTACATCTACCCCAACTTCCCCTGGGTCTGGTTCCCATGAAACGTATTTTGGTAACTGGTGATTTAGTCTGGATGCAAACAAATACACCAGTGCCAGTTAAGGTTAGCCAATTTATCACAAGGTACAAACTTGATTCCACCCATGTGATTAACGTATGCCACCGCTGTAGTGTTGTCAATCTGAAGTTGAACATGCAATGATGCTTATTGCCACAATAAGCCTTTGGCCCATAGTGCTCCCAACAACAAGTAGTTAATACCATGTGACTGAAGAATTATTGACTCCTGCACATTCCATCTCCCACCGCAGCTAGAGATGGCATTTGTGAGCAATGCCGAATATTCGTTACCCACCATTGTAAACTCAGCAATGGCTTCAGCTGGTAACCGCAAAGGTCTACAGAAGTGACCTGCATGGAATTTGAGTGCCTGCTCCTTTGCACATTGTAAATCTTGAAAATGGTGCAGCTGGAAAAGCAGCTACTAGTTTGCCGATTATACTAGCTACATGTCTAATAGAATGCTGCTTCTTAACAATGAGATTGTTACAGGCTTCTATTAATTCTAATTGCTTGCACCAAGGCAGAGTCACAGACATGTGAATTGAGTTAATGGTAAATCCCAAATAATCAATTACTCTAGATGGTATCAATTTGGACTTAACTGGATGGATGAGAAACCCCAATCTCTCAAACATGAGTTTGGTAGCTGAAACAGATAGTTCAGCTAATTTCATATTTTTTCCTATGATTAGGATGTCATCCAAGTATGCCATCACAATATGATTCTGAGCCCGGAGTAGCCCCAGGACCGGTTTTAATAATTTTGTGAATAATCTGGGGGCTGAAGTTAACCCATTAGGCAATGCTTTAAACTGCCACAGTTGTCCCATCCAGCTAAACTTCAAAAACATTCCGGTGATCCCCATGAATGGGCACTGAATAGTATGCATCTTTAAGGTCGATGCATGCCATATAACATCCCTTGGAAACCAGTTGCTTGGCAGTAACAAAGTTTTCCATTTTGAAATGTTTATACTGCACAAAGGAGTTAAGCTCAGTCAAGTCAAGGATGATTCGGCAACCTCCATCCTTCTTTTGCTTTGTGTAAATATATTAGACACAAATTGGTGAGATTCATAACGCAACATCTCAATTACCCCTTTTTTGTATAATGCTTCAATTTCATCTTGTGCATACAAACTTTCCTGTTGTGAAAGAACAAATGTGTGGTTTGGGTGTATGCTGTGTGGGTGGAAGCGAATTGAGAAGGAATTAAATTTGTAAGCCTTGTATACTGTGTAGTATTAACTGATCTGATGTTATCCAACACCATTCATTCAAGAACAATTGTAATCTCCCCCCAACTTGTAACTGATCCATAAACACAATATGTTCTGCAAAGAACCAGACTCACGTACCTCAATGGTTACTGGTGGAATGCTGTTTGTTTCCACCCCCCAAGGTTTGGGGGGTAGGACTGATGGAGGGCGCCAATGTGGACGTGGGCCGGCTTGGGCCTTGGCCTAAAAAAGACCTCTGTGCCAATTGTTCAGCTTTCCCAACCGGTTTTGGCGAACCATCTGGTGTTGAAGGATGCGTAGGGATGCTGCCGCTGGAATAATGAAACCTTGGGAGTTGATGGGACTTTCATTAGCCCGACCATCTTTGCTTCATCGTCCAGCTCCCTGACCTGCTTCGGCAGATCTTCGCCAAACAGGAAATTTGGTGGTTGAACGTTGATGGCCTTACACAGTGCTGCGAATTTGGGGTTCAGGGCAGGACAGATGGCATTTTTCCATGGACAATTAATTTCGAAATGTGCATTTCACATTAATGCCATGGCGTCCTGTTGCACATCAGACAGGGGACCCCCATCCACCAACCTGGCAAAAGCCGTGATGCCTGAGGCGAGCAATTTTAATATTTTCTGTAGTTTCACCTCCTGCGTTCTGACGCCCCCTCCAATGTAACCCCAGATGGAGTGATTAACAGCCGGCACATTTAATGAAGCACAGTTGGCTGGTGTGTGATACTTGTGAGAGGTTTCCTCCATAGTCAGTTCTTGGAGCTGGTGTGAGGTCAGGTAATTAATATTCATGGTTAAGTCCTCACCTAGTGGTTCCCCTGTCTGTGATTGGGATAGCAAATTTTGATGCCATTGCAGGCACTTCCCCTTCGTGCCACGTGGTATGCTCCCCGGCTATACCTCCGAACTCTGAGTCAGACAAAAACTGAGAGGGAGACATTGTGCAGCCCTGAAAACAGGTGCCGCTGCCGCGCGGGCACGCGAGGAGAACCGCACGATATAACTCTGTTTGTTGGAGCATATCATTATGGAGAAACCTCTCCATCAGGTGCTCCATGTGGGTTAGGCGTCCGAAGACGCTACCCATTGAAGGAGGGGAACCATCCTGGCCCGACACATCTGAGTTCAACGAGCCTTACAGACTTTTTCATGGCTTTCTGCCCAAACGGGTTGCCAAGGTGCTATCGACCGGCACCAAGTCTGAAGCCGCTGGCTCCACCGCCATCGACTCGGAAGGCGAAATCGATGGCCGCCCACTACCTGCACTCCCGCGGTCTTCCGTAGCTGGTTTCCCGTGGTCCGTCTGGACTTCACCTTGGACATTTTCTCCACACGTTTCGAACTTGTTCGGTAAGCAAGAATTATCGAACCAAGAGAAACAACCTCAGAGAGAGTTTTAAGAATATACTTAATACTATCCCGGAGCTCACACAGCATAATTTGATAATTGGTGGAGATTTAAATTGTACACTAGATTCCTATCTCGATAGATCATCAAGACAAAGAAAAGCAAAATCAAAGACAAGTGAATTATTAAACGCATACATTAATACCACCAATATCAAAGATGTTTGGAGAATTGAAAACCCATCTGGAAGGGAATACTCATTTTACACATCAGTACATAAAACTTATTCAAGGATAGACTACTTTTTAGTAGATTCTAAACTTATCCCATTTACTTTTAATTCGAAATATCATAATATTATAATTTCGGACCATGCTCCTTTAATATTTATGATCAAACTAAGTGGAATGACTGACAAGCGAACACAATGGAGACTTAACCCTCAAATTTTAAATGATAAAGCATGTTACGAATGTTACATCAAACAGATGAATATGTTTTTTGAGACAAATGACTGCCCTGAAATTTCTGCCTTCATTCTTTGGGAAACATTTAAAGCATTTATAAGAGGAGTGTTAATCTCAGCACAAGCCTTTCGTAATAAAGAGAATCGCGCCAAACACCTGGTATTGAAAATGGAAATAAGGCAATTAGATATGGAAAAACGCAATTGCGCCTTCTATAATAATACATAATAAAATTGCTGCACTCAAATATAGTTAAACCAAATATACTCAGACCAAATCATAAAATTTTATCAAAGACTAAACAGTTACACTTTGAATTTGGTGATAAACCACAAAAATTACTGGCACACCAACTCAGGAAACAGGAAGGGGAAAAAAACAATATATAAAATTAAATCAGATACGGGAGAAATATTAACACTACCCAAGAATATTAATGATAGATTCTCTCACTATTATCAAAGACTTTATTCAACCAAAATGACAGGGGGTTCCGTAGGAATGGAATGTTCTTACATAATTGTAACCTTACTGGTTTAGACTTGAAAGAGAATGAATTATTAGGGGCCGAAATATCAGTAAAAGATATTGAAGAATCTATTAATTCTTTAAAAAAATGGAAAGGCTGCTAGCCCAGATACTAAAAATAGTGAATTTTATTAAAAAAATTAATGAATTGCAAAGGCTACTGGGGAGACTTTAAACTAGAAAGGCTGGGGGGAGGGACTCGGGTAGAGGGGGCTAGGGGACAGGGTGTGGGACAAGAGGCAGAGAAGGGAAGCACTCGGACCCAAAATGTAGGCGAGAAAGATGAAAAAGATAATAGACAGAGAATAAAGGATGGTGGGTTTATAAAATGTGCATATTTTAATGCTAGGAGCATTGTAAGTAAGGTGGATGAACTTAGAGCCTGGATTGACACCTGGAAATATGATGTTGTGGCAATCAGTGAAACATGATTGCAGGAGGGCTGTGATTGGAAACTAAATATTCCAGGATTTCGTTGCTTCCGGGGTGATAGAATTGGAGGGACCAGAGGTGGAGGTGTTGCATTGCTTGTCAGAGAGGATATTACAGCAGTGCTTTGGCAGGATAGATTAGAGGGTTCGTTAGGGAGCCTAGGGAGCTATTTGGGTGGAACTGAGAAGTGGGAACGGTTTGTAGCAACACTTTTAGGGGTGTACTATAGACCGCCAAATGGGGAGCGAGAATTGGAAGAGCAAATATGTAAGGAGATAGCAGATATTAGTAGTCAGCACAAGGTAGTGATTGTGGGAGATTTCAATTTCCCAAAAATAGACTGGGAAAACACATTCTGTAAATGGGCTGGATGGTTTGGAGTTTGTAAAATGTGTGCAGGATAGTTTTTTGCAGTACCGACCAGAGAAGGGGCAGTGCTGGACCTCCTGTTAGGAAATGAGGCAGGACAGGTGACGGAGGTATGCGTTGGTGAGCACTTCGGGACCAGTGATCACAATACCATTAGTTTCAATATAATTATGGAGCGAGTCAGAACAGGACCTAGAGTGGAGATTTTTGATTGGAGAAAAGCTAACTTTGAGGGAATGCGTGAGGATTTTAAAGGAGTGAATTGGGGACACTTTGTTTCATGGGAAGGATGTAGAAGAGAAATGGAGGACATTTAAAGGGGAAATTGTAAGAGTACAGAATCTTTATGTCCCTGTTAGGTTGAAAGGAAATAGTAAAAATTGGAAAGAGCCATGGTTTTCAAGGGAAATTGGACACTTGTTTCGAAAAAAGAGAGATATCTACAATAATTATAGGAGGCATGGAGTAAATGAGGTGCTAGAGGAGTATAAAGAATGTAAAAAGAATCTTAAGAAAGAAATTAGGAAGGCTAAAAGAAGATATGAGGTTGCTTTGGCAAGAAAGGTGAAAGTAAATCCGAAGGGTTCTACAGCTATATTAATAGCAAAAGGATAACGAGGGATAAAATTGGACCATTAGAGAACCAGAATGGACAGCTATCTGCAGAGCCAAAAGAGATGGGGGAGATATTGAACAATTTCTTTTCTTCGGTATTCACCAAGGAGAAGGATATTGAACTCTGTGAGGTAAGGGAAAAAAGTAGAGTAGCTATGGAAACTATGAGATTCAAAGAGGAGGAAGTACTGACACTTTTGAAAAATATAAAGGTGGATAATGTCTCCAGGTCCTGACAGGATATTCCCTAGGACATTGAGGGAAGTTAGTGTAGAAATAGCAGGAGCTATGACAGAAATATTTCAAATGTCATTAGAAACGGAATAGTGCCGGAGGATTGGCGTACTGCGCATGTTGTTCCATTGTTTAAAAAGGGTTCAAAGAATAAACCTAGCAATTATAGACCTATTAGTTTGACGTCAGTGGTGGGCAAATTAATGGAAAGGATACTTAGAGATAATATATATAAGCATCGGATAAACAGGGTCTGATCAGGAACAGTCAACATGGATTTGTGCCTGGAAGGTCATATTTGACAAACCTTCATGAATTTTTTGAAGCGGTAACTAGGGAAATTGATGAGGGTAAAGCAGTGGATGTTGTCTATATGGATTTCAGTATGGCCTTTGACAAGGTTCCCCATGGAAGGTTGGTTCAGAAGGTTCAATCTTTGGGTGTTAATGGCGGAGTAGCAAGATGGATTCAACAGTGGCTCTGAATGGGAGATGTCAGAGCGTAATGGTGGATGGCTGTTTGTCAGGTTGGAAGCCGGTGACCAGTGGGGTGCCTCAGGGATCTGTGTTGGGTCCACTGTTGTTTGTCATGTACACAATGATCTGGATGATGGGGTGGAAAATTGGATAAGTAAGTATGCAGATGATACTAAGATAGGTGGTATTGTGGATAATGAAGTAGATTCTCAAAGTCTACAGAGAGATTTGGGCCATTTGGAAAAGTGGGCTGAAAGATGGCAGATGGAGTTTAATGCTGATAAGTGTGAAGTGCTACATCTTGGCAGGACAAATCAAATAGGACGTACATGGTAAACGGTAGGGAATTGAGGAATGCTGTGGAACAGAGGGATTAGGAATAACTGTGCATTGTTCCCTGAAGGTGGAATCGCATGTAGATAGGGTGGTAAAGAAAGCCTTTGGTGTGCTGGCCTTTATAAATCAGAGCATTGAATATAGGAGTAGGGAAGTAATGTTAAAATTGTACAAGGCATTGGTATAAGACCAATTCTGGAGTATGGTGTACATTTTGGTCTAGTTATAGGAAGGATGTCAACAAAATAGAGAGAGTACAGAGGAGATTTACTAGAATGTTGCCAGGGTTCCAGCAACTATGTTACAGAGAAAGGTTGAACAAGTTAGGTCTTTATTCTTTGGAGTGCAGAAGGTTAAGAGGTGACTTGATTGAGGTCGACAGAGGTGAAGTGGATAAGCTTTTCCCATTGAGGGTAGGGAAGATTCAAACAAGAGGGCATGACATGAGAATTAAGGGACAGAGTTTAGGGGTAACGTGAGGGGGAACATCTTTACTCAGAGGGTGGTGGCTGTGTGGAATGAGCTTCAGCAGAGGTGGTTCGATTTTAACATTTAAAAGTAATGTGGATAGGTATATGGACATGGTCTGAGTGCAGGTAGATGGGGACTAGGGGAAAACAAATGGTCGGCACGGACTGGAAGGGCCGAGAGGGCCTGTCTCCGTGCTGTAATTGTTATCTGGTTATATGGTTATATGGAATTGATTCTTGCAATGCCTACAGAAGCATTTCTTTAAATGAATCAACTACCAAAAACAGATAAGGACCTTGAAGACCCAGGTTCATACAGAGCAATAGCTCTATTAAACGTCGATCAGAAAATATTAACCAAATTTTAGCACGTAGATTAAGCTTAGTGATTCATAAATTAATACACCCCCGATCAAACTGGCTTTATTCTAAAACGTTATTCATATTATAATCTGAGACGATTATTCAATGTTATGTATTCAAATCGAATAGCTAATGTAGACTTAGCAATGATCTCGCTAGATGCTGAGAAAGCATTCGATCAAGTTGAATGGCCCTATTTATTTTCGGTGATGGAAAAATTTCAATTAGGTGAGAAGTTTAGCACTTGGGTTAAACTTCTATATACCAACCCAACAGCCAGAATAATGACAAATCGAATGTTATTTAAAAAAATTGACTTATCTAAAGGTTGTAGACAAGGATGCCCGCTATCCCCGTTACTATTCGCCCTTGCTATAGAACCACTAGCAGAAAGAGTTCGAGCACATCCAGAAATATATGGGGTATAATACTAAAATACAGTTAATAAAATTTCTCTATATGCAGACGATGTATTACTATATATTACAAATCCAGAAATTAGCATCCCTAACCTGTTAAATTTTATAACTCAATTTGTTTTATTCTCAGGATACAGAATCATCTGGAATGAGTGAGATTATGCCAATAATGGAACCTAACATATATATATTGCAACAATCACCTTTTAAAATAGTGAATGAAAAATTTAAATACTTAGTAATCTATGTGACCAAGAAATATACTTCTTTATTTAATTCAAATTTTGTACCTTTACTTAATAAATTGCATAAGAATATTCAATATTGAAAACACTTCCTATTTCAATGCTCGGTAAAATCAATGCTATTAAAATGATTTTCCTTCTGCAACTTCTATACCACTTCCAATCAATTCTGATATATCTCTAAAAATGTATTTTAAAAAGTTGACTCTATTGTAACAAGTTTTATTTGGAATTATAAGAATCACAGAATAAGTAAAAAAACACTTATGTAAATCCAAGACGAATGGAGGATTAGTCTTACCAAATTTCTTATTTCATTTCTGGGCAGTCAATGTCAATAACTTAAATTTCTGGTTGGAAGATATGGATCAACAACCAGGACTGGTTAAAGATGGAAAAAGGAGGATTGTCTGCCATTTGAAATTGGCCCGATTTTCTTAACTCCTACAAATTGAATTAAAAAAATCTATAGTGAAAACCCAATAATACATAGTGGTATTCGAATTTGGAAACAAATAAAAAAGACATAAAAATAATTTATCACTTTCGCTCCCTATTGCAAATAACCCTTCAGTGGATAAACCGTTTTGCAATGGAAAAAAAAAAGAATGGTCCATCTTTATAGGTGTGTTTCCTCTCGTTTCAGGTGTTTCAACAGAATTTGGTTACATTCTATAAGCGGTAACTAGGGAAATTGATGAGGGTAAAGCAGTGGATGGGGATTTTCTTTGACTTCCCCAGGTTGTTAAGAAGGTTCAATCTTGGTTGAGACACAGTGGTGAAGTAATGGTGGAAGCCTGGTGTGAACAGTGGGGTGCCTCAGGGATCTGTGTTGGGTACACTGTTGTTTGTCATGTACATCAATGATCTGGATGATGGGTTGGAAAATTGGATACGTAAGTATGCAGATGATACTAAGATAGGTGGTGTTGTGGATAATGAAGTAGATTTCAAAGTCTACAGAGAGATTTGGGCCATTTGGAAAAGTGGGCTGAAAGATGGCAGATGGAGTTTAATGCTGATAAGTAGTGACATCTTGGCAGGAAAAATCAAAATAGGACGTACATGGGAATGGTAGGGAATTGAGGAATGTGTGGAACAGAGGGATCTAGGAATAAACTGTGCTTGTTCCCTGAAGGTGGAATCGCAGTAGATAGGGTGGTAAGAAAGCCTTTGGGTTGCTGGCCTTTATAATCAGAGCATTGAATATAGGAGTAGGGAAGTTAATGTTAAAATTGTACAAGGCTAAGACCAATTCTGGAGTATGGTGTTACAATTTTGGTCGCCTAGTTATAGGAAGGATGTCATAAAAAATAGGAGAGAGTACTGAGGGGATTTACTAGAATGTTGCCAGGGTTCCAGCAACAATGTTACTTGAACAAGTTAGGTCTTTATTCTTTGGAGCGCAGAAGGTTAAGGGGGGACTTGATTGAGGTCTTTAAAATGATGAAAAGGGATAGACAGAGTGAGTGGATACATTTTTCCCATTGAAGTAGGGAAGATTCAAACAAGGAGGGCATGACATGAGAATTAAGGGACAGAGGTTTCGGGTAAACGTGAGGGGGAACTTTCTTTACTCAGAGGGTCAGAAGTGGTCAGCATTAAGAGTAGGTATATGGACATAAGGGGAATGGAGGGGTATGGTCTGAGTGCAGGTAGATGGGACTAGGGAAAACAAATGGTCGGCCTGACTGGAAAGAGGCCTGTTTCCCTGTAATTGATGTTATTATATGGAGATATTTACAAACAGACTAACCATATTATAACAATTTCACACAGAAAAGAGTCCGTTGCCAACCATTTGTTTCCCTAGTCCCAGCATCAGTCATACAACAAGGAATATAGAATTAGAGAACAGGGAGTTAGATGAATGTTTGGTCAAATTAATATCTTACATTTATTCTCCGACGACGGAATACACAGCATGGGGAATTAGACCCATAACGAAAGATATTTTGATGTCCGTTTTTAAACGCCAGAACATTCTTTAATACATTACATAGATTGCATTATTCTAAAACCAAAATTTTAATAGAAGTCGCCATCTGGATGTCTGGCTAACTTTGTAAATTGCATAAAAATTAAAACAGGGTGGATCATTTCTGAGGGCTAATACTCAATTGGAGCCTGATCCTAGATAGGGGCTTATCTGAAAATTTCCTTGATTATAGTATAATAACTGGTATTTGGAAAAACCCCTGCATACTGGAGATGTTGGATCTGATCATTTGACTTAATTGACAAACCATACGGCTCATATTGAATGGACCGGCGCTGATACCTGCTCGAACCCGGGCTAGATGAATGATGTTTTCTTACCTACGGACCTATCTCCTAAGTTGTATTATGGATAGTTTATTCTATTTTATAATCTTATTCTATTTTTTCTAATTTTCTTTCTCTTTTTTCTTTATTTTTTTTGTCTATTAAAAAAAATAATAATAATTATAATCACAAAGTTAATATGTAACTGATAAATGTAAGACCCCAGCTACATTGGTAGTGGTCCCTGGAATCCTGGATATTTAATATGTTTCTATGGTTCGGACCAGAATATGTACATTTAAAATATGTAAAATTTAACTTAAAAAAAAAGAAAAAAAAAAGAAAGTTTAAACACATACCTGAGGATTTTAAACTTACCGCTGGAAGGAGCGACGCGCCAGCCAGTCAGTCGTTGCGCAATGCGTTAGACGTAATGATGTGCATGCGGGCTGACGGCCTTCTTCAGGTAGTCACTCATGTGACTCCGAAGTAAAATGTAGTCATTCTTTCATTTATGGTGCCTTTATCATGGTCAAATCATTACAGGCACGTGCTGTCAGGGTAGGCAAGATAGGCAGTGCCTACCCTGACTAAAATTATAAAATAGTAATTATTTTATATATAAATATAATATATATAAAATGTATATAACACATATATAAAATGGTCATAAATAGTAAAGGGACAGGAGAATTATGCCTCCCTTATAGATCAATCTCTTAGGGAGGCATAATTCTCCCGTGCCTTTCATCAGCAGTACCCTGGCTGTTTTAAAAGCCACTGCCTACCCTGGCTGATTACTCACGGCACGTGCCTGAATCATTATGACATCAGATGTAAAGGAAGGAGACTTGTGGAGGGGTAATTGAACATTCCATCTAAGAAGTGAATTTTAAAGAAAGTCATTTTAATTTTAAAGGAAGTGAGGAAAGAAGAGAGAGAGAGGCATTTGGAAAGGAAACCCATAGCTTAATGCTGATACCTGATAGCATAGCTGTCATGGACATATGTAGAGTCAAGAGCATTTTATTGACTTATTTCCCGAAACAGAAGAATTCTTACTTGCAGCAGCATGACCGTAATCATAGTACTTGTACAAGTAGCTGTAAGAAGAGGAATCATTTATGAGATGGGAAGGGAGATGATGCAAGATAATGTTTCGTAGGTTTGTAGGACTATCCCAAAATTTAAGAAACAGTTAGACAGATACATGGATAGCACAGGTTTGGAGGGAAATGGACCAAATGCGGGCAGGTGGGACTAGTGTAGCTGGGACATGTTGGCCGCTGTGGGCAAGTTGGGCCAAAAGGGCCCATATCACTCAAGTAGGAATGGACTACTCAATTAATTGACATTCAATGAACACATTAACTAATTTCAAAATATGAACTTACCATTGCATCCACTATGCCAGTTTTACATAGAAACATAGAAAATAGGTGCAGGAGGAGGCCATTCGGCCCTTCGAGCCAGCACCGCCATTCAATGTGATCATGGCTGATCGTCCGCTGTCAATAGCCCGTGCCTGCCTTCTCCCAATATCCCTCGACTCCACTAGCCCCTAGAGCTCTATACAATTCTCTCTTTAATCCATCCAGTGATTTGGCCTCCACTGCCCTCTGTGGCAGGGAATTCCACAGACTCTCTGGGTGAAAAAGTTTTTTTTCACCTCAGTCTTAAATAACCTCCCCTTTATTCTAAGACTGTGGCCCCTAGTTTCTGGACTCGCCCAACATTGGGAAACATTTTTCTGCATCTAGCTTGTCCAGTCCTTTTATAATTTAATTGTTTCTATAAGATCCCCCTCATCCTTCTAAACTCCAGTGAATACAAGCCTAGGCTTTTCAATCTTTCCTCATATGTCAGTCCCGCCATCCCAGGGATCAATCTCGTGAACCTACGCTGCACTGCCTCAATCACAAGGATGTCCTTCCTCAAATTAGGAGACCAATACTGTACACAATATTCCAGATGTGGTCTCACCAGAGCCCTATACAACTACAGAAGAACCTCTTTACTCCTATACTGAAATCCTCTTGTTATGAATGGCCAAACATTCCCATTAGCTTTCTTCACTGCCTGCTGTACCTGCCACACCAATTTCAGTGACCGGTGTACAAGGACACCCAGGTCTCGCAGTGCCTCCCCCTTACCTAACCTAACCCCATTGAGATAATAATCTGCCTCCTTGTTTTTGCAGCCAAAGTGGATAACCTCACAAGTGGGGAAGAGAATAAAACCAACACTAATGGGCCTGTTCCCACTTAGGTGATTTTTTCAGGCAATGCTGGCCTGAAAAACTGGCAATGGAACAGCGACTGTCCGAGTGGAACACACACAACACACCCACACACACCCACACACACACACACCCACACACACACCACACCACACACACACACACACACACACACACACACACACCACACACACACACACACACACACACCACACACAACACCACACACACACAACCACACACACACACACCGCTTCCTTCACCAGCAGCGGGGAATGGGCAAGCGGGGGGAGCACTATCAGAGTGAAATTCACACGGTGAAAAGTCAAGGTGATAACGCGATGAACAGGAAAGTTGGCGCTGTAATAAGAAGCCAAAAGCACAGTATACGGTAGTCCTTTAAAAGAGTGGGGAGGAAGGAGTGGAGACAACTTTTAAGATACCAGAGATACAGGCTGTGAAGTTCGGCGGACATTTAACATCACCGGTCGGTTATTCCTTGGTTCTGAAAACTTCTGCTTACCGTTTTTTTTTTCCTCAATGTTGAAAAATTTGCAGCGATCATAATGAGGCCACGGCTGGTGAGCACAATATTTTTCGATATTTTGCCTTCTTTCTAATCTTTATTATGTCCCAAAATTCATGGTTTTTTATGTCCCTGTTAGGGTGAAAGGAAATAGTAAAAATTGGAAAGAGCCATGGTTTTCTAGGGAAATTGGACACGTTTCGAAAAAAAGAGAGATATCTACAATAATATAGGAGATATGGAGTAAATTAGGTTCTAGAGGAGTATAAATAATGTTAAAAAGGAATCTTCAAGAAAGAAATTAGGAAGGCTAAAAGAAGATATGAGGTTGCTTTGGAAAGAAAGGTGAAAGTAAATCCAAAGGGTTTCTACAGCTATATTAAGCAAATGGATAACGAGGGGATAAAATTGGACCATTAGAGAGACAGAATGGACAGCTATCTGCAGAGCCAAAAGAGATGGGGGAGATATTGAACAATTTCTTTTCTACGGTATTCACCAAGGAGAAGGATATTGAATATGTGAAGGAAGGAAAAAAAAAGTTAGAGTAGCTATGGAAACTATGAGATTCAAAAGAGGAGGAAGTACAGGATGACACTTTTGAAAAATAAAGTGGATAATCTTCCAGATCCTGATAGGATATTCCCTAGGACATTGAGGAAAGTTAGTGTTAGAAATAACAGGAGCTATGACAGAAATATTTCAAATGTCATTAGAAACTTAAATAGTGCCGGAGATTGGCGTACTGCGCATGTTGTTCCATTGTTTGAAAAAGGGTTCAAAGAATAAACCTAGCAATTATAGACCTATTAGTTTGATTCGTCAGTGGTGGGAAATTAATGGAAAGGATACTATAGAATCACAGAATAATACTTATATATAAGTCTTACCAAATTTCTTATTTCATCTGGATAAACAGGGTCTGATCAGGAACAAGCCAACTTGGATTTGTGCCTGAAACAAATAAAAAGAAGGTCAAACCTTCTTGATTTTTTTGAAGCGGTAACTAGGGAAATTGATGAGGGTAAAAAGCAGTGGATGTTGTCTATATGGATTTCAGTAAGGCCTTTGACAAGGTTCCCCATGGAAGGTTGGTTAAGAAGGTTCAATCTTTGGGTGTTATGGTGGAGTGCAAGATGGATTCAACAGTGGCTGAATGGGAGATGTCAGAGAGTAATGGTGGATGGCTGTTTGTCAGGTTGGAAGCCGGTGACCAGTGGGGGTGCCTCAGGGATCTGTGTTGGGTCCACTGTTGTTTGTCATGTACATCAATGATCTGGATGATGGGGTGGAAAAATTGGATAACGTAAGTATGCAGATGATACTAAAATAGGTGGTGTTGTGGATAATGGAAGTAGATTTTCAAAGTCTACAGAGAGATTTGGGCCATTGGAAAAGTGGGCTGAAAGATGGCAGATGGAGTTTAATGCTGATAAGTGTGAAGTGCTACATCTTGGCAGGACAAATCAAAATAGGACGTACATGGGTAAATGGTAGGGAATTGAGGAATGCTGTGGAACAGAGGGATCTAGGAATAACTGTGCTTAGTTCCCTGAAGGTGGAATCGCATGTAGATAGGGTGGTAAAGAAAGCCTTTGGGTTGCTGGCCTTTATAAATCAGAGCATTGAATATAGGAGTAGGGAAGTAATGTTAAAATTGTACAAGGCATTGGTAAGACCAATTCTGGAGTATGGATGTACAATTTTGGTCGCCTAGTTATAGGAAGGATGTCATAAAAAATAGAGAGAGTACAGAGGAGATTTACTAGAATGTTGCCAGGGTTTCCAGCAAACTATGTTACAGAGAAAGGTTGAACAAGTTAGGTCTTTATTCTTTGGGAGCGCAGAAGGTTAAGGGGGGACTTGATTGAGGTCTTTAAAAATGATGAAAGGGATAGACAGAGTTGACGTGGATACATTTTTTCCATTGAAGGTAGGGGAAGATTCAAACAAGAGGGCATGACATGAGAATTAAGGGACAGAGGTTTCGGGGGTAACGTGAGGGGAACTTCTTTACTCAGAGGGTGGTGGCTGTGTGGAATCAGCTTCCAGCAGAAGTGGTGGAGGCAGGATCGACTTTAACATTTAAGAGTAAAGTGGATAGGTATATGGACATGAAGGGAATGGAGGGGTATGGTCTGAGTGCAGGTAGATGGGACTAGGGGAAAACAAATGGTCGGCACTGACTGGAAGGGCGAGAGGGCTGTTTCCGTGCTGTAATTGTTATATGGTTATTATATGGTTTTATTCAAATAATTTTTTTAGATATTTACAACTGAAAGATTATAACCATATAACCATATAACAATTACAGCACAGAAACAGGCCCTCTCGGCCCTTCCAGTCCGTGCCAACCATTTGTTTTCCCCTAGTCCCATCTACTGCACTCAGACCATACCCCTCCATTCCCTTCACGTCCATATCACATACACAAGAATATAGAATTAGAGAACCAGGGATTCTAGATGAATGTTTGAATAAACATCCCAACACTGTCAAATTAATATCTTACATTTATAATATTCTTTTAGATAGTGAGAATCCGACGACGGAATTACATAGACAAGCATGGGAAAAATGAATTAGTTCAACCCATAACGAAAGATATTTGGGATGAAAGTCTACAACATATACATCAATGTCCGTTTAAACGCCAGACATTCTTTAATACAATTTAAAATATTACATAGATTGCATTATTCTAAAACAAAATTTAATAGAATCTTTCCTAATATCTCGCCCATCTGCGACCAATGTCAATATTCCGAGGCTAACTTAACCCACACCTTTGTAAATTGCATAAAAATTAAAACATTTTTGGGTGGATATTTTTAAAATTATTTTCTGTAGTGGCTAATACTCAATTGGGAGCCTGATCCTAAATTAATAATATTGGGCATATCTGAACAATACCTAAAACTTACAATAAACCAAAGAAATTTCCTTGATTATAGTATAATAACAGGGAAAAAAAATTAATATTAAAATTTTGGAAAAACCCTGCATCCCCCACAATTAAAATGTGGATTGTGGAGATGTTGGAGACCTTAAATCTGGAAACAAATAGATTTGACTTAATTGACAAACCAGAATTATTTATTAGAATACGGTCTCCGTTCATAGATTATTTGAAGGGGTAGAATGACCGGCGCTGATACCTGACGGAAGCTTGAACCCAGGACTAGATGAATAGTTATGTTTTCTTACCTACGGACCTATCTCCTAAGTTGTATTATGGATAGTTTATTCTATTTTATAAATCTTATTCTATTTTTCTAATTTTCTTCTCTTTTTTCTTTATTTTTTTCAGTCTATTAAAAAAAAAATAATAATAATAATAATCAGAGTCAAAGTTAATATGTAACTGATAAATGTAGACCCCAGCTACATTGGTAGTGGAGTCCCTGGAATCCTGGATATTTAATATGTAACCATTTAACCAAGTCTGTAGTGGTTCGGACCAGAATATGTACATTTAAAATATGTAAAATTTAACTTAAAAAAAAAGGAAAAAAAAGAAAGTGTAAACACATACCTGAGGATTTTAAACTTACCGCTGGAAGGAGCGACGCGCCAGCCAGTCAGTCGTTGCGCAAATGCGTTAGACGTAATGACGTGCATGCGGGCTGACGGCCTTCTTCAGGTAGTCACTCATGTGACTCCGAAGTAAAATTGTAGTCATTCTTTCATTTATGGTGCCTTTATCATGGTCAAAATCATTACAGGCACCGTTGCTGTCAGGGTAGGCAAGATAGGCAGTGCCTACCCTGACTAAAATTATAAAATAGTAATTATTTTATATATAAATATAATATATATAAAATGTATATAACACATATATAAAATGGTCATAAATAGTAAAGGGACAGGAGAATTATGCCTCCCTTATAGATCAATCTCTTAGGGAGGCATAATTCTCCCGTGCCTTTCATCAGCAGTACCTGAATCATTATGACATCAGATGTAAAGGAAGGAGACTTGTGGAGGGGTAATTGAACATTCCATCTAAGAAGTGAATTTAAAGAAAAAGTCATTTTAATTTTAAAGGATAGTGAGGAAAGAAGAGAGAGAGAGGCATTTGGAAAGGTAACCCATAGCTTAATGCTGATTACCTGATAGCATAGCTGTCATTATGTAGAGTCAAGAGTATTTTATTGACTTATTTCCCGAAACAGAAGAATTCTTACTTGCAGCAGCATGACCGTAATCATAGTACTTGTACAAGTAGCTGTAAGAAGAGGAATCATTTATGAGATGGGAAGGGAGATGATGCAAGATAATGTTTCGTAGGTTTGTAGGACTATCCCAAAATTTAAGAAACAGTTAGACAGATACATGGATAGCACAGGTTTGGAGGGAAATGGACCAAATGCGGGCAGGTGGGACTAGTGTAGCTGGGACATGTTGGCCGCTGTGGGCAAGTTGGGCCAAAAGGGCCCATATCACTCAAGTAGGAATGGACTACTCAATTAATTGACATTCAATGAACACATTAACTAATTTCAAAATATGAACTTACCATTGCATCCACTATGCCAGTTTTACATAGAAACATAGAAACATAGAAAATAGGTGCAGGAGGAGGCCATTCGGCCCTTCGAGCCAGCACCGCCATTCAATGTGATCATGGCTGATCGTCCGCTGTCAATAGCCCGTGCCTGCCTTCTCCCAATATCCCTCGACTCCACTAGCCCCTAGAGCTCTATACAATTCTCTCTTTAATCCATCCAGTGATTTGGCCTCCACTGCCCTCTGTGGCAGGGAATTCCACAGACTCTCTGGGTGAAAAAGTTTTTTTTCACCTCAGTCTTAAATAACCTCCCCTTTATTCTAAGACTGTGGCCCCTAGTTCTGGACTCGCCCAACATTGGGAACATTTTTCCTGCATCTAGCTTGTCCAGTCCTTTTATAATTTAATTGTTTCTATAAGATCCCCCTCATCCTTCTAAACTCCAGTGAATACAAGCCTAGGCTTTTCAATCTTTCCTCATATGACAGTCCCGCCATCCCAGGGATCAATCTCGTGAACCTATGCTGCAGTGCCTCAATCACAAGGAGGTCCTTCCTCAAATTAGGAGACCAATACTGTACACAATATTCCAGATGTGGTCTCACCAGAGCCCTATACAACTACAGAAGAACCTCTTTACTCCTATACTGAAATCCTCTTGTTATGAAGGCCAACATTCCATTAGCTTTCTTCACTGCCTGCTGTACCTGCACGGCAACTTTCAGTGACCGGTGTACAAGGACACCCAGGTCTCGCAGTGCCTCCCCCTTACCTAACCTAACCCCATTGAGATAATAATCTGCCTCCTTGTTTTTGCAGCCAAAGTGGATAACCTCACAAGTGGGGAAGAGAATAAAACCAATACTAATGGGCCTGTCCCACTTAGGTGATTTTTCAAGCAACTGCTGGCCTGAAAAACTGGCAACTGGAACAGCGACTGTCCGAGTGGAACACACACACACACCCACACACACACACACACACACACACACACACACACACACACACACACACACACACACACACACACACACACACACACACACACACACACACACACACACACACACACACACACACACACACACACACACACACACACACACCCACACACACACACCGCTTCCTTCACCAGCAGGCGGGGAATAGGGCAAGCGGGGGGAGCACTATCAGAGTGAAATTCACACGGTGAAAAGTCAAGGTGATAACGCGATGAACAGGAAAGTTGGCGCTGTAATTAAGAAGCTAAAAAGCACAGTATACGGTAAGTCCTTTAAAAGAGTGGGGGAGAAGGAGTGGAGACAACTTTTAAGATACCAGAGATACACGGCTGTGAAGTTCGGCGGACATTTAACATCACCGGTCGGTTATCCTTGGTTCTGAAAACTTCTGCTTACGTTTTTTTTCCTCAATGTTGAAAAATTTGCAGCGATCATAATGAGGCCACGGCTGGTGAGCACAATAGTTTTGGATATTTTGCCTTCTTTCGAATCTTTATTACAAAATCTTTATGTCCCTGTTAGGGTGAAAGGAAATAGTAAAAATTGGAAAGAGCCATGGTTTTCTAGGGAAATTGGACACGTTTCGAAAAAAGAGAGATATCTACAATAATTATAGGAGATATGGAGTAAATTAGGTTCTAGAGGAGTATAAATAATGTAAAAAGAATCTTAAGAAAGAAATTAGGAAGGCTAAAAGAAGATATGAGGTTGCTTTGGCAAGAAAGGTGAAAGTAAATCCAAAGGGTTTCTACAGCTATATTAATAGCAAAAGGATAACGAGGGATAAAATTGGACCATTAGAGAGACAGAATGGACAGCTATCTGCAGAGCCAAAAGAGATGGGGGAGATATTGAACAATTTCTTTTCTACGGTATTCACCAAGGAGAAGGATATTGAACTATGTGAAGGAAGGAAAAAAAAAGTAGAGTAGCTATGGAAAACTATGCGATTCAAAGAGGAGGAAGTACTGACACTTTTGAAAAATATAAAAGTGGATAAATCTCTAGATCCTGATAGGATATTCCCTAGGACATTGAGGAAAGTTAGTGTAGAAATAACAGGAGCTATGACAGAAATATTTCAAATGTCATTAGAAACGGGAATAGTGCCGGAGGATTGGCGTACTGCGCATGTTGTTCCATTGTTTAAAAAGGGTTCAAAGAATAAACCTAGCAATTATAGACCAGTTAGTTTGACGTCAGTGGTGGGTAAATTAATGGAAAGGATACTTAGAGATAATATATATAAGCATCTGGATAAACAGGGTCTGATCAGGAACAGCCAACATGGATTTGTGCCTGGAAGGTCATGTTTGACAAACCTTCTTGATTTTTTGAAGCGGTTACTAGGGAAATTGATGAGGGTAAAGCAGTGGATGTTGTCTATTATGGATTTCAGTAAGGCCTTTGACAAGGTTCCCATGGAAGGTTGGTTAAGAAGGTTCAATCTTTGGGTGTTAATGGTGGAGTAGCAAGATGGATTCAACAGTGGCTGAATGGGAGATGTCAGAGAGTAATGGTGGATGGCTGTTTGTCAGGTTGGAAGCCGGTGACCAGTGGGGTGCCTCAAGGATCTGTGTTGGGTCCACTGTTGTTTGTCATGTACATCAATGATCTGGATGATGGGGTGGAAAATTGGATAAGTAAGTATGCAGATTATACTAAAATAGGTGGTGTTGTGGATAATGAAATAGATTTTCAAAGTCTACAGAGAGATTTGGGCCATATGGAAAAGTGGGCTGAAAGATGGCAGATGGAGTTTAATGCTGATAAATGTGAAGTGCTACATCTTGGCAGGACAAATCAAAATAGGACGTACATGGTAAATGGTAGAGAATTGAGGAATGTTGTGGAACAGAGAGATCAAGGAATAACTGTGCATAGTTCCCTGAAGGTGGAATCGCATGTAGATGGGGTGGTAAAGAAAGCCTTTGGTGTGCTGGCCTTTATAAATCAGAGCATTGAATATAGGAGCAGGGAAGTAATGTTAAAATTGTACAAGGCATTGGTGAGACCAATTCTGGAGTATGGTGTACAATTTTGGTCGCCTAGTTATAGGAAGGATGTCAACAAAATAGAGAGAGTACAGAGGAGATTTACTAGAATGTTGCCTGGGATCCAGCAACTATGTTACAGAGAAAGGTTGAACAAGTTAGGTCTTTATTCTTTGGAGCCCAGAAGGTTAAGGGGGGACTTGATTGAGGTCTTTAAAATGATGAAAGGGATAGACAGAGTGATGTGGATAAGCTTTTCCCATTAAGGGTAGGAAAGATTCAAACAAGAGGGCATGACATGCGAATTAAGGGACGGAACTTTAGGGGTAATGTGAGGGGGAACTTCTTTACTCAGAGGGTGGTGGCTGTGTGGAATGAGCTTCCAGCAGGTGGAGGCAGGATCGATTTTAACATTTAAAAGTAAAGTGGATAGGTATATGGACGGGAAGGGAATGGAGGGGTATGGTCTGAGTGCAGGTAGATGGGACTAGGGGAAAACAAATGGTCGTCACGGACTGGAAGGGCCGAGAGGGCCTGTTTCCGTGCTGTAATTGTTATATGGTTTATATGGTTTATATGGTTTCTGAATGTGCAACATTATGCGAGTTTAATGTTTCGTCCAGAAATCACAAAATAGTCTATTTTAACAAAATTATTTTTATTGATAAAGGCTAAAATGTTCTTAAATCTCATAGAGAACAATGAGTTACTTACACTCCTGCGATTGAAAATTGCAGGAGCTATGTTGTTTGGCTCTTCTATTGTAGGAAACTGGGACATCAGAACTGCAACCTAAAGATTCGAACTCGGTGAATGTCCGTAGCGTGTCCGTAGGAGCCCGTGGATGTCTCGTAGCGATTCGTATGAGTAAAAAGTAAAACATTTTTTTACTCGTGGACATTTTTCACAGTGTTGAAAAAACGTCACGAATTTACCGGATTTACCGAGTACCTACCGTTACTCGTACGAGCCGCTACGAGACATTCACATGCTCCTACGGACCCGCTACGGACATTCTCCGAGTTCGAATCAGGGGAAAACACGGGAGAACTCTTGACTTACCTCATACGGTGGGACAGGCCCTTTAGCATAGGAGTCTAACAACAGTGGGGAAGAAACTGTTTCAGACTTGGTGTGTGTTTCCAAACTTTTGTTTCTTCTTCATGCAGGAGAGGGTAGAACAGGAAATGCCCAGGGTTTAAGTAATCCTCAGACTGCTTTCCAGAGGCAGCATGGTGTAGATAGAGTTGTATGGTGTGGTGGATGGTTTTTGTAATTGACTGGGCTTCATGCACATCTCTCTGCAATGTCCTGTAACCTTGGACTGAGCAGTTGCCAAAACAAATTGTAATGCATTCCATTAGGATACCTTCTTCAGTGCATTTACAGAAATTGAAAAAATGTGCATAAATGCAAAATTACCTCTTTCACAGCGGCTATACATCGATGCTTCACTGATAGGAATGGAAAAAAATAATACATGTATATTTAAGTTCAGATAGGCATAAAAGAAAATGATTGGAAATTAATTTTTATGCGGTGCTGGATTATTAATCTGTACATTATCAAGCCTCAGTGCTGGAAGACTTTGCTCTAAAGTCATGTGCCAGAGCCAAGCAAGAACCACACTAGGAGAGCAATGGATGTTTCTAAAGTATAAACCTGATGAATTCAGTAACTTTTCTCTGGAAGATTAACTGCTGATTTAATATTAGAGCAAAGCAAAAGTGACAAAGCAAATGCGTGTTATTTTGCTCATGAGGGTTGATACTTTAAATTTGTCACTGAACTAAATGCAGCAGCTTGTGTCATATATTGTACATTACGTGCAATACTATTATTAATGTATTATCTATTCTGTCAAGACTGTATAAAGGTTGTTGTCATTGCTTTGGGCCCTTTGGCCTTCATCAGTCAGAGTGTTGAGTATAAAAGTGGGGGGGGGGGGGGGGGGGGGGGGGGTGGGGGGGGGGGGGGAGGGGGGGTCATGTTACAGTTGTATAAGATGTTGGCGAAGCCACATTTAGAGTACTATGTTCAGTTTTGGGAACCATGTTATAGGAAAGATGTTGTCAAGCTGGAAAGGGTACAAGAAGATTTATAATGATGTTGCCAGAACTCAAGGGCCTGAGCTATAGGGAGAGATTGAGCAGGCTATGACTATTCCTTGGAGCGCAGGAGGATGAGGGGTTACCTGATAGAAGTGTACAAAATTGAGAGAGGTATAGATTATGTAGACGCACAGAATCTTGAACCAGAGGTCACAGGTTTAAAGTGAGGAATCTTGAGGGGTAACTCTTTTACACATAAGGTGCTGGGTATATGGAACGAGCTGCATGGGGAGATAGTTGAGGCAGGTACTATCGCAATGTTTAAGAAACATTTAGACAGGTACATGGATAGGATAGTTTTAGAGGGATATGGGCCAAACTCAGGTATGTGGGACTAGTGTAGATGGGTCATGTTGGTCGGTGTGGGCGTTAGGCAGAAGGGCCTGTTTCCATGCTGTAAGACTCTATGACTCTCTACTGTTTGCAAATATGATATTAATGCTTTCTCCAGCTGAAATAAGTCATCACCATTACAAGGAGGAATAAGAAACTGTAGATGCTGGTTTATAAAAAAAAGACGTAAAGTGCTGGAGTAACTCAGCAGGTCAGGCAGCATCTCGAAGTGTCGCGACTCAAAACATCACCTGTCTATGTTCTGTAGAGATGCTGCCTGACCCACTAAGTTACTCCAGCACTATGTCTCTGCCATTACAAGATACATCTTCATCTTTGGCATGGCTGATAGCATTGCTACTTTTCATAATAATTTTCAAGGGGTTGAGGGAAATGAAGCTAGATTTTACCCCAACTTTAATCAATGTTTTTTTTCCCTTTATTTATCTCACAAGGATTTGATAGATGATGTGAAATGAGCTGGCTGGCGTGCTGACAAACTGGATTTATGTAATTAAACAGAACAGATTGATGAATTACCTGGCCTCATTGCTTCTCTAATATTTACATATATAAATATATTGTGGATCTTCATTAGTACGGGTGTCTGTGGTTATGGGGAGAAGGCAGGACAATGGGGTCAGCCATCATTGAATGGCGGAAGACTTGATGGGCTGAATTCTGCTCCTATCACATGATCTTATGATCTTTTTGTGCAGTCCTGCTGGTCATATTGGGAATGCACTAGAAGGGCCCAGGTTTAGTTAAATTCTGTTTCTGGGAGATTTACAATTTTGAACAAGTATGTTTTAATTTTGGTACCTGGACTATGTTTGGAGAACTTTTTAACACTATAAAATTTCCTGTGGACTTTGACATTGGATCATTGGATGATGCTGCATTTTATTGTTTGATGATCAGTGAGGAATTATTGCCTTGTTCATGTACATTGCACTGGCCACAGTAGATTAAATTCTGTATTTATTTCAGCTGAAGGGCATTTTTGATTAGTGCTTTACGTATAACAAAATCTGAAAATAACTAAAATATTTATTGTATAAACAACCAATGGAATACTATCTTGGTATTCATTCGGTAACAAATTATAGCTGTGTTCTTGATGCAAAATAAATTCTTTGTTCATTAAATTACAAAATAGTTTTGGAATACACAAAAGTTAGTTTAATGCATAAAACAGGACATGAGAAGAAATTATGAGAAAACAACCTTCATAATTAATAATTAATAATTAATAATAATTCATAAATAATTTGAAGAATTATTTTGTGGTCAACACAAGTGAACATTGTTAATTTGAGTGATGGATATGTTTGTAAAAGATTTGCAACTGTAGGATTTGTGCTCATAATTAAAGTGCTCAGGCAAGCATCACTTGATGGCACTGTTCCCATTGCCATTTCTTTTATTACAAAATTAGTAATTGAGTTTAATCACTCTACCATCACAGTGTTCTTGAAGTAGACTGGCAGACTTTGCATTTCTTCACCCAATCGTCCGCTCATATTTTGGCAGAAATCCCAGAAAAATGATATCAATGAAGTTACAACAGGAGATAGATAATATCCACAGAAATTCTATGCAATTACATTACAATATACGATCATTTTATGCGATGAGGAGGTTTTCGTGAACCCATAAATTCTTATTTTAACATTATTTGGCAATACTCTAATTAACATATAACATTTTGAATCGTGGATTATGATCTTCACCAGCAATCTAATCTCTCAACAACTTTTACGAGAACCCCAGGAGAAATATTCCAAATGACTCGATAGCTGATTACATGATTTTTGGTGTTTTGTTTGATCTTCTGCTGGAGAAACTTCAAGGAAACCCATTGCTTATATTAGCAACCATACATATCAAGTCCATGCAAATATTCAGTAGCAACCTGATTTTAGTGTTTCACCCTTTTGCATTTCTGGTCCCATAAATTCCTCTACCTTTCCCCAACTACCTGGAATTTACAATAATTATGAAGAATGCTTAATTTCCAAGACTGGCATCATTAACTCAACTCGCTCCTTTGTCTCACTGCTTTATAGCAGTTGGGCAGAATTTGAATTATTGCCAGGGTGTCATGTACACCAGTTCCCGTACTGCCGAAGGCTTCAATGAGCTTTCAGATTAGTCCATAGAGTGGCAAGTGCACAAACAGTTTGTGCTGTGAAAGTTTGTGCAACAACATGGCTCATGAGTCATATAGAAACAGGCCCTTCGGCCCACCTTGTCCACACCGCCCAACATATCCCGGCTACACTAGTCCCACCAGTCTGCGTTTGGTCCATATCCCTCTAAACCAGCCCTATACATGTACCTGTCTAACAATGTCTTAGTTCCAATGGAATAGTCAACTACCTCCTCTGGCAGCTTATTCCATATACCCACCACCCTTTGTTTGTCTTGGAGACATATTGTGCTCTTCCATTGGAATCAAAAGTCAGGATCCAGGACATGAGTATTGCCACATTGCTCCCACAATAGTGAAAATAATTATGAGGCCAACAAACATCAACCAATCCTTCTTGTTAAGTCATTTGCTTGATAAATGATTGATAGTCCCTATAAAAGCATGGAAAAGAGGATGTATTTCCTCCGGCAGCTGAGGAAGTACAATCTGCCACAGGCAATGATGGTCCAATTCTACATGGCCATCGTAGCGTCTGTTCTCACCTTCTCCATCATGGTCTGGTTTGGCTCAGCCACCAAGCACGACACCTGGAGGCCGCAGCAAATCGTCCGATCTGCTGAGAAGGTTATTGGCTGCAACCTTTCCTCCATTGATGAACTGTACACTGCAAGGGCCAGGAAGCGAGCGGGCAAGATCATCTCTGACCTCTCTCACCACAAACTCTTTGAATCACTTCCCTCTGGAAGGTGACTCCGCCAGACATAAAAACAGTTTTTATCCACGAGTAGTTGCTCTACTCAACAGCCATAAATCTGTAACCTCCCTTTGATCTGGTATTTTGTTGGTTCACATGGTGATCAATGGTGTTTTATCATTAATGTTTTATTATTATTAATGTTTAGAGTTTTCTGAGTCATTCGTAACTGTCACTGTATGTCATGTTGTTACTTGTGGGCGGAGCACCAAGGCAAATTCTTTTTATGTGAATACTTGGCCAATAAACTTACTTACTTACTTAAATAGTGCACTGCAAATGTGATCCACAGCATGTGACACATTGTTGGGCTCTATTTGCCAATTCACCATTACATTCTGATTAATGTCAACATTGCCAAGAATGGACATTTGTGGTGCACACGATGGCCTCATATATTTCCACCCTTCCCATCATGGTATAGTTATAAATCCAGCGATTAATTGGAGGAGCAGCATCTCATATTTTGCTTGGGCAGCTTACAGCCCAGTGGTATGAGTATTAATTTCTCTAATTTCAAGTAACCCCTGCACTCCTCTCTCTCTCTGTCCCTCGCCCACCGTCACACCAGCTACTCTTTCTCACTCAACAAACAGCTAACAATGGCCTGTTTCGTTTATCATTGTTACGTTTTTGCACATATTTCGTTGCTTGTTTTATATCTTTCTGCATCATCGTCTATATCTCCCATTTCCCTTTCCCATGACTTTCAGTCTGAAGAAGGGTCTCAACCCAAAACATCACCTATTCCTTCTCTCCAGAGATGCTGCCTGTCCCGCTGAACTACTCAAGCTTTTTGTTTCTATCTTTGATTACTTGCTTTAGTTTGAAAACAACTGACATATTTGGACTCATTTTTTCAGTATTTTTATTATTGTTTTCTCAACTATACTAGCAAATATCTAGTCTCCCTATGAATATTATTAGATGACTTATTCTTTCAAAGTTTAATTCATTTTTCTAATATTATGTTTTTTCTTTCATTTATTGGTTTATAAATCATTTTCCTTAAGAAAATTGCTGCTCTTTTATAGGGTTATCACAGTGTGATGGAGTATTTTCAAAAGAATATGTAAAATTTGATCATTTTTATTCAGATAAAGATGCATGAAAATCAATACAGTGGAGTATTTAGACACTTTCTGATCAGAATGGCCCTGCCTAAAGTGACGATCTTTTCTTCAGTTATAATAATTTAGCAATAGTGACAGTAAACAAAGTATTTGGATTTTTTTTATTATTTAAGTATTTCTTGGACTTGTGCAGGAAGATCATTTTAAGAAACAATGCCAAAAAATAAAAAATATATAATACGTAAGTATTATTTGCCTAAAGCTTGTACTAACTTCATTATTGACCTAGAAGCATAATCTGGCAGTTTGTATAGAGTGGGCTTGTTTCTTGAGAAGGTGCACAATTAATTTGCATTTAAATTAAAGCTTAAGGCATAGCATCTTTGCTATCCAGGAAGGAAAAGTCTCTCGTCTATAATAAATGAATTAACAGAGCAGTAGTACATACAGTAATTCTCTGATTAACACAATCTATTCCAAATTCACTAATAAAACTACCCACAAATACATTTCAGGAAATTCCGATCCAAAAGATGTACAATATTTCATAATGTTTATGATATTCAAAGAAAATATATATTTTTAAATGTTGATATGATTTGTAAAATGGTTTATCAGATAGTTAAGATTGACAAGATTGCTATGCAATTATAAGCTGTGACGTCAGTAAAGGCAGCTAAAGCCTTAGGCTTTCCTTGGCTTTTCCCCATTGTCCCACTGCATACCTCTTCAGTAATGTGTAATTGTTGGTGACTTTTCTAACATTTATTATGAGACAAGCATCCACGTTTTGACAGCAATACAATTGAAATTGTGTATATTTGTAAAAATAAATATGAAAAGGTCACATTGCATGCTACAAGAATGTGTAGTGGAAAAGAATAAGTGGATATGCAGAAAGACTGCATTGTAGACGAGTGTGAGCTTTGTAGCAAATGTGTGAATCAGGCAGTCAGGGCAGTAAGCCTAATGGTCGGAAAACATTAACACACACACAGACTAACGTGCAAACACATTTGCACTGATGAGGAATATGTTGGGGTTTGTGCAGTCTGTTTGTCGAGCACCACGAGATGACGTGATGTTTGAAACTTTGTGGAAGAAACAATTGCAGATGCTGGTTTAAATCGAAGGTTGACACAAAATGCTGCAGTAGCTCAGCGGGTGAGACAACATCTCTGGAGGGAGAGAATGGGTGACTGAAGAAGGGTCTCGACCTGAAACTTCACCCATTCCTTCCCTCCAGAGATGCTGCCTCACCCGCTGATGTTTGAAACTGGTGTCCAAGGAATGCAAGCACAATTATAAAGTTCATGTGATAGGAGCAGAATTCAGCCATTTGGCCCATCAAGACTATACCACCATTCAATCATCGCTGATCTATCCCTCCCTCCAAACCCCATTCTCCTGCCTTCTCCCTATAACCCCCAACACCCATACTAATGAAGAATCTATCTGTCTCTGCCTTAAAAATATCAATTTACTTGGCCTCCACAGCCTTCTGTGACAATGAATTCCACAGATACACAACTCTCTGAGCAAATAAATTCTTCCTCAACTCCTTCCTAAAGAAATATCCTTTAATTCTGAGGCCATGAGCTCTGGTCCTAGACTCTCCCACTAGAGGAAACATCCTCTCCACACCCACTCTATCCAGGTTTATCAGTGTAAGGTAAATATCAAGAAATCCAATTATGGGTATTGCAGATGTTTCTGTGGAACCTTTTACCACAGGAAGTAGTTGAAGCAAATAGTATGGATGCGTGTGCGAGGAAGATGGCAATCAAGTGAGGGAAGAAGGGGAAGTGGGAATAAAGTAGGGAAATGGGAGAAGACATAAATGATCGGCCGTTTGGGCTGAATCATCCATTTCTGTGTTGTATATCCCAAGTAATGTTATGCAAGTACATATCATGCATACGTAGTATGTAGAGAACTAAAAACACCAATGTAACCAACAGTGCTATAGTCGCACTCTCCCATGCCCAATATTCTACCTTTAACGAGCAGCAATCCGAGAACAATGAGAGGAGCACCAAGGAAAATTTCTTGTATGTGTACATACTTGACCAATAAACTTATTCATTCATTCATTCATTCGCTCTGAAGCAAGAACTAGAATATTTCTGCACTGAATAAGGTGGGTAATTTTCCCGTATTGCCATTTTTTATTTTTCTCCCTGATTCTTATAAATCCGCCAAGGTTTTAGGTTCTGTGTGATGTTAAGAGGCCTGAAGTGTGAACTGAAGTGAGTCCGAGGGGGGAAACAGTTGATAACTGAGGAATTAGGTTTGTAAATTGGTAAATTAGGCAATTTATCAGTCAATATAAGCAGGACAGCTCTTGGGGAGCGGCAGTGAGGGAGCAGCCTTGTGAGAAAAGTGTGAGTCTTTGGCTCAAGAGTCTTCGGCGAGGAAGCTGAGGGGAGGAGGCTACGCAAAACGCTGGAGAGGGAGAGACGAAAGAAGGAGATGTTAAGCAAGCTGATTCAGTGTGATGCTTGCAGAATGTGGGAGGTCAAGGACACCGCTGGTGCCTCTGGCTGCTACAAATGCGAGAAGTGCATCCAGGTACAGCTCCTGAAGGACCGTGTTGGGGAACTGGAGAAGCAGGTCCGAAGTCTCAGGTTCGCCGAGAAACGGAGTCATTCCTCGACAAGTCCTACAGTAAGATTGTTACACCTAAGGTACTGGAAGAGAGAAGGTGGGTGATGGTGAGAAAGGGAGAGAAACATGGAATGCAAAGGTCCCGGGTGCTGTACCTCTTGTGAACACGTTCACCCACTTAGTAAGTGTTTGGTGCGGAGTAAAAGGGCCGAGATGGCCTGCTTCCCTGCTGTAATTGTTATATGGTTATATGGGACAGAAGACGTTATCACACTGGGCGGCGGACTGGCTTGCGAAGCATAAAGGGCTGTTGAGCCAAAACCAAAGAGGCCAACGTCAGACAACGCCATTGTAGTTGGAGATTCCATTGTGAAAGGTATGGACAGAGGTTTCTGCAGGAACAGACGGGATTCGAGGATGGTGTGCTGCCTTCCTGGTGCCAGGATCCAGGATGTCACAGACAGAGTGCAGAAAATCCTCAAGGGCGAAGGTGAACAGCCGGAAGTGGTAGTGCACAAATGATGTCGGAAAGAAGGGGATGAATATTCTGCAGCATGACTTTAGAGAGCTCGGAAAAATGCTGAAAAGCAGGACCTCCAGTGTTGTTATCTCCGGTTTGCTTCCAGTTCCTCGTGCTGGTGAGAGCAGGAACAGGGAGATACGGGACCTGAATGTGTAGCTGAGGAAGTGGGGCAGGGGGCAGGGATTTAGATTCTTAGATCATTGGGATCTGTTTTGGAGTAAGGGGGACTGTACAAAAGGGACGGATTGCACCTTAACACGTGGGGGACCAGCATTCTGACAGGCAGGTTTGCCACTGCAACACGGGTGGTTTTAAACTGAATAAAGGGGGTGGGGTGTCAAATGGGATAGTCGAGGACGGAATTAAAGGGAAAGAGAGTAAAGGGATGGTTAATGACCCCAGAATTAACGGGAAAGGAAGCTCACAAAGGGATAGGAGAGTATGGCCAAGTGTAATAGGGATCGATGTGAAAGGTGCGATGCGTACGGAATTAAAAATATTGTATATGAATGCGCAAAGTATAAGAAGTAAAGTACATGAGCTTGAGGCTCAGTTAGAGGTTGGTAGATATGACAAAGTGGGTATTACTGAGACGTGGCTGCAGGAGGATCGTGCCTGGGAACTTAATATTGAGGGTTATACATCCTATAGAAAGGACAGGCAGGTGGGCAGAGGAAAGGGGGTAGCTCTGCTGGTGAGGGATGGATTCAGTCCCTTGTGAGGGAAGACATTGGACTGATGAGGTAGAGTCACTGTGGATTGAGTTGAGGAATTGTAAGAAGACACTAATTGGTGTTATCTACAAACCCCCAAATAGCAGCCCGGATGTAGGGTGTAAGTTGGAGCAGGAGTTAAGACTGGCATGTAACAAAGGTAATGCCACTGTGGTGATGGGGGATTTCAATATGCAGGTAGGCTGGGAAAATCAGGTTGGTTCAGGACCACAAGAAATAGAGTTTGTAGAATGGATTCTTAGAGCAGCTTGTAATGGAGCCGACCAGAGAAAAGGCAATTCTGAATTTAGTGTTGTCCAATGAACCAGATATGATAAGAGAATTCGAGGTAAAGGAACCGCTTGGAGGTAGTAATCATAATATGATTAGTTTTAATCTGCAATTTGAGAAGGAGAACGTTAAATCGGAAGTGTCAGTGATGCAGTTGAACAAAGGGGACTATGAAGGCATGAGGGAGGAGCTGGCCAAGGTAGACTGGAAAGGGATCCTAGCAGGAATGATGGTGAAACAGCAATGGCAGGAATTTCAGGGCATAATCCGGAAGACGCAGGATCATTTCATTCCAAAAAGGAAGAAAGATTCTAAGGGGAATAGGAGGCAACCATGGCTGACAAGAGAAGTTAGGGATAGAATAAAAACTAAAAGAAAAGATGTATAACACAGCAAAGAGTAGCCAGAAGCCAGAGGATTTGGAAACTTTCATAAGACAACAGAAGGAAATTAAACGGGCAATACGGGCTGGAAAAATAAAGAAGGACAGTAAAAGCTTCTTCAGGATATGTTGGAAAAAGATGAAGTAAAATGTGGGGAAGTCAGACATGGAGTGATAATTAATTATGGGCACCAGAAGAGTTGAATGTACTGACTTCAGATGCTGGAGTCAATTATTAAAGACTCCAGGTTGCAACTCTTTTTCCCTTCACATCTAAAGAAGCTTTGTGTTCCGCAAACATGTTGTCCCTTCCAAATCTTATATATGGTAAACAGATGGCCCAACACCGAGCTTCGGCACTCCACTCGCTTGCCATTCTGCAAAGGCCCCGTTCACTCCTACTCTCTGCTTCCTGCCTGCCAACCAATTTTCTATTCATGTCAACACCCTACCCCCAATACCATGTGCTCTAATTTTAGTCACCATTCTCCCGTGCAAGACCTTATCAAAGGCTTTCTGAAAGTCTAGATACATTACGTCCACTGGCACCCCTTCATCCATTTTACTTGTCACATCCTCAAATTTTTCCAGAAGATTAGCCAAGCATGATTTCCCTTTCATAAATCCATGTTAACTTTCACTAATCCTTTTACTGCTATCCAAAAGCCCCATTATTACCTCTTTAATAATTGACTCCAGCATCTTTCCCACCACGGAAGTCAGACTAACTGGCTGTAATTCCCCGTTTTCTCTCTCGCTCCTTTCTCGAAAAGTGGGATAACTTTAGCTTTCCTCCAATCCACAGTAACTGATCTGAATCTATTGAACATTGGAAAATGGTCACCAATGCGTCCACTATTTTTTGAGCCACCTCCCTGACGACCCTGGGATGCAGACCATCAGGCCCAGGGGATTTAGTATCTTTCACTCCCATCAGCCTACTCGATACTATTTCCCCCCTTAGATTCTGCCTCCTCTGTCCTGCCACCACCCTCAGTACATCTGGGAGATTGTTTGTGTCTTCCTTAGTGAGGACAGATCCGAAGTACCTATTCAACTCCTCTGCCATTTCCATGTCACCTATAATAATTTCACCCATGTCTGCCTTCAATGAACCCACATTTGACTTTGCTACTCTTTTTCCCTTAACATATCTAAAGAAGCTTTTACTGTCCTTCTTTATATTCCTGGCCAGCTTCCCTTCGTACTTCATCTTTTCAGCCCGCATTGTCCATTTTGTTTCCTTCTGTTGTCCTATGAACGTTTCCCAATCCTCTGGCTTCTGGCTACTCTTTGCTGTGTTATACATCTTTTCTTTTAATTTTATTCTATCCCTAACTTCTCTTGTCTCTGGATAGAAGGAATGGGTGATATTTTGGGAACCCTGAAGAAGTGTCTCAACCCAAAAATTCAACCATTCCCTGTATTCAGAGATATTGCCTGTCCCGCTGATTTACTCCAGCATTTTGTGTCAATCTTCGGTGTAAACCAGCATCTGCAGTTTCTTTCAGACACATCCTTATCATTACATCCCTGTTTTTATATTCTAGTCCTCTCACAGTAAATGCTACCGATTCGCCTTGCAAAATAACTTTTTGGGAATTCTGCATTTATTCCTACATCCAAAATGCATGACTCCACACTTTGCTGCACTCTATTCCATCTACTACTTCTCTTCCCACTCTCCCAACCTGCCCACGCTTCTGAGTCCCTGTTTTCTCAACACTACCTAGTCCTCCACCTATCTTCATATAATCTGCAAACCTGGCCACAAAGCCTTCAATCCCCCATCCAAATCATTAATATACAACGTGAAGAGCAGCGGCCCCGGCACCGACCCCTGCGGAAATCCATAGTCACTGGCAGCCAACCTGAAAAAGGCCCTTTATTGCCACTCTTTGCGTTTTGCCATCCAGCCAACCTGCTATCCATGCTAGTATCTGCCCTCATGAGCTCGTCTTCCTTAGCAGCCTCACATGTGGCACCTTATCAAAGGCCTTCTGAAAGTCTAGGTAAACAACGTCCACTGACTCTCCTTTGTCTATCCTATTATTTACTTCCTCAAATATTTCCAGTAGTTCATCAAGCAAGACCTCCCTTCGCAGAACCATGATGACCGGCCTATCTTACTGTGTGCTTCTAAGTACTCTGTAACTTCATCCTTTATAATGATCTCTAAAATCTTACTAACCACTCAAGTCAGACTAACCAGACTATGGTTGAACAGCGGATTCATATTTGCAATTTTCCAATCATCTGGAATCTCTCCTGACTCTAGTGATTCTTGAAAGATCACAATTAATGTCTTCACAATCTCTAAAGCCATCTCTTTCAGAACCCCGGGGTGCAGTCCATCCAGTCCAGGTGACATGTCCACCTTCAGACCTTACAGCTTCCCAAGCACCTTCTCCTTAGTAATAGTCACTCCACTAACTTCCATCCCCCGACTCTCTTGAATTTCTCGCACATTGCAGGTGTCTTCTACTGTGAAGACTCATGCAAAAAAAGTTATTCAATTCATCTGCCATTCCTTTATTCCCCATTATCACTTCTCCAGCATCATCTTCCTGCAGTCCAACGTCCACTTGGCCTCTTTCTTACTCTTTATATATCTGATGAAACTCTTATAACCATATAACCATATAACCATATAACAATTACAGCACGGAGACAGGCCCTCTCGGCCCTTCCAGTCCGTGCCGACCATTTGTTTTCCCCTAGTCCCATCTACCTGCACTCAGACCATACCCCTCCATTCCCTTCACGTCCATATACCTATCCACTTTACTTTTAAATGTTAAAATCGATCCTGCCTCCACCACCTCTGCTGGAAGCTCATTCCACACAGCCACCACCCTCTGAGTAAAGAAGTTCCCCCTCACGTTACCCCTAAACTTCTGTCCCTTAATTCTCATGTCATGCCCTCTTGTTTGAATCTTCCCTACCCTCAATGGGAAAAGCTTATCCACTTCAACTCTGTCTATCCTTTCATTCATTTTAAGACCTCAATCAAGTCACCCCTTAACCTTCTGCGCTCCAAAGAATAAAGACCTACTTGTTCAACTTCTCTGTAACATAGTTGCACCCTGGCAACATTCTAGTAAATCTCCTCTGTACTCTCTCTATTTTGTTGACATCCTTCCTATAACAGCGACCAAAATTGTACACCAACTTCAGAATTGGTCTTACCAATGCCTTGTACAATTTTAACATTACTTCCCTACTCCTATATTCAATGCTCTGATTTATAAAGGCCAGCACACCAAAGGCTTTCTTTACCACCCTATCTACATGCGATTCCACCTTCAGGGAACTATGCACAGTTATTCCTAAATCCCTCTGTTCCACAGCATTCCTCAATTCCCTACCATTTACCATGTGATAACTCTTGCTATCCTCTTTAATATTATTGGCTAGCTTACTTTCATAATTCATCTTTTCTCCCCTTATTGCCTTTTTAGTTACCTTCTGTTGTTTTTTAAACGCTTCCCAATCTTCCAGCTTCCCACTAATCTTGACAATGTTATACGCCTTTACTTTTAGTTTTATGCTTCACATTGCAAAATTAACTGGTGCACGCTGACCTGAAAGTAATCAGCAGATCACACCAAAGGAAACAGTGTCTGTGTTCAGGTCGCTTCTCAAAGGACACATTGTACTTTACTCAGTTCAGTACCAATGTCAAAAAATCACCCTCAGCTTTTCGATGCAATGAAGCCAATTTTCAAGATAGTGTGGCGCTGCTGTGCATTTCCCAAATGACCTCTAAAGTTTAATAGTTAGAGGAAGCCTGGTGTGACAAAGTGGGAAAGTGTGAAGTTATACACCTCATTGTTCAGGAAGGCCAATAACATATTTGCTTTAATTGCAAGAGGGTAGGAGTTTAGAAATAGGGAGGTTTTGTTACAATTGTACCAGCAACCTTGTGTAACCACACCTGGAACATTATGTTGTTTTGGTACCCTTATTTAAGAAATACAGGTGGGTTTAAACTAGAGTGGCACAGGATCGGAACCAATGCAGAAGTGATGCAGGTGAGAGGCTGGAGGTCAGAGAGTGATACAGTGTGGAAACAGGCCCTTCAGCCCAACTTGCCCACACCAGCCAACATGTCCTAGCTACTCTGGTCCCACCTGCCTGCATTTGGGCCTTATCCCTCCAAACCTGTCTTACCCATGTACCTGTCTAACTGTTTCTTAAACATTGGGATAGTCCCTGCCTCAACTACTTCCTCTGGCATCACCCTTTATGCGAAAATGTTACCCCTCATAGTCCGATTAATTTTTTTCTACTTCACCTTGCACCTATGTTTTCGATTCAAAAAATCACCCCACATCCTCCTGTGCTCTAAGGAATAAAGTCCCAGCCTACTCAACTTCTCCCTATAGCTCAGAACCCTTCTATACTCAATTCTCTGATTGATGAAGGCCAAAGTGCCAAAAGCCTTTTTGACCACTTTATCTACCTGCAACTCCACCTTCAAGGAACCATGCACCTGCACTCCTAAATCCCTCTGCGCTACAACACTCCCCAGATTCCATACCATTCTCTGTGTAGGTCCTGCCCATGTTAGACTTCCCAAAATGCAACACCTCCCATTCTCTGTATTAAATGCCATCAACTATTCCTCAGCCCACCTGGCCAACCGATCAAGATCCTGCTGCAATTTTTCACTTGCTCTTCTTAAGTATGTTCCTCGGTTCCTGAAACTCTTCCAGGGGCCCACAAGATGCCAGCTGCCCATATTTGTCCCATGCCTCCTTCTTCTGCCTAACCAGAGCCTCAATTTCTCTTCCTTACTCCCACCTGCCATGCCCTTCATTCTCATCGAGTATTAGTCATAGAGTGATCCAGCATGATAACAGGCCCTTCAGCTCAACTAGCCCACACCGGCCAACATGTCCCACATTAGTCCCACCTGCCCGTGTTCAATCCATATCGCTCCAAACCTATACCTGTCTAACTGTTTCATAAATGTTGGAATAGTCCCCGCCTCAGCTACCTCCTCTGGCAGCTTGTTCCATACACCCACCATCCTTTCTGTGAAAAAGCTACCCCTCAGATTCCTATTAAATCTTTTCTCCTTCACCTTAAACCTGTCCTCTGATCCTCAATTCACTCTGGGCAAGAGACTGCTAGAAGAGCTAGCCGCATGGATAGAGAGTTATCAGCATGGAAGGAAGCAGAGGGTGATGGTGGAAGGTTGTTTATTGGACTGGTGGGCTGTGACTAGTCATGTGACTCATGGATCAGTGCTGGGCCCATTATTGTTTGTGGTTTGATCAACTATTTTTAGACGAGAATGTGGAAGGCATGATTAGAAAGTTTGAAGTTGACTATAAAGTGGGTGCTATTGTAGATAGAGAAGATAGTTATCAAAAATTACAGTGGGATCTTGATCAATTGAGCAAGTGGGCTGAGGAATGGTTAATGGTGTTTAATGCAAATAATTTTTGAAAGTCCGCACCAACCAAAGATCCCCGCACTTTAACACACAAGCCTACACACACTGGAGACAATTTACATTTATACCAAGTGTACAAACCCAAGCCAGTTAACCTACATACCTGTACGTCTTTTGAGTGTGGGAGGAAATGGAAGATGGAAGAAAATGGAGAGAACGTACAAACTCACAGCACCCGTAGTCGGAATCGAACTCAGGCTCTGGTGCTGTAAGCGCTGTCAAGGGCCTGCCCACTTGGGAGACCTTAAGCGACTAAAAAAAAAATCAAGGTCGCGATGACCTACGACCTCCTACGACCTTCCTCGACTATGTGTATGACATCGTACGACTATGTTGAAGACCTCCCTCGATTATGAAGAAGACCTCCTTCGACTATGTTGAAGACTGGCTTCGACCATGTACGTTTTACTCGAGGATAGTCTCTGGCAAATTGGTCCGTGAATGAGCACGACCCCCTTCCACCTCAGAGGACCACACCGAAAACCAACAACGACACGTGACGAGTGTCTACAGCTCAAATGATCACCTGATAAAATGATGTCATGTCTGCATTTTTTTCTCACTAAAAAATGCCTCCCAGGTTTTTGTAAAAAATCATTATGAACCATGCAAGCAAGGAAGGAATTAGTTTGGAGGATGTTAGTAAAAATACAACTACTGTTGTTTGCAGTAGCCTTTTTGCTTCAGCAGCCTTTTAAGAAAGGCAGAAGGGGAAGAGCAAGGGTGAAGAGGAAGCACAAGGAGAGGTCTCAATGGGTGAATGCAGATGATGTGATGGGATGTCCCAGACACCAGATGACTGGAAGAGAGTGGCGCTGGGCTTTGACAAAAGATGGAACTTTAAGCACACATGTGGGGCAGTGGATGGCAAGCATGCCATTCTTGTCCCTGTCCATGTATCCCTAATTTTCCTTTTGGATGACATTTTGCTGGAACCATCTCACCCCCCCCCCCCCCTCCTGCTGCCTGGTGAAAGTGTAGGGCTTAACCTTCTCCAACCCTCCCTCACCTCCAATGAGGCATCTGCCTCTGATGCTGCGTCAGACACAGAGAAAGGGCTGCTTTGCTGCCTTTAAAAATGAGGCAGTGACCCCCAGGGGTCTCTCATGCAGGGCTACCTCCTCCTGCACGATCACCTCCTGTGGCATCATCTCCTGCCACTCCTCCTGGGTGGGCAACACCTGCATTTTTTAGGGTTGTGCCCTCCCCCTGCGCTGCTGCCTTTTTGGTGCCATCTCTAAAACACAAGTCTCCTCTCCAAAAAACTCTCCAGCTGTGAAATGAACATGCCTTGGAGTGAAAGAGGTGACGTTCTGCTGTTTACATAACCTTTTTTTTCTACTGATCTTTTTTTCACTCTGGAGCTATTACCTTCGACCACCTTCGACCACCTTCGACTACCTACGACTAGCAGCCCGACCCACTACGACCAGCATCGACTAGACCTACGACTAAAAAAATATTAATTTTTACCACAGCGACCTATTTTTAGTCGCGGTCAATTTTTAACATCTTGAAAAATACACTGCTACCTAGCTGAAGCCTCGACTACACGGAGACCACTCTCGACCACGAAGGGGAGTGACGAAGACCTCCTACGACCTCGTGACGACCTTGCCGCGACTATGGGTTGTGGGCAAACTCGCCAGAGGTCGTGGTGGAGATCACCCAAGTGGGACGGGCTGAAGGCTGCAACTCTACCGCTGCGCCACCATGCCGCACCATAGTTTTAGAGGTACAGCTTGGAAACAGACTCTTCAGCCACCAGGTCTGCATTGATCAGCGATCTCCATACACTATTTCCATCATTCAAACTAGGGACAATTTACAGAAGCCATTTAACCTGCATGTCTTTGGAATGTGGGAGGAAACTGGAACACCTGAAAATAAAAATCCACTTGGTCATGAGAGAATGTGCAAATTCTGGACAGGCAAGCACCCGCAGTTAGGTTCAAAGCTGGGTCTCTGGCACTGTAAGGCAGCAACTCTACCGATGTACCACTGTGCTGCCCAAAAAATAAATGGGCTAATTCACTGTTTTTGGCGTGCAAAGAGTGCGGAGAAATGTACGAGGATCTTGCCTGGATTTGAGGGCATTAACTGTATGGAGACATTGGTCTGTCTAGGACTTTATCCCTTGGAGCACAGGAGGATAAGAGGTGATCTTTTAGAGATGTATAAGATCATGAATGGAATAGACAGGGTAATTTACCCAGAGCAAGGGAATCAAGTACAAGGCGGCACAGGTTTAAGGTGAGAGAGGAGAGATGAGGGCTAGATCTTAGCAATTAGATCTGTATTTGGAATTTAGAGAATGAGGGGTGATCCATGCAATAATCCTAGGCCATGGAAAAGTAAATGTTCAGATGTTTCCAACAATGAGAGAATTTTGGATACGTTTTGATTTTGATACGTATAACAGTTTAGGAGGTTGGCATTTAAAACAATAGACAATAGAGAATAGACAATAGGTGCAGGAGTAGGCCATTTGGCCCTTCGAGCCAGCATCGCCATACAATGTGATCATGGCTGATCATCCCCAATCAGTACCCCGTGCCTGCCTTCTCCCCATATCCCCTGACTCCGCTATTTTTAAGAGCCTTTTCTAGCGCTCTCTTGAAAGCATCCAGAGAACCTGCCTCCACCGCCGAGGCAGAGAATTCCACAGACTCACCACTATCTGTAGAAAAAGTGTTTCCTCGTCTCCGTTCTAAATGGCTTACTCCTTATTCTTAAACTGTGGCCCTTGGTTCTTGACTCCCCCAACATCAGGAACATGTTTCCTGCCTCTAGCATGTCCAAGCCCTTAACAATCTTATATGTTTCAATGAGATCCCCTCTCATCTTTCTAAACTCCACAAGCCCAGCTGCTCCATTCTATCAGCATATGACAGTCCCGCCATCCCTGGAATTAACCTTGTAAACCTAAGCTGCACTCCCTCAATAGCAAGAATGTCCTTCCTCAAATTAGGGGACCAAAACTTCACACAATTACTCCAGGTGTGGTCTCACTAGGGCTCTGTACAATTGCAGAAGGACCTCTTTGCTCATACATTCGATTCCACTTGCTATAAAGGCCAACATGCCATTCGCTTTATGTAGACTGATGTACAAGGACCCCCAGATCCCGTTGTACTTCCCCTTTTCCCAACTTGACGCCATTTAGATAGTAATCTGCCTTCCTGTTTTTGCTACCAAAGTGGATAACCTCACATTTATCCACATTAAACTTCATTTAACCATATAACCATATAACCATATAACAATTACAGCACGGAAACAGGCCCTCTCGGCCCTTCCAGTCCGTGCCGACCATTTGATTTCCCCTAGTCCCATCTACCTGCTCCATTCCCTCCATACCCCTCCATTCCCTTCAAGTCCATATACCTATCCACTTTACTTTTAAATGTTAAAATCGATCCTGCCTCCACCACTTCTGCTGGAAGCTCATTCCACACAGCCACCACCCTCAGAGTAAAGAAGTTCCCCCTCACGTTACCCCTAAACTTCTGTCCCTTAATTCTCATGTCATGCCCTCTTGTTTGAATCTTCCCTACCCTCAATGGGAAAAACGTAGTTTGCCATGCATCTGCCCACTCCCCCAACCTGTCCAAGTCACCCTGCATTCTCATAGCATCCTCCTCACAGTTCACACTACTACCCAGCTTTGTGTCATCTGCAAATTTGCTAATGTTACTTTGAATCCCTTCATCCAAATCAATAATGCATATTGTAAATAGCTGTGGTCCCAGCACCGAGCCTTGCAGTAGCCCACAAGTCACTGCCTGCCATTCTGAAAGGGACCCATTAATCCCTACTCTTTGTTTCCTGTGTGCCAACCACTTCTCTATTCATGTCAGCACTCTACCCCCAATACCATGTGCCCTAACTTTGCCCACTAATCTCCTATGTGGGACCTTATCAAATGAAAGTCCAGGTACACTACATCCACTGGCTCTCCCTTGTCCATTTTCCTAGTTACATCTTCAAAAATTCCAGAAGATTAGTCAAGCATGATTTCCGCTTCGTAAATCCATGCTGACTCGGACCGATCCTGTTACTGCTATCCAAATGTGCGGCTATCTTATCTTTTATAATTGACTCCAGCATCTTCCCCACCACCGATGTCAGGCTAATTGGTCTATAATTTTCCTGTTTTCTCTCTCCCGCCTTTCTTAAAAACGTGGGATAACATTAGCTACACTCCACTTATACACAGGAACTGATCCTGAGTCTATAGAACATTGGAAAAGTATCACCAATGCATCCACGATTTCTAGGGCCACTTCCTTAAGTACCCTGGGATGCAGACCATCAGGCACTGAGGATTTATCAGCCTTCTGTCCCATCAGTCTATCCAACACCGTTTTCTGCCTAATGTGGATTTCCTTCAGTTCCTCTATCACCCCAGATCCTCTGGCCACTACTATATCAGGAAGATTGTTTGTGTCCTCCTTGGTGAAGACAGATCCAAAGTACCTGTTCAACTCATCTGCCATTTCCTTGTTCCCCATAATAAATTCGCCTTTTTGTCTAAACTAATTTTTTCCTAAAGAAGCCTTTACTGTCCTGCTTTGTATTCTTGGCTTAGCCTCATCTTTGCTCCCCGTATTGTCTAATTCACTAAAATACCTAATTCACTAAAAAACTAAAATACCTTGGAGCTTCTAATTGCAAAGGGTGATTAATCTCTAGATTAGTAGAGGCTAAATCAATTCAAAAAGGAAAAAGGAATCTTTCCTTAGAGCCAGCACCGCCATTCAATATGATCATGGCTGATCATCCTAAATCAATACCCCGTTCCTGTTTTGTCCCCATATCCCTTGATTCCATTAGCCCTAATAGATCTACCTAACTCTCTTCTTGAAAACATCCCACTCTGATAGACAGAGTTGACGTGGATAAGCTTTGCCCATTGAGGGTAGGGAAGATTCAAACAAGAGGGCATGACTGTGACGGTGGTGGCTGTGTGGAATGAGCTTCCAGCAGAGGTGGTGGAGGCAGGATCGATTTTAACATTTAAAAGTAAAGTGGATAGGTATATGGACATGAAGGGAATGGAGGGGTATGGTCTGAGTGCAGGTAGATGGGACTAGGGGAAAACAAATGGTCGGCACGGACTGGAAGGGCCAAGAGGGCCTGTCTCCGTGCTGTAATTGTTATATGGTTATATGGTTATATGGTTATCCAGTGAATTGGCCTCCACTGCCTTCTGTGGCAGAGAATTCCACAGATTCACAACTCTCTGGGTGAAAAAGAGTGTTTCCTCATCTCAGTCCTAAATGGCCGACCACTTATTCTTAAACTGTGACCCCTGGTTCTGGACTCCCCCAACATGTGGAAAATTTTATCTGCATTTAACCTGTCCAATCCCTTAAGAATTTTAAGTTTCTATAAGTTCCAGTCTCATCCATCTAAATTTCTGAGTAATGACATTGAATGATGGGTCAATTCCAAGAACCCAATCACCTGCTCCTGTTTCTATTTTCCTATTTCCAAGATAAAGGCAGTTCTGCAATATCACAGGTTTCCATAGCACAAATTGGATACAATGCGAGTGATGAATTAGGGAACAATATTTGCATTACATGGGCCAAATTGGTTAAAACATTATTTAGGTCAGGAACTAGAGAATCAGTTTAGCTGCTGACAAGCCACAAAAAGCTGACTTGGATTTAAACAGTAGTGGGATCCGTTGGGTCCCTTTCACAAGGGAGGCCTGGTCCCCCAATGCAACGCATTCCTCAGTGCAATATTCCACCATTCACCCAAAGCCCACAAGGGCGCAGGCGTGGCTCATTTCCCTTCATCCTCCAGCACTCCCTCCCTCTCCTCTTCACCCTCCCTCTTCTTTCCCATCTTCTCCTCCCCTCCACAATCCCTCCCTCACCTCCCTCCCTCACCTCCCTCCCTCTCCTTTCCACTACCCTCAGCCACTCCCCTCCCTCCCTCCATAACCTTCTCCCCTCCCTACCCACTCCTCCCCCTCTATCCTCCATCTCCACCACTCCGCACCTCCCCTATCCCCACTATCCCTCCTCACCTCCCCCACTCCCCTCCTCTCCCTATATTACCTATTCCCTACCTCCACCCATCCTCCAATCCTCTCCCTCTATTCCCCCTCCTCGCTCACTCTCCCTCCTCACCGTTCCAACTTTCCCCCTCTCCCTCCCAACCCCTCCTCTCTCTCAATCCCCCCAATCTCCCTCCTCACCTCCCCAGGATCTCGAGGGTGCCGCTCCTTTCCCTCCTTGCGTGCCCAGAAGAGCAGCAGCAGCCGTCAGCCTCAGAGCCAGGCTCAATGCCCAGGCCGTGGGTAGGCCCGGCCTCTCCACGTCCCCGGAGCTGGTGGCCACCAGCTGCAGCCTCAGCCTCGGCGCCAAGGCGGCATATCATCGCGGGCTTGGAGGAGCAGTAAAATGCTGTTTTTAAAATCTTGTTTCGCCGTTGTGAAAAAAAGATGGCAATAATAATTCTGGAAAGGCCCCAACTACGTAGGTGTGCCTGAGGACCCATCAGGTGCCCTTTGCGACGCCAGTAAAGAAGCGCACAGGAACTCTCCCCCAACTGTGCGTGCGCGGGTGGGGGCGCTGTTTTAACTTTTTTAAACGTTAATAACTTTTTAAATGTACCATCGATCTGAACAAAATTTGTTTCACTTACTGCATCCATCCATCCATCCATCCATCCATCCATCCATCCATCCATCCATCTATCTATCTTCCTGTCGGCGCTATATATTGATGTTAGAAAAAACGCTACCATATATCACTATGAGTTTTGGCCATCTTACTCACAGTCTTCCTCCGCTGAGGCAGCCCCAAGGATTTTTCCAATTGATGAAAAATAAAAAGTTATGAGTGTTTAAAAAATCTTGAGATCAGCTGATTGGTCCTCTCGCCTGTCAATCGCCATGATGAAGGCAACACCCTTTCCGGGGTGGGGGGGAGGGGCAGGACTATAAAACCCGGATGCCTGGACGGGAGTCAGTCACTCTGAAAGTTCGCAAGGGAGAGGCCACAACTGTGATCCTAAGCTGTGAGTTAACTGAACTGCGAGTCTGCAATGTACTTGCAATAAATGATTTGTTAGCCCTTAATGACAATGCAATTTGTTTGGCCTGCCCTGTGCTCGAGACTGCAATGCAAAATGGAAATGAAATGACAATGCCATGAGTTGTTTGGCCTGCCCTGTGCTTGAGACTGCAATGCAAAATGGAAATGAAATGACAATGCTATTAGTTGTTTGGCCTGTCCTGAAAATGGAAATGAAACAAAATGAGTTGTTTGGCCTGCCCTGTGCTTGAAATGGAACTAGAAATGAAGTTAAACGAGTTGTTTGGCCTGCCTGAAACCACTACTTTCGGCACACTAGGCCCCTATTAGCCGAGAAACCAGTCCCTTTTGCCCGTACTAGCTCAGGAGGAGCATTTTGGCCCAAAAGGCCCGTGCAAAGCCAGGGAAAGTCCAGAAAAATGCCTTTCACTGAGATTTTACTCTTTTTTTTTTATAGTCTCTTCAACGCATTGTACTAGCCCAGGAGGACTCACTTTGGCCCATCAGTAAGGATTCCCCATGCAAGTATTAAACTTCACCCCAGTATTTTTCTCTCTCCCTTCATTGGCTGCCTGTGAGATCCAGGCCAGGATAGATTTTTCCTCCTTCATTGCTGTGATCTGCAGAAAAATGATGTCTAAAATTGATTCTCCACCCTCTCCTCCTTCTGTCTCATAGAGTCTCTCACATGTTTTTGGCATAATTTCTGGCAGTTTCTGAGCTGGCAGCCCACCAGGCCTGAGTGACTGAATTGCCAGCCTACCAGGCCTGAACTGCCAGCACACCAGGCCTGAGTGACTGAGCTGCCAGCCCAAGAATCCATTTGGCCCACAATGTCCATACTAGCCCTCTGGAAACTAGTTTCTTTGACCCATACTAGTGTTCCAGAAATGTGCATTTAGGAGGCATAGGTCATGCGAGTCTCAGCTTATCCTGACAACAAATGACCTGGCCAAGCACCTTGACAGTAACGCCATCATGGATTTAGTTGTACTGGACTTTTCTAAAGCATTTTATGTCATCCCACACCAGAGACTGCTTCGGAAGCTTGACTTCTACGGTATTCATTCCAACACGAAACGATGGATTTCCAGTTTCCTGACAAAACGTCTTCAGCACATGTGTGTGAATGGAAAGAGCTCCAATTGGCACCCAGTGTTGAGTGGTACACCCCAGGGCACAGTACTTGGCCCACACCTGTTTTTGCTTTACATCAATGACATCCATGAAAAAGTCGCAAGTACGACCAGACTATTCGCTGATGATTGTTTGCTGTACCGTCCAATTAAGTCAGCTGATGATGAAGATGCTCTCCAAAAAGATCTCGATACTATGGTTGAGTGGTCACAACAATGGGGCATGCAGTTCAACCCTTCCAAATGTTAAACCATGCGTGTCACCAGAAAGAGGAATCCAGGCGTCACATCTTACAACATACTTGGTGTCACCCTTGAAGAATCCAAACATCCAAGTATCTTGGCATCAAATTGCAGAATGATCTACGTTGGAACGGTCAGACTCATCATGCAACAGTGAAAGCAACAGGCGTCCTAAACTTCCTGAGGCGCAACTTCCATCATTGTTCAGCTTCTGTCAAGGAGAAGCTGTATTTCACCCTCGTTTGACCTCATCTGGACTACGCAGTTGCAGCTTGGGAACTAAACACAGATAAAAACATTTCATCCCCGAACGTGTCCAAAGACTTGTTACTAACACCTACGAGAGAGAAGCGAGTGTCACCAAACTTCTGAATTCTCTGGGGTGAAACCCTCTCCAAGACAGACGTGAAGTTCACCATTTCACCTGTTTTTACAAAATGTTAAATGGTCAGCTAGACATAGATCACAAGACCTACACCAATCCCAAACCAATTAGGAGCAGACGAGGGCATTCGATCCAATTTGTGGTCCCAGCCACAAAGACAGATGTGTACAGCAATTCATTCTTCCCATGCACTATTAAAGCATGGAATAATCTCCACCAAACCACGGTTGCACAGCCAGATGCAACTAAATTTAAAGTGGCACTTTCTTCCCAATAACCTTCTCTGGCTAAACCCCTCCCTTCACCACCTCCAGTTTAAATTACAGTTGGAATATTTTGGAGGACCAAGTAACCAAGAAGAAGAAGAACCTGGGACCCAACAGGTCCAACTTAGTCTAGTGTATTACTAAGACACTCATCTTGGCTGTGAATGAGTTTGCGTGTTTATTTGTGCTCGTGCTTTTCATGGCCTGAACTATGCCAACATGGTACACAATGGCGCTACAATTATTGGACCACCTTACTCACCATTGTGCTGTGGTGTGTGTATCAAGTTTTGTTCAGACGGATGTTATAGTTTACAAGTGATTCACATTTTAACTTTATAAAATCCTAATTTGAGAAACATTTCTTCCCTCTGCACCGGCAGTTACAGCGTATGACGTCTCAATGGGACCCCAATACTCATTTACATAAAAGATTGCTCTTTTAAAAAAAAATGTTACAATGTTAACAAAGACAGGAGTCCCAGTGCAATGAGAGATGTGTTACATTGTTGTAAGCAGAGGGAGGGAGTAGGGGAGGGGAGGAGGAGAGGGCGAAGGTTATTGTTTAATGTTATTTAAACATTAAGTGGGGGATACGGGAATGTGAGGAGTGGGGGAGCAGGGAGATAGAGGGAGATGAGGGGGCTAAGGAGGGGAGAGGGGTTATGGAGGAAGGAAGGAAGTGACTGAGGGTAGGGGAAAGGAGAGGGAGGGAAAGGTGAGGGAGGGAGTGGGGAGGATGAGAGGGGAAAGAAGAGGGGGAGGGAGTGCTGGGGGATAAAGTGAAATGAGCCACACCTGCGCAGTTGGGGGCTTCGGGTGAGTGGTGGAATATTGTGTTGGGGTTACGGGTTGCGTTGGGGGAATGAATGAGAAGTGGAATTTTGCATTGGGGATAGGGACCACTTGGTCTAGTATAGTGGGACCCATTGGGTCCCAGCATCACACGGGTGTGCTGGTCCCCCAACGCAACATTCCACCTCTCCAACAATTCCAATATTGGCGGCCAGTGGGGGTGCGGGGTGCTTTCTGGAGTGCTAGTATGGGTGTTGTGGGCTGAAGGGACTGGTTTCCAGATGGCTAGTATGGACATTGTGGACCAAATGGATTCTTGGGCTGGCGGCTCAGTTAATTAAGCCTGTTGTGCTGGCATATCACTCACTCCCGGCTGGTGGGCTGGCAGTTGACTCACGGCTATTCCTTGAAATTCTATTTCAAGCAGGGTGCAAGGCCACCAAATTCAAGTGCAGTTTCTTACCACTTCAAGCAGGGTGCAAGGCCACCAAATTCAAGTGCAGTTTCATACCATTTCAAGCAGTGTGTAAGGCCACTAAAGGCAGCAAGTTGTGACCTCTCCCTTCTCCATCTTGCAGAGACTGAGCCACATCCACACTTTTGGGTTTTATAGTCCCTCCCCCCTCCCACCAGAAGGGGCATGGCATTCATGGCCTGATTGACAGGAGAGAGAATCTCAACATTTTAAAAACTCTAATAACTCCTTTATTTTACATCGATGAGAACAATCCTTGCACCTGATGAGCGGAGGGGGACTCTGAGTGAGATGGCCAAAACTCACAGCCATATGTTGTAGCGTTTATTCTAAAATCAATATAAAGTGCAAATAGGAAGTGGTCAAGATTAGACTTTTAATTATATAGAAGGCAAGGCAACTTTAATTAGGCAAGGCAACTTTAATTAGGCATGGCAACTTTAATTAGGCATGGCAACTTTAATTAGGCAACAGAGCTTTAGCATTTCCAAACCAAAGGCAACACAGCTTCAGCATTTCCAAACTATATTTTCAAACCGCATTAAGGGCACTGACAGGTCAGTAAAACCACTCACAGTTTAGTAGACATGTGTTCAGTGTTATCACAGCTCAGACTAAGAGACATGACCCTCTGACTCCCCCATCTTGCAGAGACTGACTGAGGCACTCAACACTTCCGGGTTTTATAGTCCCTCCGGAAGGGGGGTGGCCTTCAGGAGGGAGAATCTCAACATTTTCTAAACACTAATAACTCTTTTATTTTTTATCGATGGGAAAAATCCTCTTATCCTGCGCAGCGGATGGGGACTCTAAGATGGCCAAAAATCACAGACGTAAGTGGCAGCGTGTTTTCTAAAATAAATATACAGAACAACAGGAAGTGGTCAAGATCAGACTTTTAGTAATATAGACTAAAAATCTCATCTTTCCCAAAATACAGCCAAACCGGTACACAATAGCGCAACAATTTTAGGGGCGCCTTACAGTGTGCAGTGTCAAGTTTTGTTATATTTTAAAAGTAATTCACTTTATAAATTTTAAAAGTAATATTAAACGAGAACTTACCAAGTTCGAAGGTTGATCTTTATTTTATGAGGATTTGCGGTGAGGGATTTCGTGAAGACCCCGCCACCACGCATGCGCGACATCCTTCAAAGCAGCGGTGTGGAATCACAGAACGCACCGTGACTGAAAATAGTAAGATGAAGAACGTAGAACGTCCCAGATGACCTTATGATAGAGGGTGGGAGCGGAGGGCACAAAATCCCTCACCGCAATTCCTCATAAAATAAAGATCAACCTTCGAACTTGGTAAGTTCTCATTTAATCTTACTATTTTACTTCGGAGTCACGTGAGTGACTTCGTGAAACATAGAAACATAGAAACATAGAAATTAGGTGCAGGAGTAGGCCATTCAGCCCTTCGAGCCTGCACCGCCATTCAATATGATCATGGCTGATCATCCAACTCAGTATCCCGTACCTGCCTTCTCTCCATACCCTCTGATCCCCTTAGCCACAACTCACTCTGAAGATTTCAAAGCTCTGTGATTTCATCCCGCTTGACATCGTCCATGCTATCACACTGCCGCAATACTGATGGAGGAAGGTAGTTAATGCATTCCAGACTGAACAGGCTGAAAAATGATGCACAGTCATTAACACAAATAATAACAAAGCAAAAGACCCCTAATTTGGGGACAAATCATTGACGGAGCGGCTCCCAACCCGGCTTCTGCGAACGTTGCGGGCCAACCAGCGGCTTATTGTAGAACCGCTGGAATGTTGCTTCACTGGCCCAGCCCGCGGTGGAGAGCATGTGGTCCATGGGCACCTCCATGGCCCTCGCCGGTGATGTGGATGCAGCCCTGGTAGAGTTAGATTTAAAAAATGTTAGTACCAATTCCTGCTGTACCCAACACCGCCCTCAGCCACCTTGCGATAGTCTGCACAGTCACCCGGTGATGTGGAGAGTTGTGGCTGATGAGGAGCCCCTGCTCCATGGGTTGAATTTTGAACTGCGCATTGCAGAGAAGTGCCAGGGCATCCTGCTGGGCACATCATCCCCATCGAGGGTGCAGGCAAATGCTGTAATGCCCGTTGATAGAAGTTTGAGGATGCGCTGTAGGCAGACGTGCTGCATCTTGGTGGTAGGATTCAATTTCCCCAAATGTGAGCATCCCCCGTGGGCACACTTAAGGTGAGGCAGTTGTCGGGCGCTTTGAATGCGTCCTTGGTGTCAGTGACTAACTGACCCAGGACTGGTGAGTGGGCAGATAGTCAATGGTTCCCGCCAGTTTGGGGTGCAGCGGCTCCGCATTGTGGGTAGCTGTGGCAAATTTCCCCCACGACATCCAGCAGGTCCGCACCTAGGACTGGCTCTACGGCCTCCAGCACCCCTGGTTCGTCATCGAAGTCAGCATCCAGCAACTTCTGGTACGTCTGGCTGGAGAAGACGATATGCTGGGCGGTCTCCTGGCGTGGCTATTGGAGGCCCGAGACTCCCGTTCATCCTGGTCCATATCCCGTTGGACTAGTTGCTCCACCAAGAGCTCCATCCTGGCAATGCAACCGTCCCCGCTATTCGCGGCGGACAAGCCGACTTCCCCAGGCCCTGCAATTTCTCTGGGGCTTCTACCAGCGGACCACACCTCCATAAGATGCAGCCTAGGGTCCGAAGGTAGGTTGTCGTGTGCTACCGCTTCTGCAGGCCCATATGACTCCCGCACGGACTTTCCGCTAGTCAGCCTTCGAGCGGACTGTGGCGGTCCACCTGCCTGGTAGGAAGGCAGTGGAGATGAGTCGGCGCCGGTACCTGGCTCCCCGAAGTCCATGCAGGCTTACCTCCACTGTCGCCCAATCTTTTGCGTGGAGGCGCATGGTCGGCAGCTGCCTGAGCTAAGCTAACCGACCGTCTACTGCTGCCACCGGCGCCCTTGACCGCAGCCTGACGAGGTGTTATGCCGGCAGCACCTACTCCTGCAGGGCTGCTCGATGCAGCAGTAGCTCTGCCAGCCTGCCCTACGCAGATATCCCCGGCAGCTGTACGTGGCGTGCTGCGGCAGCGGGGCTCCCCTGTAGCGCAGCCGTTCCCCGGCCCAGCCCCCGTGGATCCACTGCAACACGGGGTGATGCCGCTGTCGAGGGGCGAGGCACTCTTCCACATACCTGGTATCTCCCCCGCTTCCTGGGGGATGGGGGCATGAAGTCTGGGGCTGGAATTCCCAGCTCCCGTGCGGACATCCAGTCAGGAGAGAAGTCGGGCGCTGGTATAACTGAAGCGCCCGACTTCCGCACATTTACCCCCGGCCGTCCGGATGCTGCCGGCGGGTGACTCCGAAGTAAAATGTACTTTATACTGAGAATGGGACACGTTTCAACATGGCAGTCGAGCCTGCGCAGTGTGCTCCCACTTGCCGGGCCCGTCAATCACGCCTGTGCAATTGGTGGATGTTTGCCAGGCCCGCCCCCATTTTCAGATCGCCATTTTGATCTAATACTTCCGCGTGTACTTGACTGGCATCACAACGCGGTCCCAATGTGTCCACGAGTCATCTAGTTCTTTTTAAACCTTTCCCCCCTCATCTTAAACCTATATCCTCTGGTTCTTAATTCCCCACGCTTGGTAAATGATTCTGTGCATTCCCGCAGCTCTGTTCTTACTACCCCTCCCCCCTCTCGTAACAAGGACAGGGTCCCCCTTATCCTCACCTTCCACCCCATCAGCCATCTTATACAACATATAATCCTCCAACATTTTCGCCACCCCCATAGGAATCCCACTACTAGCCAGATCTTCTCAGCTCCACCCCTTTCTGTTTTCCGCAGAGACTGTTCCCTCCGTAACCCCCTAGTCAACTTGTCCCTTCCCACCTAAACCACCCCCTCCCCAGGTACTTTCCTCTGCAACCACAGGAGATGCAATACCTGTTCCTTTATCTCCCCTCTCAAATCCATCCAAGGACCCAAACAGTCTTTCCAGGTGTGGCAGAGGTTCACTTGCACCTTCCCCAACCTCATCTACTGCATCCGCTGTTCCAGGTGTGGACTCCTGTACATAGGCGAGACTAAGCGCAGGCTTAGCGATTGTTTCGCTGAACATCTCTGCTCAGTCCATCTTAACCTACCTGATCTCCCAGTGGCTCAGCACTTCAACTCCCCCTCCCATTCCTAATCTGACCTTTCTGTTCTGGGCCTCCTCCATTGTCAGAGTGAGGCCCAGCGTAAATTGGAGGAACAGCACCTAATATTTCGCTTGGGTAGTTTACACCCCAGCGGTATGAACCCTTTCTCTCACACTTCATTCCTCCCATCCCCAGTTCTCCCACTAATCCCACTGTCTCTACCTACATTCTTTCTTTGTCCTACCCCCTCCCCTGACATCAGTTTGAAGAAGGGTCTTGACCTAAAACATTGCCAATTCCTTCTCTCCATAGATGCTGCCTCACCCGCTGGATTTCTCCAGCATTTTGTGTCTATCTTCTGTGCATTCACCCTCTCTAGATCTTATACACCTTCATAAGATCACCCTCACCCTACTGTACTGCATGGATTAAAGTCCTAGCCTCTTCAACCTCTCCCTATAGCTCAGACCCTCGAGTTGGACGAAGGCAAGAGGGGATATATTTAGTTGGAACCTGAGGGGCAAATGTTTCACACAGAGTGTGGTGGGGGTGTGGAACGACCTGCCAGAGGAGGAAATAGTTGAGGTAGGCACTGTAACACCATTTTAAAGACATTTGAACAGGTACATTGATAGGAAAGGTTTAAAGGGATATGGAGCAAATGTGGGCAGGTGCAGCAAGTGTATTTGGGCATCATGGTTGGTGTAGGCAAGTTGGGCGGAAAGACTTGTTTCCATGCTTTATGACTATGACTCTAACGCTCTATTTGTTTTATCCAGTACATAAATATATATGTGAACACAACTATTGGTGCTATTACTAAGGAGAAGGTGCTTGGGAAGCTGAAAGGTCTGAAGGTGGATAAGTCTCATAGACCAGCTAGATTACACTCCAGGATTCTGAAAGAGGTGACGTTAGAGATTGTGGAGGCATAGATATTGATATTTCAACAATCATCAGGAATGGTTCCAGATAAGTGGAAATTTGCCCATATTTCTCCGCTATTAAAGAATGTGAATTTATGGAATTGTTGTGAAGTTGTGAATTTATGGAATTCCCTGCCACAGAGGGTAGTGGAGGCCATATCACTGGATGGATTAAAGAGAGAGTTGGATAGAGCTCTAGGGGCTAGTGGTCAAGGGATATGGGAAGGCAGGCACGGGTATTGATAGGGGAAGATCAGCATGATCACAATGAATGGCGGTGCTGGCAAGAAGAGCAGAATGGCCTCCTCCTGCACCTATTTTCAATGTTTCTATGTTTCTAATGGAACAAAGTAGAATAGTGGAATCTATAGGCCGGTTAACCTGACTTCAATGGTTGGTACGTGAGGCCGCATGTAATGCTAAGGAAAATTAAAATTATATCAGAGGAAAGATACTAGCATGGATAGCAGGTTGGATGGATGGCAGAAGGCAAAGAGAGACAACAAAGGGGGATTTTTCTTGTTGGCTGCCAGTGACAAGTAGACTTCCACAAGGGTCAGCACCAGGGCCACCGTTCTTCACGTTATACATCTATGATTTGAATGAGTGAATTGAAAGCTTTGTGGTCAAGTTTGCAAATAATACAAAGATATGTGGAGGGGCAGGAAGTGTAGAGTAAGGAAGGACTCTGCAGAAGGACCTGGACAGGTTGGGAGAGTGGGCAGAGAGGTGGCAGATGGAACACTGCACAGCACAGCACACAGACGAGAGAATTCAGAAATCATAGTTGCAAAGGGACTTGGAAGTGCTGTACAGGATTAATTAATTTGCAAGTCGAATTGGTAGTTAAGGGGCTGTCCCACTTGGCCGACCTAATCTGCGAGTTTAGACGAGTTTGCCCTTGACTGAAACTCACACAATGATTGACACGAGGTCCTAGGAGGTCCGATGAGGTCTCTCCTTCATGCTCGATGGAAGTTCACGAATACACGCGGCCTCAGCTAGGTCGCGGAAAACATTTCAGCATTTTTGGCTCATAGTGCAGTGGAGTGGGGTCACTATTTAGTTACAGGCAGTCGAGGGCAGCCGTAGGCAATCTCCTTCGCTGACTGGGCATTTTGATTGGCTCATTGGCGTTTTCAGGACCAAGGAAAATGAACCGGTAGGTAAAATGCCCGTTAAACATTAATACACTGCTTAAGTGTCTCCACTCCTTCTCCCCCTCAGCACTCTCTAAAGGACTTACCATACACTGTGGCAGCCGTTTACCTTCCTCTTCATCGCGGGTGTGAATTTCAGACAGCGAAGGCACTCATCTTAACTCGCGGATTAGGTTGCCACAGTTGGACAGCCCCTTAAGGAAGGCATATGCAATGCTAATGGGCTTGTCCCACTTAGGCGACTTTTTAGGCGACTACAGGAGACCATGCAGTCGCCACATGCTTGCCACATGTTCCTGGCTGGTTCCGGGGGAGTCGCCTTCGTGGTCATGAGGGGGTCCCACATTCTCAGAACTAGTTGCAGCTTCATTCTGGTCGCCGTTCATTTTTCAGTTTTTCATGTTGAAAAATTAGCAGCGACCAGAATGAAGCCACCATGGAGAGTAGCGAGAATTCTCCTGCCGTGGGTGCAGTGGTAATGGGTCACCAGGAGGTCGTGGATTGTCATAGGTTCTCTTAGGTTGTCGCCGGTGCTGACCGACGAATTTCATTGGCTCATCGGGACAAAAACATAAACAGTAGTTTTCAGAACCAAGGATAACCAACTGTAGTGTTAATGTGCGCCGAGCTTCACAGCCATGTATCCCTGGCTTAAAAGTTGTCTCCACTCCTTCTTTCTCCCCCCCTTCTCCCCCCCCCCTTCTCCCCCCCCCCCTTCTCCCCCCCCCCCCCTTCTCCCCTCCCCCCCTTCACCCCTCCCCCCCTTCTCCCTCCCCCCCTTCTCCCTCCCCCCATTCTCCCTCCCCCCCTTCTCCCTCCCCCCCTTCTCCCTCCCCCCCCCTTCTCCCTCCCCCCCCTTCTCCCCTCCCCCCCCTTCCCCTCCCCCCCCTTCTCCCCTACCCCCCCTTCTCCCCTACCCCCCTTCTCCCCTCCCCCCCCTTCTCCCCTCCCCCCCCCCATTCTCCCTACCCCCCCCCCCCCCTTCTCCCTCCCCCCCCCTTCTCCCTCCCCCCCTTCTCCCCCCCCCCCCCTCTCCTCCCCTCTTTTCAAGGACTTGGGCGACCCTTCACCCACTAGCTGTTTACACCATCTTAATTACAGCGCCAACCTTCCTGTTCATCTGTATCTGTCTGTGTGTGTCTGCATCACAATGTGTGTCTGTATCACATTGGCTTTGCACCGTGTGAATTTCACTCAGACAGCGCTCCCCCCCACTTGCCCTGTCCCCCGCCTACATAACTGGCTGATGAAGGAAGCGATGTGTGTTTGTGTGTGTGTTCCACTCTGACAGTCGCCGTTCCAGTCACCGTTCCAGTCGCCGGTTTTTCAGCCACCTGCTGCTACTTGACAGTCGCCGGCAGTCGCCTGAAAAATCGCCTAAGTACGGCAGGCCCATTACATTAATTTCGAGAGGACTAGAATATAAAAACAGAGAAGTAATGCTGGGACTTAATAAGGTGTTGATCAGACTGCATTTGGAGTATTGTGAGCAGTTTTATGCCCAATATCTGTGGAAGGATGACACAAAATGCTGGAGTAACTCAGCATAGAAAATAGAAACTAGGTGCAGGAGGAGGCTATTCGGCCCTTCGAGCCAGCACCGCCATTCATTGTGATCATATAACCATATAACAATTACAGCGCGGAAATAGGCCCTCTCGGCCCTTCCAGTCCGTGCCGACCATTTGTTTTCCCCTAGTCCCATCTACCTGCACTCAGACCATACCCCTCCATTCCCTTCACATCCATATACCTATCCACTTTATTCTTAAATGTTAAAATCGATCCTGCCTCCACCACTTCTGCTGGAAGCTCATTCCACACAGCCACCACCCTCTGAGTAAAGAAGTTCCCCCTCACGTTACCCCAAAACTTCTGTCCCTTAATTCTCATGTCGTGCCCTCTTGTTTGAATCTTCCCTACCCTCAATGGGAAAAATGTATCCTCAATGGGAAAAGTATCATGGCATGACAGGCAAGATCTCTGGAGAGAAGGAATGGGTGACACAGACACAGGAAGGATGTGCTGGCGTTGGCGAGGGTCCAGAGGAGGTTTACGAGAATGATCCCAGAAATGAGTGGGTTAACATATAATGAGCATTTGACGGCACTGGGCCTATACTGGCTGGAGTTTAGAAGGAAGAGGGGGGACCTCATTGAAATGTATCGAATAGTGAGAGGCCTAGGCAGAGTGAATGTGGAGAGGAAGTTTCCACTAGTGCGAGAGTCTAGGACCAGAGGTCATAGCCTCAAAATAAAAGGATGTACCTTAAGAAAGGAGATGAGGAGCAAATTCTTCAGTCAGATGGTTGTGAATCTGTGAAATTCTTTGCCACAGGCGGCTGTGAATGGATATCTTTAAGGTGTAGATTGGGAGATTATTGATTAGTACAGGTGTCAGGGGTTATGAGGAGAAGGCAGGAGAATATGGTTGAGAGGGAAAGATATATCAGCCATGATTGAATGGCAGACGATGGGCCGTTTGGCCTAATTCTGCTGCTAGAACTTATGAACCCATGAACACACGAGGAACTGCAGATGCTGGGATCGATGGCAAAACACAATGTGCTGGAGGAATTCAGCAGGACAGGCAGCATCTCTGGATGGTATTGACAGTTGATGTCGTGGATCAGGATACATCTTCATGCTGAAGAAAATCCTGATCCGAAAAATGATGAAAGGGATAGACAGAGTTGACGTGGATACGTTTTTCCCATTGAGGGTAGGGAAGTTTCAAACAAGAGGGCATGACATGAGAATTAAGGGACAGAGGTTTCGGGGTAACGTGAGGGGGAACTTCTTTACTCAGAGGGTGGTGGCTGTGTGGAATCAGCTTCCAGCAGAAGTGGTGGAGGCAGGATCGATTTTAACATTTAAGAGTAAAGTGGATAGGTATATGGACGTGAAGGGAATGGAGGGGTATGGTCTGAGTGCAGGTAGATGGGACTAGGGGGAAACAAATGGTCGGCACGGACTGGAAGGGCCGAGACGGCCTGTTTCCGTGCTGTAATTGTTATATGGTTATATGGTTATATGGAAACTTCACCTGTGCAATATATAAGTTGATCTCTGAATTGCCATCCATGGGAGTGTGATCCATAGAGAGGATTATAAAAATATCTGCATGACCATGATTTAGTTTAGTTTAGTTTCGTGGAAACAGGCACTTCGGCCCACCGAGGCCACGCTGACCAGTGATCCCCGCACATTAACTACACACTCTAGGGACGATTTAGAACTATACCAAGCCAATTAACCTTCAAGCCTGTAGGAAGGAACTGCAGATGCTGGTTTACACTGAAGATGGACATAAAATGCAGGAGTAACTCAGCGGGACAGGCAGCATCTCTAGATTCCTACTATTGGAGTTTTGTGTCCTGCATTTTGTGTCAACCTACAAACCTGTACGTCTTACATGAGTTTCACATGAGTTGATAAGTTTTGTTTATTGCAGGTCTCTGTTTTTACTGTGTGATCTCATTTACAAGCATGGTGATTTCTACATGGCACCTTTGCAAGAGTGTCTTTGAGGATTGTCCAGATTGTTTATTTTTCATTTAAAATGTCTGTACTTTCTTTTGGCAAAAGGCAAAATTAATAACTGTTATGGAGGTGGCCAATGTGCATCAGAGAATGAGCTTACCACTGTATACTGGAGAACAAAAATATGTATTTCAATACATAAAAGGGAGACAAAAATGCTGGAGAAATTCAGTGGGTGAGGCAGCATCAATGGAGCGAAGGAATAGGTGACGTTTCGGGTTGACACCTTCAGACTGATGTCGGGGTGGGGGGGGGGGGGTGGGCGGGGTGGGGAGGGAATAAAGGAAGAGTCGAAGACATTGGCTTGTGGGAGAGCTGGGAAGAAGGAGGGGAGGAGGGGAAGGAGGGGGAAAGCAAGGACTCTCTGAAATGACTAGTGGGGTACCGCAAGGCTTGGTGCTGGGACCCCAGCTATTTACAATATATATTAATGATTTGGACGAGGGAATTGAATGCAACATCTCCAAGTTTGCAGATGACACGAAGCTGGGGGGCAGTGTTAGCTGTGAGGAGGATGCTAGGAGGCTGCAAGGTGACTTGGATAGGTTGGGTGAGTGGGCAAATGCATGCCAGATGCAGTATAATGTGGATAAATGTGAGGTTATCCACTTTGGTGGCAAAAACAGGAGAGTAGACTATTATCTGAATGGTGGCCGATTAGGAAAAGGGGAGATGCAATGAGACCTAGGTGTCATGGTACACCATTCATTGAAAGTAGGCATGCAGGTGCAGCAGGCTGTGAAGAAAGCGAATGGTATGTTGGCATTCATAGCAAAACGATTTGAGTATAGGAGCAGGGAGGTTCTACTGCAGTTGTGCAGGATCTTGATGAGACCACACCTGGAGTATTGCATACAATTTTGGGCTCCTAATCTGAGGAAGGACATTCTTGCCATAGAGGAAGTACAGAGAAGGTTCACTAGACTGATTCCTGGGATGTCAGGACTTTCATATGAAGAAAGACTGGATAGACTCGGCTTGTACTCGCTAGAATTTAGAAGATTGAGGGGGGACCTTATAGAAACTTATAAAATTCTTTAGTGGTTGGACAGGCTGGATGCAGGAAGATTGTTCCCGATGTTGGGGAAGTCCAGAACAAGGGATCACGGTCTAAGGATAAGGGGGAAGTCTTATAGGACCGAGATGAGAAAAACATTTTTCACACAGTGGTGAATCACTGGAATTCTCTGCCACAGAAGGTAGTTGAGGCCAGTTCATTGGCTATATTTAAGAGGGAGTTAGATGTGGCCCTTGTGGCTAAGGGGATCAGGGGGTATGGAGAGAAGGCAGGTACGGGCTACTGAGTTGGATGATCAGCCATGATCATATTGAATGGCGGTGCAGGCTCGAAAGGCCGAATGGCTTTTGGCATTCATAGCCACTCTGCCACTTCTTTTCTTTTCTCCACCCCCCCCCCCCCCCGACATCAGTCTGAAAAAGGGTCTCGAACTGAATCGTTGCCTTTTCCTTCTCTCCATAGATGCTGCCTCACCCGCTGAGTTTCTCCAGCATTTCTGCCTAGCTTCGATTTTTCCAGCATCTGCAGTTCTTTCTTAAACATTTAATCTTTTAATGCATAAGTCGTTCAATGAAGATGCTAAAACCAACTTTGACAAACGCAATAGGAATTTTGATATCACGATTAATCCTCTGTCTTTGGAAATACTTTCTAGTACATGATTAAGGTTGAAAACTAAGGACTGGACCCAATGAATAAAAACTGCATTACATAATAGAGAATAATCATTCCTCACTGCGGTGTGTTCATTTGCACTTTTGTTTGTTAATGAATCCAAAGATGGCTGAGTGAACACAAAGACCTGTGTGAGGTTTCTCTTCTATTGTATTTCAGAATGCAAATTATGGGCAATTTTAAAATAGCAGTGTTGGTTTTCAGAACAATTTTTTTTTTAAGCAGGAATTCTGTGATTATTCACACAGTTAAATTAATTCAATTAAAATCTGATGCTGTCAGATGTTCTTTTGATAATTGCATCAACACCAGGAAACAGAATAAGTGTGAAAGTGTTTCCAAGGCTGCAGTTAATGCAGCTACCAAAGAAGCCGGCATTTCACTCCATTTGGTACATAGATTGTCACATTTTAATATGTTAGTAATGGTTTTCATAAAGGCTGACTTTTAATTCTTTGTCTATTTTATAAAATGTCTATGTATAATGACTTAAATCAGAAGGTGTCAGAGGAGCATGCCCTTTTTTCCATTACCTTGGTTCCTTCCATTAATGCATTCCTCTAAAAGCTGCTACAGCCAAATGGAATCTATAAAAGCTTGATTCAAAGCTTCCAAACAGTAGTTTACTTCAGCGGGGGGGAAAATACTGTCTTTTGAAGACAAAACTGAACATAGGAAAGGTAATTTGAAACCAAGTTATAACTTGAAAAGAGATGAGACTTAGAAACGTATGCAAGTTGATCTAAATTTATATTTTCATTTTATCCTCGGGTAATGACCATTCAGCCCACTGTGTCAATGCCAGCTGTAGGAGCTACGTGGTGAGCTACAGGGTATAGCTACCATAATAAGTCCAATTTCCCACATGAAGTTTTAGTGCATAAGACCATAAGACGATAAGAGCAGATTTAGGCCATTTGGCCCATCAAGTCTGCTTCTCCATTCAATCATGGCTGATCTATTTTTCCCTCTCAATCCCATTCTTCTGCCTTCTCCCCATAAAATTATGATGCCCTTACTGATCAAGAACCTATCAATCTCCACTTTAAAAGTACCCAGACTTGGCCTCCACAATGAATTCCACAGATTCACAACCATAAATAAATTAATCCTGATCTCCATTCTAAAGGTGCGTCCTTTTATACTGTCCTCTGGTCCTAGACTCTCCCACTACTGGAAACATCCTCTCCACATCCACTCTATCTAGGCCTTTTATTAATCGATAGGTTTCAATGAGTTCCTCCTTTATTCTTCCAAACTTTAACAAGTACAGACCCAGAGCCATCAAATGCTCCTCATTCATAAGCCCAATCATTCTAGTAAGCCTCCTCTGGACCCTATCCAATGCCAGCACATCTTTTCTCATACATGGGCCTAAAACTGCTCTGAAGAAGGGTCTCGACCCAAAATGTCACCCATTCCTTTTCCCAAGGATGCTGCCTGCCCCGCTGAGCTACTCCAGCATTTTGTGTCTATCTTTGGTTTAAACCAGTATCTGCAGTTCCTTTCTACGCACAATATTCCAATTATGGACCGACCAGCAACATATATCCTCAGTATTATTTCTTTGCTTTTATATTCCAGTCCTCTCGAAATGAATGCTAATATTGCATTTGCCTTCCTTACTACTGACTCAACTTTTAAATTAACCTTTTGGGAATCCTGCACCAGCACTCCCAGGTCTCATTGCACCTTTGATTTGTGAATTATCTCCCGTTTTAGAATATAGTGTATGGTTTTATTCTTTCTACCAAAGTACAAGACCATGCACTTTGTTAAGCTGTATTCCATCGGCCACTTATTTGCCCACTCTCCCAACCTGTCCAAGTCCTTTTGCAGACTGTTTCTTCAACACTACATGCCCCTCCACTGTCTTTGTATCATCTGCAAACCTGGCCACAAAGCCGTCATTTCTATCCTCCAGGTCATTACATATAACGTGAGAAGTGGTGGTCAAGTCCTGTGGAACACCACTAGCAGCTGGCAATCTCTAATACAATAGGCTCCTCCTGTCTTGTTCAGCAGCCTCATGCACAGCACCTTATCAAACCATAAAGACCATATAATTTCAAACCAACATGAATATTTATTTTATATTTGAATTACTCTTTTTCTCATTGAGCATTTGAGTAGCCATGAATATTTAAACAAAATAAGCTATTTGAATTGTAAATAATTGGTTTTGACATTGTGCAGTAGAAATAAATAATAAGCAGCTGTATGTTTGTTCTATGGTGTTCAGAAAGTGAAACTGGATATGTAGTTAAACGTCATTTTAGAGCATATACCACAAAATCAAGAACAGAACCTCCAGCCCATATATTGTATCTTGTGTAGAACACAATGCCAATAAAGGGCCTGTCCCATTTGGCGATTTTGCCGGTGTCATATCAGTGTCATTTCAAAATCCAGTGACGACAACAAAATGTTGCGACACTTGAAAAACCACCGCGTGTCAACCATCATGCTGCGTATTTTTCGGTGACCTGATACGTCAATCAATGATGCCGGCAGTCGCCGAAAATATCGGAAAGTGGGACAGGCCCTTTATGCTCCTCTGCCAGTTTGTGATCCATGTCCCTCCATACCTTGAATATTCATGTACCTATTTAAAAGCCTCTTAAATGCCACAAGGTGACGAAGAATGAGAGGTTTAGGTTTTGTTTAAAGATACAGCGTGGAAACAGGCCCTTCGGCCCACCAAGTCCGCGCCGACCAGGACACTAACACTATCTTACACACACTAGGGACAATTTTCATTTATACCAAGGCCATTAACCTACGAACCTGTATGTCTTTGGAGTGTGGGAGGGAACCGAAGATCTTGGAGCAAACCCACGCAGGCCACGGGGAAATCGTACAAACTCCTTTCAGGCAACACCTGTAGTCAGGATCGAACCCACGACTCTGGCTTTACCTCTATGCCACTGTGCATATATGAATGGATATAAATGTAGATGGGCTGGTGAGGAAGGCTGTCAGAAGATACAGCGGGATATAGATCAACTGCAGAAATGCATGGAGAATGGCAGAGGAGTTGTATCTAAACAAGTGTGAGGTGTTGGGAGCTGGAATATAAGGGGAGTCTATAAAATGAATGGCAAGATGCTTAACAGCATTGACGATAAGGCAGAGATAGACAAATTCTTGATTAGAACAGGTGTCAAGGGCTATGGGTAGAAGGCAGGAAAATGGGATTAGGAGGCAGAGATCAGCCATAATTGAATGTGGGTACACAAAAAGCTGGAGAAACTCAGCGGGTGCAGCAGCATCTAAGGAGCGAAGGAGATAGGCGACGTTTCGGGTCGAGACCCTTCTTCAGATTGGTCAGGGATCAGGGAAACGAGAGATATAGACGGTGATGTGGAGAGATAAGGAACAATGAGTGAAAGATATGCAAAAAAGTATCGGTGATAAAGGGAACAAGCCATTGTAAGCTGTTTGTGGTGTGAAAATGAGAAGCTGGTGCGACTGGGGTGGGGGAGGGAGATAGAGATAGAGGGAATGCCAGGGCCCGAGGGCTGAGGGAGAGGTGGGAAGGGGAGGAGACAGCAAGGGTTAACAGAATTGAGAAAAATTCAATATTCAAGCCCAAAGGATGCAGACTCCCAAGCGGAATATGAGGTGCTGTTCCTCCAGCTTGCGGTGTTGCTCATTCTGGCCGTGGAGGAGGCCCAGGACCGAGAGGTCGGATGTGGAATGGGAGGGGGAGTTGAAGTGCTGAGCCACCGGGAGGTCGGGTTGGTTATTGCGGACCGAGCGGAGGTGTTCGGCGAAGCGATCGCCAAGCCTCCGCTTGGTCTCACCGATATAGATCATCTGGCATCTGGAGCAGCGGATGCAGTAGATGAGGTTGGAGGAGGTGCAGGTGAACCTCTGTCGGAACTGGAAGGACTGCTTGGGTCCCTGAAAAGAGTGGAGGGGGGAGTGAAGGGACAAGTGTTGCATTTCTTGCGGTTGCAAGGGAAAGTGCCCGGGGAAGGGGTAGAGTGGGAGGGGAGGGAAGAATTGACAAGGGAGTTGCGGAGGGAGCGGTCTTTGCGGAAGGCAGACAGGGGGGGAGATGGGAAGATGTGGCGGGTGGAGGGGTCACGTTGGAGGTGGCGAAACTGGCGGAGGACTGTATGTTGTATTTGCCGGCTGGTGGGGTGAAAGGTGAGGACCAGGGGGACTCTGCCCTGTTTGCGAGTGGGGGAATGGGGAGCGAGGGCAGTGTTGCGGGGTATGGAGGAGACCCTGGTGCGAGCCTCATCAATAGTGGGGGAGGGGAATCCCCGTTCTCTGAAGAATGAGGCCATTTGTGATGACCTGGTGTGGAACACCTCATCCTGGGAGCAGATGCGGCGTAGACGGAGGAATTGGGAATAGGGGATGGAGTCCTTACAGGAAGCAGGGTGGGAGGAAGAGTAGTCCAGGTAGCTTTGGGAGTCAGTAGGTTTGTAGTGGATGTCGGTCAGGAGCGTATCACCTGCAATAGAGATGGTGAGGTCAAGGAATGGTAGGGAAGTGTCGGAAATGGTCCAAGTGTATTTGAGTGCCGGATGGAAGTTGGTGGTGAAATGAATGAAGTCAGTCAGTTGTGTGTGGGTGCAGGAGGTGACACCAAAGCAGTCGTCGATGTAACGGAGGTAGAGGTCGGGGATGGGGCTCTGGTACACCGAGAACAAGGATTGTTCGACGTACCCAACAAAGAGGCAAGCGTAGCTGGGGCCCATGCGTGTGCCCATAGCTACGCCTTGTGTTTGGAGGTTCACTGAAGTTGGTGGCAGCATGAAGGCTGACCAGAGGTTCCACGCACTGTACCTGTGCTACTCTACAATTAAGGGACCACTTACAGCTTGGTAAGGTGTTCACTTAGTTAAACATTACAAATGATTGAGACATTATCAGCTATTTGAGGGGTCTAATCATGTAAAATGGTCTGTTCTAGCTTTTCAAGCAGGTTAGAATTGCGCAGGTTCAGTAGAAGGACCAAGATTGTCTTACAAGACCGTTTCGGAAATCGGGCCACAGTTGCTGTTTTCGACAGATTCCAAGTTGCAAATATCATCTCGAGTCTGGAGGTGGAGCAGATTTGCATGATTTGCAAAAAATGTCTGTTGTGGGTATCAACTATCTATAGACCCTACGGGCATCGTATGGGTTAAAGAGTGATTGGACAAATGTGCATATTGTGATGCTCAGGTTGATACATTATGATGATGGCATATGTTAGTGACGAGGGTGCAATCAGTTAAAGACCCATGGAATGGTTACATATCTTGTTGTCACAGGAGAATCGTCAAGTATAGGTTAATGGCAACACAGAATTGGTGTTGAATTGCACTATATTATGAAATTCTGGTTAATGGAACACCTAACATGGTTCATGTTTATTTCACTGGTTGCAAAATAGTGGCATTACAGTGGCGAAACATACAATTTCGCTAAAAGGAGTAGGAAGGACTTTTATGGCTCCCTCCATTTTGTGTATCAATTGAGGTTTCAAATAAAGTCATTAAGAGGCCGCTTAAGGTCCCTATTGAGTGGTTATGCACATTGATTCCTGGTTTGTCGCAAATAATATACCCTTATTTGGTTATTTTAAACATAATTTGCTGGTTCAGCCTAAGGCTTGGGAAATCACTTGTTGCATGATAAACTCAAATTATGTTCTGCAGGTTAATAAATTGCCCTAAGATTTGGGTTGTTACATCTATCCTTCTATGTGTTCAAAGTGTTTGCATAGCACCAAACCGTGGAATTTTATTTTCCAGGAGATGAAAGAGTTTGTTATGCTTATGTTCCACGGAAAATGTTATTGATTGATAAAGTTTTAAGTTCATGCTAAATTATCGTTTGTTAATTATGGAGTTATACGGCCATTAATTGGGTTATCAAGGGGTAGGCTATCTTCAACATAGGTCCCAGGACCAATATAATGCCATATGCAATGTTGACATTTGTGAACACTGTTTCACCAGGAGGCTGCAGCTATATCCTTAAATAAGGCTGGAGTTTATTAGGTAGTTATCCTTCTGGCACTGGTTTAGTGCAGCAGGTTCAGTCGCTACATAATTGTGATCGTACAGGATGATAACGTCTGTAAATTTATAATATATAATATTATGTTATAAATACTTGAGCAGACCAGAAGGGGGTCGGGTCTCAAAATAGTCACAGGCATACCAGGGGACCTTTGATAAGGTAAGCACACATATATACAACAATATGTCAAGGTCATCAAGAGCTTGGAGTTCTGGACTAGCAATGTCGTTAGTCACAATAAATAAATAAATAAATACATAAATAAATAATTTGGGAGAACTTATTGTTCAGGCCATTCCAGATGAGAAAAACAGAGTCGTGTTATGTACTAATGGATTCTGATTCCAGATCTCATTCCACCAGGGCTGCTACAACATCAGCAGCAAGGGTATTTATGTTCTGCTGGGTCGCATCGTTACGGCTGCAGCATGGTCCAACGAATGACTCTCCAAACATCTGTAATGACCCATTGTTGAACCTGGGTTATTTGTTAACTCTATTTATGTTCTGGTTATATTTTCCATCTGGGTGAGAGATGGAAATATTATTGTTTCATTTAAACAGCATTAGCATGTTTTACATCTATGTTATGACTGTATGCATTATGAATGTTTCCCTTCATTTGTCAATGAAGCAGGTGTGGTTGTGTACCCTCGTTTCACACGGCATGATATCAGAGCTTTGAAGTCTTCACGTAGTCACTCACGTGACTCCGAAGTAAAATAGTAAGATTAAACGAGAACTTACCAGTTTGAAGTTTGATCTTTATTTTATGAGGAGTCGAGTTGAGGGACAATGTGCCCTCCGCTCCCAGCCCTCATAGATCTCATCTGGTAGTTCTAGTCTTTGTTATCTTACCATTATGCTTCAGTCATTATTATCTGTGATTTCACACCGTTGCTTTGAAGATTGACGCACGAACGGCTGTACGGGGTTCTTCACGTAGTCCCTAAACTCGACTCCTCATAAAATAAAGATCAAACTTCAAACTGGTAAGTTCTCGTTTAATCTTACTATTCTCTGCCACAGAAGGTAGTTGAGGCTAGTTCATTGGCTATATTTTAGATGTGGCCCTTGTGGCTAAAGGGATCAGGGGGTATGGAGAGAAGGCAGGTACAGGATACTGAGTTGGATGATCAGCCATGATCATATTGAATGGTGGTGCAGGCTCAAAGGGCCAAATGGCCTACTCCTGCACCTATTTTCTATGTTCCATGTTTCTATGGTCCAGTGAAAACAGTCCAAGTCGATCTAACCTCTCCCAGTAGCGGAAACCCTCTCATCCAGGCAGAATTCTAGCAAACTGCTTCTACACCCACTCCACAGTTTTACATATTTCCTGTAATGGGGTGACCAAAACTGCATGCAATACTCCAAATGCAGATTTACCAATGTCCTATAGGTCATGACCTCCTGACTCTTATACTCAATGCAGCTAATAATGAGGTCAAGCATTCCATACAACATCTTTACCTGTGCAGCTGGATTCAGTGAGACAATAAACAATAGACAATAGGTGCAGCAGTAGGCCATTCGGCCCTTCGAGCCAGCACCGCCATTCAATGTGATCATAGAAACATAGACATAGAAATTAGGTGCAGGAGCAGGCCATTCGGCCCTTCGAGCCTGCACCGCCATTCAATATGATCATGGCTGATCATCCAACTCAGTATCCTGTACCTGCCTTCTCTCCATACCCCCTGATCCCTTCAGCCACAAGGGCCACATCCAACTCCCTCTTAAATATGGCCAACGGACTGGCCTCAACTACCTTCTCTGGCAGAGAATTCCACAGATTCACCACTCTCTGTGTGAAAAACGATTTTCTCATCTTGGTCCTAAAAGACTTCCCCCTTATCCTTAAACTGTGACCCCTTGTCCTGGACTTCCCGAACATCGGGAACAATCTTCCTACATCTAGCCTGTCCAACCCCTTAAGAATTTTGTAAGTCTCTATGAGATCCCCCCTCAATCTTCTAAATTCCTGCGAGTACAAGCCGAGTCTATCCAGTCTTTCTTCATATGGAAGTCGTGCCATCCCAGGAATCAGTCTGGTGAACCTTCTCTGTACTCCCTCTATGGCAAGAATGTCTTTCCTCTGATTAGGAGACCAAAACTGTACGCAATACTCCAGGTGTGGCCTCACCACGACCCTGTACAACTGCAGTAGAACCTCCCTGCTCTTGTACTCAAATCCTTTTGCTATGAATGCCAACATACCATTCGCTTTCTTCACAGCCTTCTGCACCTGCATGCCTACTTTCAATGACTGGTGTACCATGACACCCAGGTCTTGCTGCATCTCCCCTTTTCCTAATCGGTCACCATTCAAATAATAGTCTACCTTCCTGTTTTTACCACCTAAGTGGATAACCTCACATTTATCCACATTATACTGCATCTGCCATGCATTTGCCCACTCACCCAGTCTATCCAACTCATCCTGCAGCCTCCTAACAGCTAATACTGCCCTCCAGCTTCGTGTCATCTGCAAACTTGGAGATGTTGCATTTAATTCCCTCGTCCAAATCATTAATGTATATTGTAAATAGCTGGGGTCCCAGCACTGAGCCTTGCGGCACCCCACTAGTCACTGCCTGCCATCCTGAAAAGGACCCGTTCACTCCTACTCTTTGCTTCCTGTCTGCCAGCCAGTTCTCTATCCACATCAATACTGAACCACCAATACCGCGTGCTTTAAGTTTGTATACCAATCTCTTGTGTGGGACCTTGTCGAAAGCCTTCTGAAAGTCCAGATATAACACATCCACTGCTTCTCCCTTATCCACTCTAATAGTTACATCCTCAAAAAATTCAATAAGATTCGTCAGACATGATTTACCTTTCGTAAATCCATGCTGACTTTGTCCAATGATTTCACCACTTTCCAAATGTGCTGCTATCCCATCTTTAATAAGTGACTCTAGCAGTTTTCCCACTATTGATGTTAGACTAACTGGTCTGTAATTCCCCGATTTCTCTCTCCCTCCCTTTTTAAAAAGTGGGGTTACATTAGCTACCCTCCAATCCTCAGGAACTACTCCAGATCTAAAGAGTTTTGAAAAATTATCACTAAGGCATCTGCTATTTCTGGAGCTACTTCCTTAAGTACCCTGGGATGCAGCGTTTCTGGCCCTGGGGATTTATCGGCCTTTAATCCATTGAATTTACCCAACACCACTTTCCGGCTAGCCTGGATTTAACTCAGTTCCTCCATCTCATTTGACCCGCGATCTCCTGCTATTTCGGGCAAATTATTTATGTCTTCCTTAGTGAAGACAGAACCAAAGTAGTTATTCAATTGGTCTGCCATGTCCTTGTTCCCCATGACCAATTCACCCGTTTCTGACTGCAAGGGACCTACATTTGTTTTAACTGATCTTTTGCGCTTCACATATCGATAAAAACTTTTGCAGTCAGTTTTTATGTTTCCTGCCAGTTTTCTTTCATCATTTTCCCTTTCCTAATTAAGCCCTTTGTCCTCCTCTGTTGGTTTCTGAATTTCTCCCAGTTCCCTGGTAGGCTGCTTTTTCTGGCTAATTTGTACGCTTCATCTTTTTCTTTGATACTATCCCTGATTTCCCTCGTTATCCACGGATGCGCCACCTTCCCTGATTTATTCTTTTGCCATACTGGGATGAACAATTGTTGTAGTTCATCCATGCAGTCTTTAAATGCCTTCCATTGCATATCTACCGTCAACCCTTCAAGAATCAATTGCCAGTCCATCTTGGCCAATTCACGTCTCATACCCTCAAAGTTACCTTTCTTTAAGTTCAGGACCCGTGTTTCTGAATTAACAATGTCACTCTCCATCCTAATGAAGCTCAACCATATTATGGTCACTCTTGCCCAAGGGGCCACGTACAACAAGGCTGCTAACTAACCCTTCCTCATTACTCAATATCCAGTCTAGAATAGCCTGCTCTCCGTTGGTTCCTCCACATGTTGGTTTAGAAAACTATCCTGCATACATTCCAAGAAATCCTCTTCCTCAGCACACCTGTACGTAGATCAAAGTCACCCATTATAACGGTTTTACCTTCGTTGCATGCATTTCTAATTTCCTGTTTGATGCCATCCCCAACTGCACTACTACTGTTAGGTGGCCTGTACACAACACCCACTAGCGTTTTCTGCCCCTTAGTGTTTCGCAGCTCCACCCATATCGATTCCACATCCTCCAAGCTAATGTCATTCCTTTCTATTGCGTTAATTTCCTCTTTAACCAGCAACACTACCCCACCTCCTTTTCTTCTCTATCCCTCCTGAATATTGACTATCCCTGGATGTTCAGCTCCCAGCCTTGGTCACCCTGGAGCCATGTCTCCGTGACCCCAACTATATCATAATTATTAATAGCTATCTGCGCATTCAACTCATCCACCTTATTACGAATGCTCCTCGCATTGAGACATAAAGCCTTCAGGCTTGTTTTTACAACACTCCTGGCCCATTTAGAATTATGTTGAAAAGTGGCCCTTTTAGATTTTTGCCCTGGATTTGTCTGCCTGCCACTTTTCACCTTGCCACCTATTGCTCCTATCCTCACTCTACACCCCTCTGTCTATCTGCTCACACATTTAAGAAACACTCCACTTCTTATTCTCAGTTTGTTATTTTTTTCTTCTTTCCTCCCTACGTGTTGCGTCTGACTGCTTCTCTTCTCTGCCTCCTGCCTCACAAACGGACTACTTGCCTTCTCTATTTGAGTCCCTCCTCCCAACCGATCTAGTTTAAAGTCTTCCCAGTAGCCTTTGCAAATCTCCCCGCCAGGATATTGGTTCCCATCGGGTTCAAGTGCAACCCGTCCTTTTTGTACATGTCACACCTTCCCCAAAAGAGGTCCCAATGATCCAGAAACTTGAATCTCTGCGCTCTGCAACAGTCCTTTAGCCATGCATTTATCCTCCACCTTGCTCCATTCCTACTCTCACTGTCGCGTGGCACAGGCAGTAATCCTGAGATTGTTACCTTTGCGGTCCTTCTCCTTAACACTCTTCCTAACTCCCTAAATTCTCCTTTCAGGACCTCCTCTCTTTTTCTACCTATGATCATGGCTGATCATCCCCAATCAGTGCCCCATTTCTGCCTTCTCCCCATATAACCATATAAACCATATAACAATTACAGCACGGAGACAGGCCCTCTCGGCCCTTCCAGTCCGTGCCGACCATTTGTTTTCCCCTAGTCCCATCTACCTGCACTCAGACCATACCCCTCCATTCCCTTCACGTCCATATACCTATCCACTTTACTTTTAAATGATAAAATCGATCCTGCCTCCACCACCTCTGCTGGAAGCTCATTCCACACAGCCACCACCCTCTGAGTAAAGAAGTTCCCCCTCACGTTACCCCTAAAACTTCTGTCCCTTAATTCTCATGTCATGCCCTCTTGTTTGAATCTTCCCTACCCTCAATGGGAAAAGCTTATCCACATCAACAATGTCTATCCCTTTCATCATTTTAAAGACCTCAATCAAGTCACCCCTTAACCTTCTGCGCTCCAAAGAATAAAGACCTAACTTGTTCAACCTTTCTCTGTAACATAGTTGCTGGAACCCTGGCAACATTCTAGTAAATCTCCTCTGTACTCTCTCTATTTTGTTGACATCCTTCCTATAACTAGGCGACCAAAATTGTACACCATACTCCAGAATTGGTCTTACCAATGCCTTGTACAATTTTAACATTACTTCCCTACTTCTATATTCAATGCTCTGATTTATAAAGGCCAGCACACCAAAGGCTTTCTTTACCACCCTATCTACATGCGATTCCACCTTCAGGGAACTATGCACAGTTATTCCTAGATCCCTCTGTTCCACAGCATTCCTCAATTCCCTACCATTTACCATGTACGTCCTATTTTGATTTGTCCTGCCAAGATGTAGCACTTCACACTTATCAGCATTAAACTCCATCTGCCATCTTTCAGCCCTCTTTTCCAAATGGCCCAAATCTCTCTGTAGACTTTGAGAATCTACTTCATTATCCACAATACCACCTATCTTAGTATCATCTGCATACTTACTTATCCTATTTTCCACCCCATCATCCAGATCATTGATGTACAAGACAAACAACAGTGGACCCAACACAGATCCCTGAGGCACCCCACTGGTCACCGGCTTCCAACCTGACAAACATCCATCCACCATTACTCTCTGACATCTCCCATTCAGCCACTGTTGAATCCATCTTGCTACTCCGCCATTAACACCCAAAGATTGAACCTTCTGAACCAACCTTCCATGGGGAACCTTGTCAAAGGCCTTACTGAAATCCATATAGACAACATCCACTGCTTTTACCCTCATCAATTTCCCTAGTTACCGCTTCAAAAAATTCAAGAAGGTTTGTCAAACATGACCTTCCAGGCAAAAATCCATGTTGACTGTTTCCTGATCAGACCTGTTTATCCAGATGCTTATATATATTATCTCTAAGTATCCTTTCCATTAATTTGCCCACCACTGACGTCAAACTAATAGGTCCATAATTGCCAGGTTTATTCTTTGAACCCTTTTTAAACAATGGAAAAACATGCGCAGTACGCCAATCCTCCGGCAACTATTCCCGTTTCTAATGACATTTGAAATATTTCTGTCATAGCTCCTGCTATTTCTACACTAACTTCCCTCAATGTCCTAGGGAATATCCTGTCAGGACCTGGAGACTTATCCACCTTTATATTTTTCAAAAGTGTCAGTACTTCGTCCTCTTTGAATCTCATAGTTTCCATAGCTACTCTACTTTTTTCCCTTACCTCACAGAGTTCAATATCCTTCTCCTTGGTGAATACCGAAGAAAAGAAATTGTTCAATATCTCCCCCATCTCTTTTGGCTCTGCAGATAGCTGTCCATTCTGGTTTTCTAATGGTCCAATTTTATCCCTCGTTATCCTTTTGCTATTAATATAGCTGTAGAAACCCTTTGGATTTACTTTCACCTTTCTTGCCAAAGCAACCTCATATCTTCTTCTTTTAGCCTTCCTAATTTCTTTCTTAAGATTCTTTTTACATTCTTTATACTCCTCTAGCACCTCATTTACTCCATGCCTCCTATAATTCTTGTAGATATCTCTCTTTTTTCGAAACCATTGTCTAATTTCCCTTGAAAACCATGGCTCTTTCCAATTTTTACTATTTCCTTTCAACCTAACAGGGACATAAAGATTCTGTACTCTTACAATTTCCCCTTTAAATGTCCTCCATTTCTCTTCTACATCCTTCCCATGAAACAAAGTGTCCCAATTCACTCCTTTAAAATCCTCACGCATTCCCTCAAAGTTAGCCTTTCTCCAATCAAAAATCTCCACTCTAGGTCTGTTCTGACTCGCTCCATAATTATATTGAAACTAATGGTATTGTGATCACTGGTCCCGAAGTGCTCACCAAACGCATACCTCCGTCACCTGTCCTGCCTCATTTCCTAACAGGAGGTCCAGCACTGCCCCTTCTCTGGTCGGTACCTCTATATACTGCTGCAAAAAACTATCCTGGACACATTTTACAACTCCAAACCATCCAGGCCCATTTACAGAATGTGTTTCCAGTCTATTTTTGGGAAATTAAAATCTCCCACAATCACTACCTTGTCCTTACTACTAATATCTGCTATCTCCTTACATATTTGCTCTTCCAATTCTCGCTCCCCATTTGGCGGTCTATAGTACACCCCTAAAAGTGTTGCTACACCGTTCCCACTTCTCAGTTCCACCAAAATAGCCTCCCTAGACGAACCCTCTAATCTATCCTGCCAAAGCACTGCTGTAATATCCTCTCTGACAAGCAATGCAACACCTCCACCTCTGGTCCCTCCAATTCTATCACCCCTGAAGCAACAAAATCCTGGAATATTTAGTTTCCAATCACAGCCCTCCTGCAACCATGTTTCACTGATTGCCAAAAACATCATATTTCCAGGTGTCAATCCAGGCTCTAAGTTCATCCACCTTACTTACAATGCTCCTAGCATTAAAATATGCACATTTTATAAACCCACCATCCTTTATTCTCTGTCTATTATCTTTTTAATCTTTCTCGCCTACATTTTGGGTCCGAGTGCTTCCCTTCTCTGCCTCTTGCCCCACACCCTGTCCCCTAGCCCCCTCTACCCGAGTCCCTCCCCCAGTGTTTCTAGTTTAAAGTCTCCCCAGTAGCCTTTGCAAATCTCCCTGCCAGGATATTGGTCCCCTTCGGGTTCAAGTGCAACCCGTCCTCTGCGTACAGATCATGCCTTCCCCAAAAGAGGTCCCAGTGATCAAGAAACTTGAATCGCTGCCCACTGCACCAGTCACTCAGCCACGCATTTAGCCTCCACCTCATTTCATTCCTACTCTCACTGTCACGCGGCACAGGCAGTAATCCTGAAATCGTTACCCTTTTGGTCCTTCTCTTTAACTTTCCCGCAAACTCCCTAAATTCTCCCTTCAGGACCTCGTCACTTTTTCTGCCTATGTCATTGGTACCTATGTGTACCACAACATCAGGCTCCTCTCCCTCCCTTATCAGAATCTTTTGGACACGTTCTGACACATGCGAGACCCTGGCACCAGGGAGGCAAACTACCATCCGGGTCTCCCGACTGCGTCCACAGAATCGCCTATCCGACCCCCTAACTATAGAGTCCCCTATTACAATTGCCCTCCTCTTTTTGCTACCCTTCTGAGCATCAGGGCCGGTCTCTGTGCCGGAGGCCCGGCCGCTGTTGTTGCCCCCAGCTAGGCTGTCCCCTCCAATCGTACTCAAACCCGAGTACCTATTTTCCAGTTGTACGGTCACAGGGGTACTCTCTAGCCCCTGCCTCTGCCCCTTGCCCTTCCTAACCGTGACCCCACTTGTCTGCCTCCTGTGGTCTGGGAGTGACTACCTCCCTGTAGCTCCTCTCTATTACCTCCTCACTCTCCCTGACCAGACGGAGGTCGTCGAGCTGCTGCTCCAGGTTCCTAACACGATCCTTTAGGAGCCCCATCTCGACACTCCTGGCGCAGATGTGTACGTCTTGAGGGCTATCAGATTCCCTGACCTCCCACATCTGACATCCAGAACAGTACACTGCCCTGGCCTTCATACTGCCCCCCCTACACAGGATACAATAGCAACACAATATAAAATCACTACAAACTGCTGGGATCTGACTGTAAATCAGTGCTATTCCCTAGTCCACTTCCCACCAATCAGCTGCTTTCCCTACTCCACTTCCCACCAATCAGCGGCTTCCTCAAAAAAACCCACTTCTCCAAATGGAATGTTATGGATTTGGGTAAAAAACAAAGCCCCGCGCTAGATTTTTAAACCTTACGGTCAGGTGTCGCTCCTCCCCCTCCTTCTCTTCCAACGGCTCCTGTGGGCCTCTGAAAAAAACAAGCCCCGCGCTTGATTTTATAGCTTACCGGTCGGGTGTCGCTCCTCCCCCTCCTCCTCTTCCAACGGCTCCTGTGGGCCTCTGAAAAAACAAGCCCCGCGCTTTATTTTATAGCTTACCGGTCGGGTGTCGCTCCTCCCCCTCCTCCTCTTCCAACGGCTCCTGTGGGCCTCTCATATCCCCTGACTGTTTTTTTTTGTTGTAAAATATTTTTATTAGAAGTAAATACATATTAAGAAGGAATAACATAAAATAAAAAGAAAGAGACATATTATTTGTCACATACATTCTTAATATTTTTAAAGTTTACAATCAATCTTATTTATTCTTCTATACTTTTTATTATTTTATAACAAAGAAGATAGTAAAGAGAAATAATAAAGAGAAATAAAATAAAAGTAGAAAATCAATAATATGAGTGGAGTATTAAGCAGGCTATTCTTCATTGGAGATATATCAGTGGTCTATTATATATAGTTCTTCATCTTTTCCTTCATTCAGGTTTCAGTCAGGCCCTCAAACCGGACCACCTTGACCCTTTAAATATTCAATAAATGGAGACCATATTCCTCTGGATTGATCTAGCTTGTCCAAAAGGACAAGTCTTAATCTTTCCAGATGAAGTGTCTCCGACATTTCTGTAATCCACATTTTGATTGTGGGGAAGTAGGACCTTTCCAAAGTCTTAATATTAATTTTTACCAATTATTAAACTATAATCAATAAAAAAATATTTGCTGTTAGTAGTTGATCCGTTTCTAATATTCTTAATATGATTCATTTTGAGTCTGGAGTCAGATTTGCATTAACTACATTCGAGATTATCTTAAAAATTTCTATCCAAAAGTTAGTAATTTTTATACATTTTGTGAATGAATGTGTTAAATTAGCTTCTAAATGCTGACATTTATCACATATCGGAGAAACATTTGAAAAAAATCTGTTTAATTTGGATTTTGAAAGGTGTAATCTATGTAAAACTTTAAATTGTATCAAAGAGTGTCTGGCATTTAATGAGCAATGGTGTATCTGTTGTAAACTTTCATTCCATACTTCTAGACTAATTGTTTGACCTAATTCGTTCTCCCATGTTTGCCTATATATTTCCAACATTGGTACATCATTTTCCAATAAAATATTATAAATATATGATATTAATTTTTCTGTGTTCGGATATTTATTCAGACATTTATCTAAAATTTCTGTCTTTCTATTTCTAAAATCCTGTGTGTGTGATTTAACATAGTCTCTAATTTGTATATATCTAAAGTACTCTATTGAGTGTAATCCGTAATTTTGTTGTAATTCCTGAAATGAAAGAAAGACTTTTTCTGTAGAGATCAACTTTTTAATTCCATAGTTCTTCCATTGTAAAAAACCTTTATCCATCATTGAGGGTTTAAAAGTAATGTTGTTTACAATGGGAAGAGCCAGTGGTATACTTTCCAATTTTAATGTTTTCTTTAATTGTTTCCAGATACGTATCCCACTTTCTATTATTGGATTTCCTCTATAAATTTTCTTACGTATTTTAGTATTGGCAAATAAAATCGAGCTAATTTCGAAAGGTGAACTGCCCAGTAGCAAAACATAAAAGTAGGCAGTGCAAAGCCTCCATTTATTTTTGATTTACATAGATGTTTCTTTATTTATTCTATGGCTCTTATAATCCCAAATAAAATTGGTAACTATAGAGCCCACTTTCTTAATTTTTTTTAGGAAGATATATCGGAATCAGTTGAAACAGGTATACTAATTGCGGAAGAAAAATAATTTTAATCGCATTAATTCTACCTAGCATTGAAATAGGTAATGTTTTCCAATATAGGATATTCTTAAGTAGTTTATTCAGTAGGGGTGGGAAATTAGATTTAAATAAAGAATCATATCTTTTTGTTACATAAATTCCAAGATATTTGATTTTTTCATTTGCTATCTTAAAAGGAAATTGTTGTAGTATATGTGGGTTATTTCCCATTATTGGCATGTTCACTTTTATTCCACTTAATTCTATACCTGAAAACAAGCCAATTGAGTTATTAAATCTAATAAGTTAGGGATACTAGTTTCAGGCTTTGTAATATAAAGTAATACATCATCTGCGTATAAAGAGATTTTATTTTCAGTTTCTTTGGTTTCATACCCGTATATTTCAGGATGTAATCTCACGGATTGTGCTAATGGTTCAATTGCCAGTGCGAACAGTAGTGGGGATAGAGGACAACCTTGTCTACAGCCTCTGGATGAATTAAATTTAGTTGATAACATTTGATTTGTTAATATTCTAGCTGTTGGATTAGTATATAGTAGTTCAACCCATGTTATAAACTTCTCGCCCAACTGAAAAGTTTCCATAACCGAAAATAAATAAGACCATGCAACCTGATCAAAAGCTTTCTCTGCGTCAAATGAAATAATTGCTAGATCTTTATTAATATTTATTTTCGAGTATATAATATTGAATAATCGTCTCAGGTTATATGAGGAGTATCATTTTGGTATAAATCCTATTTGATCTGAATGAATTACTTTATTAATCACTGTATTTAGTCTTTGTGCTAGTATTTTGGTTAATATTTTTGATCAGTATTTAAAAGAGCTATGGCTCTATATGACCCTGGATCATCCAGATCTTTATCTAATTTAGGCCCACAGGAGCCGTTGGAAGAGGAGGAGGGGGAGGAGCGACACCCGACCGGTAAGGTTCAAAATCTAGCGCGGGGCTTGTTTTCTTTCAGAGGCCCACAGGAGCCGTTGGAAGAGGAGGAGGGGCAGGAGCGACACCCGACCGGTAAGGTTCAAAATCTAGCGCAGGGCTTGTTTTTTCAGTGGCTTACCCAAATCCATAACATTCCATTTGGAGAAGTGGGTTTTTTTGAGGAAGCCGCTGATTGGTGGGAAGTGGACTAGGGTAAGCAGCTGATTGGTGGAAAGTGGACCAGGGTAAACAGCTGATTTACAGTCAGATCCCAGCAGTTTGTAGTGATTTTATATTGTGTTGCTATTGTATCCTGTGTAGGGGGGGCAGTATGAAGGCCAGGGCAGTGTACTGTTCTGGATGTCAGATGTGGGAGGTCGGGGAATCTGATAGCCCTCCAGACGTACACATCTGCGCCAGGTGTGTTGAGATGGGGCTCCTAAAGGATCGTGTTAGGAACCTGGAGCAGCAGCTCGACGACCTCCGTCTGGTCAGGGAGAGTGAGGAGGTCATAGAGAGGAGCTACAGGGAGGTAGTCACTCCCAAACCACAGGAGGCAGACAAGTGGGTCACGGTTAGGAAGGGCAAGGGGCAGAGGCAGGGGCTAGAGAGTACCCCTGTGACCGTACAACTGGAAAATAGGTACTCGGGTTTGAGTACGATTGGAGGGGACAGCCTAGCTGGGGGCAACAACAGTGGCCGGGCCTCTGGCACAGAGACCGGCCCTGATGCTCAGAAGGGTAGCAAAAAGAGGGCAATTGTAATAGGGGACTCTATAGTTAGGGGGTTGGATAGGCGATTCTGTGGACGCAGTCAGGAGACCCGGATGGTAGTTTGCCTCCCTGGTACCAGGGTCTCGCATGTGTCAGAACGTATCCAAAAGATTCTGATAAGGGAGGGAGTGGAGCCTGATGTTGTGGTACACATAGGTACCAATGACATAGGCAGAAAAAGTGACGAGGTCCTGAAGGGAGAATTTAGGGAGTTGCGGGGAAAGTTAAAGAGAAGGACCAAAAGGGTAACGATTTCAGGATTACTTGCCTGTGCCGCGTGACAGTGAGAGTAGGAATGAAATGAGGTGGAGGCTAAAATGCGTGGCTGAGGGACTGGTGCAGTGGGCAGCGATTCAAGTTTCTTGATCACTGGGACTCTTTTGGGGGAAGGCATGATCTGTACACAGAGGGCGGGTTGCACTTGAACCGAAGGGGACCAATATCCTGGCAGGGAGATTTGCAAAGGCTACTGGGGAGACTTTAAACTAGAAAGGCTGGGGGGAGGGACTCGGGGTAGAGGGGGCTAGGGGACAGGGTGTGGGGCAAAGAGGCAGAGAAGGGAAGCACTCGGACCCAAATGTAGGCGAGAAAGATTAAAAAGATAATAGACAGAGAATAAAGGATGGTGGGTTTATAAAATGTGCATATTTTAATGCTAGGAGCATTGTAAGTAAGGTGGATGAACTTGAGCCTGGATTGACACCTGGAAATATGATGTTGTGGCAATCAGTGAAACATGGTTGCAGGAGGGCTGTGATTGGAAACTAAATATTCCAGGATTTTGTTGCTTCCGGGGTGATAAAATTGGAGGGACCAGAGGTGGAGGTGTTGCATTGCTTGTCAGAGAGGATATTACAGCAGTGCTTTGGCAGGATAGATTAGAGGGTTCGTCTAGGGTGGCTATTTGGGTGGAACTGAGAAGTGGAACGGTGTAGCAACACTTTTAGGGGTTGTACTATAGACCGCCAAATGGGGAGCGAGAATTGGAAGAGCAAATATGTAAGGAGATAGCAGATAATAGTAGTAAGCACAAGGTAGTGATTGTGGGAGATTTCAATTTCCCAAAAATAGACTGGGAAACACATTCTGTTAATGGGCTGGATGGTTTGGAGTTTGTAAAATGTGTGCAGGATAGTTTTTTGCAGCAGTACATAGAGGTACCGACCAGAGAAGGGGCAGTGCTGGACCTCCTGTTAGGAAATGAGGCAGGACAGGTGACGGAGGTATGCGTTGGTGAGCACTTCGGGACCAGTGATCACAATACCATTAGTTTCAATATAATTATGGAGCGAGTCAGAACAGGACCTAGAGTGGAGATTTTTGATTGGAGAAAGGCTAACTTTGAGGGAATGCGTGAGGATTTTTAAAGGAGTGAATTGGGACACTTTGTTTTCATGGGAAGGATGTAGAAGAAGAGAAATGGAGGACATTTAAAGGGGAAATTGTAAGAGTACAGAATCTTTATGTCCCTGTTAGGTTTAAAGGAAATAGTAAAAATTGGAAAGAGCCATGGTTTTCAAGGGAAATTAGACAATGGTTTCGAAAAAAGAGAGATATCTACAAGAATTATAGGAGGCATGGAGTAAATGAGGTGCTAGAGGAGTATAAAGAATGTAAAAAGAATCTTAAGAAAGAAATTAGGAAGGCTAAAAGAAGATATGAGGTTGCTTTGGCAAGAAAGGTGAAAGTAAATCCAAAGGGTTTCTAAGCTATATTAATAGCAAAAGGATAACGAGGGATAAAATTGGACCATTAGAGAACCAGAATGGACAGCTATCTGCAGAGCCAAAAGAGATGGGGGAGATATTGAACAATTTCTTTTCTTCGGTATTCACCAAGGAGAAGGATATTGAACTCTGTGAGGTAAGGGAAAAAAAGTAGAGTAGCTATGGAAAACTATGAGATTCAAAGAGGAGGAAGTACTGACACTTTTGAAAAATATAAAGGTGGATAAGTCTCCAGGTCCTGACAGGATACTCCCTAGGACATTGAGGGAAGTTAGTGTAGAAATAGCAGGAGCTATGACAGAAAATATTTCAAATGTCATTAGAAACGGGAATAGTGCCGGAGGATTGGCGTACTGCGCATGTTGTTCCATTGTTTAAAAAGGGTTCAAAGAATAAACCTAGCAATTATAGACCTATTAGTTTGACGTCAGTGGTGGGCAAATTAATGGAAAGGATACTTAGAGATAATATATATAAGCATCTGGATAAAACAGGGTCTGATCAGGAACAGTCAACATGGATTTTTGCCTGGAAGGTCATGTTTGACAAACCTTCTTGAATTATTGAAGCGGTAACTAGGGGAAATTGATGAGGGTAAAGCAGTGGATGTTGTCTATATGGATTTCAGTAAGGCCTTTGACAAGGTTCCCCATGGAAGGTTGGTTCAGAAGGTTCAATCTTTGGGTGTTAATGGCGGAGTAGCAAGATGGATTCAACAGTGGCTGAATGGGAGATGTCAGAGAGTAATGGTGGATGGATGTTTGTCAGGTTGGAAGCCGGGTGACCAGTGGGGTGCCTCAGGGATCTGTGTTGGGTCCACTTTTGTTTGTCTTGTACATCAATGATTTGGATGATGGGGTGGAAAATAGGATAAGTAAGTATGCAGATGATACTAAGATAGGTGGTATTGTGAAATAATGAAGTAGATTCTCAAAGTCTACAGAGAGATTTGGGCCATTTGGAAAAGAGGGCTGAAAGATGGCAGATGGAGTTTAATGCTGATAAGTGTGAAGTGCTACATCTTGGCAGGACAAATCAAAATAGGACGTACATGGTAAATGGTAGGGAATTGAGGAATGCTGTGGAACAGAGGGATCTAGGAATAACTGTGCATAGTTCCCTGAAGGTGGAATCGCATGTAGATAGGGTGGTAAAGAAAGCCTTTGGTGTGCTGGCCTTTATAAATCAGAGCATTGAATATAGGAGTAGGGAAGTAATGTTAAAATTGTACAAGGCATTGGTAAGACCAATTCTGGAGTATGGTGTACAATTTTGGTCGCCTAATTATAGGAAGGATGTCAACAAAATAGAGAGAGTACAGAGGAGATTTACTAGAATGTTGCCAGGGTTCCAGCAACTATGTTACAGAGAAAGGTTTGAACAAGTTAGGTCTTTATTCTTTGGAGCGCAGAAGGTTAAGGGGGGACTTGATTGAGGTCTTTAAAATGATGAAAGGGATAGACAGAGTTGACGTGGATAAGCTTTCCCATTGAGGGTAGGGAAGATTCAAACAAGAGGGCATGACATGAGAATTAAGGGACAGAAGTTTAGGGGTAACGTGAGGGGGAACTTCTTTACTCAGAGGGTGGTGGCTGTGTGGAATGAGCTTCCAGCAGAGGTGGTGGAGGCAGGATCGATTTTAACATTTAAAAGTAAAGTGGATAGGTATATGGACGTGAAGGGAATGGAGGGGTATGGTCTGAGTGCAGGTAGATGGGACTAGGGGAAAACAAATGGTCGGCACGGACTGGAAGGGCCGAGAGGGCCTGTCTCCGTGCTGTAATTGTTATATGGTTATATGGTTATATGGTTATATAATTTAGATATAAGCGTTATAATAGATTCATTTAATGTTTCTGGTAATTTTTTGTTGTGCATAAATATATTCATAGAGTGTCTTCAAACGTGGTGCTATCAGATCATAGAATGTTTTATAAAATTCCGAACCAATACCATCCGGTCCTGGAGTTTTACCATTTTTTAATGACCTAATAGATTCTTCGATTTCTTTAGTGGTTATTTCAGCTTTTAGTGATTCTCTATTTTCTAAATCCAGTCCTTTTGGATTACAATTTTTTTTTAATGTTTCTATTCCTGTCCGATTTTCTGTCGTTTTGGCTGAATATAAATTTTTATAATATTGCAAAAATCTCTCATTTATATCTTTAGTTTGTACTAGTAATTCACCTTTGTCTGATTTAATCCTATGGATTAAGTTTTCTCCCTCCAATTTTCCTAATTGACGAGCCAATAATTTTTGTGATTTATCTCCGAATTCAAATTGTATTTGTTTAGTATATTGGTAGAGTTTTACAACTTGGTCTGACTGTATTTTATTTAATTTATATTTCAATGCAGAGATTTTATTATGTTTTATCATGGTTGGGTTAGCAGCGTTTTCTGTGTCTAATTGTTTGATCTCCTTTTCTAATGCCTGTTGTTCCCGCCGATTCTCTTTATTATAAAATGCTTGAGAGGATATCATAATTCCCCGAACATACGCTTTAAAAGTTTCCCATAATAGGGACGAAGATATATCTGGCTTATCATTTATTTCAAAGAAAATCTTAATCTGTTTTGGGACGAAGATATTTCTGGCTTATTTATTTCAAAGAAAATCTTAATCTGTTTTGTGATGTATTCTTGAGTTATTTTGTCTTTTAAAATTTGTGGGTTAACTCTCCATTGTCCCTGGTTTTCCATTTTCCATTTTAATCATAAAAGTTAAAGGTGCGTGATCTGAAATTATAATATTATGACATTTTGAATTATAAGTGAATGGGATAAGTTTTAAATCTACCAAAAAATAATCTATTCTTGAATAAGTTTTATGCACAGGTGAGTAAAATGAATATTCTCGTCCAGCTGCGTTTTGCATTCTCCAAACATCTTTAATATTACTGGTATCTGTATATGCATTCATTACACCACTGGAATGCGATTTAATTTTCCATTGTCTTGATGATCTGTCTAAAAAGCATCTAGTGTACAATTTAAATCTCCAATTATTCGGTTGTGTTGTGGTAATTCTGGGATAGTATTAAATATTTTCTTAAAAAACAGTGGGTTGTCAAAATCTGGGACGTATACATTGACAAAAATCATTTTTTTGTGTGTATAATTCTCCTATTACAATAATATATCAACCATCACTATCAGTTATAGTTAACCATATAACCATATAACCATATAACAATTACAGCATGGAAACAGGCCCTCTCAGCCCTTCCAGTCCGTGCCGACCATTTGTTTTCCCCTAGTCCCATCTACCTGCACTCAGACCATACCCCTCCATTCCCTTCACGTCCATATACCTATCCACTTTACTCTTAAATGTTAAAATCGATCCTGCCTCCACCACTTCTGCTGGAAGCTGATTCCACACAGCCACCACCCTCTGAGTAAAGAAGTTCCCCCTCACGTTACCCCAAAACCCTTACTTCTCATGTCTAGTTGAAGTGTGTTTAAATGAAATGCCTTTACGAATTAATAGTAAGATTAAATGAGAACTTACCAGTTTGAAGTTTGATCTTTATTTTATGAGGAGTTGAGGGACTACGTGAATAGAAGCCCGCACAGCCGTCCGTGCGTCAATCTTCAAAGCAACGGCGTGAAATCACAGATAATAATGACTGAAGTATAATGGTAAGATAACAAAGACTAGCACTACCAGATGAGATCTATGAGGGTTGGGAGCGGAGGGCACGTAGTCCCTCAACTCGACTCCTCATAAAATAAAGATCAAACTTCAAACTGGTAAGTTCTTACTATTTTACTTCGGAGTCACGTGAGTGACTACTTGAAGGCTTCAAAGCTCTGTGATATCATGCCGTGTGAAACGAGTGTACACAACCACACCTGCTTCATTGACAAATGAAGGGAAACATTCATAATGCATACAGTCATAACATAGATGTAAAACATGCTGATGCTGTTTAAATGAAACAATAATATTTCCATCTCTCACCCAGATGGAAAATATAACCAGAACATAAATAGAGTTATTAACCCAGGGTCAGCAATGGGTCATTACAGATGTTTGGAGAGTTGTTCGTTGGACCATGCTGCAGGCCGTAAACGATGCGACCCAGCGGAAACATAAATACCCTTGCTGCTGATGTTGTAGCAGCCCTGGTGGAATGAGATCTGGAATCAGAATCCATTAGTACATAACACAACTGTGTTTTCCTCATCTGGAATGGCCTGAACAATAAGTTCTCCCAAATTATTTATTTATGTATTTATTTATTTATTTATTGTGACTAACGACATTGCTAGTCCAGAACTCCAAGCTCTTGATGACCTTGAAATATTGTTGTATATATGTGTGCTTACCTTATCAAAGGTCCCCTGGTATGCCCTGAGGACTATTTTGAGACCCCGACCCCCTTCTGGTCTGCTCAAGTATTTATAACATAATATTATATATTATAAATTTACAGACGTTATCATCCTGAACGATCACAATTATGTAGCGACTGTACCTGCTGCACTAAACCAGTGCCAGAAGGATAACTACCTAATAAACTCCAGCCATATTTAAGTCTAATAGCTGCAGCCTCTGGTGAAAACAGTGTTCACAAATGTCAACATCGCATATGGCATTATATTGGTCCTGGGAATCATGTTGAAACCTACCCCTTGATAACCCAATTAATGGCCGTATAACTCCATAATTGACAAACAACATGAGAATTAAGGGACAGAAGTTTAGGGGTAACGTGAGGGGGAACTTCTTTACTTAGAGGGTGGTGGCTGTGTGGAATGAGCTTCCAGCAGAGGTGGTGGAGGCAGGATCGATTTTAACATTTAAAAGTAAAGTGGATAGGTATATGGACATGAAGGGAATGGAGGGGTATGGTCTGAGTACAGGTAGATGGGACTAGGGGAAAACAAATGGTCGGCACGGACTGGAAGGGCCGAGAGGGCCTGTCTCCGTGCTGTAATTGTTATATGGTTACATGGTTATATGATAATTTAGCATGAACTTGAAAGTTTAGTAATCAATAACATTTTCCGTGGAACATAAGCATAAGAAACTCTTTCATCTCCTGGAAAAGAAAATTCCACGGCTTGGTGCTATGCAAACACTTTGAACACTTAGAAGGATAGATGTAAACAACCCAAATCTTAGGGACAGTTTATTAACCTGCAGAACATACTTTGAGTTTATCATGCAACAAGTGATTTTCCAAGCCTCAGGCTGAACCAGCAAATTACATTTAAACTAACCAAATAAGGGTATATTATTTGCGACAAACCAGGAATCAAATGTGCATAACCACTCAATAGGGACCTTAAGCGGCCTCTTAATGACTTTATTTGAAACCTCAATTGATACACAAAAAGGAGGGAGCCCATAAAAGTCCTTCCTACTCCTTTTAGCGAAATTGTATGTTTCGCCACTGTAATGCCACTATTTTGCAACCAGTGGAATAACATGAACCCATGTTCCATTAACCCAGAATTTCATATATAGTGCAATTCAACACCAATTCTGTGTTGCCATTAACCTATCCTTGACGATTCTCCTGTGACAACATAGATATGTAACCATTCCATAGGTCTTTAACTGATTGCACCCTCGTCACTAACATATGCCATCATCATAATGTATCAACCTGAGCGTCACAATATGCACATTTGTCCAATCACTCTTTAACCATATGATGCCCGTAGGGTCTATAGATAGTCGTTACCCAGAACAGACATTTTTTTGCAAATCATGCAAATCTGCTCCACCTCCAGACTCGAGATGATATTTGCAACTTGGGAATCTGCCGTTAACAGCAACTGTGGCCCGATTTACGAATCGGTTCTTGTAAGACATCTTGGTTCTTCTACTGAACCTGCGCAATTCTAACTGCTTGAAAAGCTAGAATGGACCATTTTACATGATTAAGCCCCTCAATAGCTGATAATGTCTGGATCATTTGTAATGTTTACTAAGTGAACACCCTTACCAAGCTGTAAGTGGTCCCTTAATTGTTAGAGTTGCACAGGTACAGTGCGTGGAACCTCTGGTCAGCCTTCATGCTGCCACCAACTTCAGTGAACCTCGTACTGCCAAATAAAGACGTGGGGCGCATATCACCAAAACTATGAAACCATTGCTCGTTCGAATAGCTTGTGCTTGTCTCCAGGTTTCGCTATGGAAAAGTCTTACCTGAATAGAAGATTTCGCGGCCCAACTGTATAATGCCCCCCTTAGGAGGTATTCACGGCTTATATGTTTTGGTTGGTAAACTTTTGGCAGGCATAGACTCTGGGCATATGCCCTGGAATCCCTGGGCCAGGCTCTATGGCTCTACCCTCAGACTTGGCATTTGACATTACTGATCCACATTTGCTATTCATCTTTCGTGTGGGAGCCATTAAGAACCCTGATACAAGGGTGTTCAGCAATTACGCCGGACTTTGCATGCCCCAGAGTCAGTAATTATACTGAAGCAGCTGCTATCCTCCTTAAATGACGGAGACCTTAAGCAGGCCTGCTAAAGCGCCGCTGACACATTTTCTATTTTATGGCCATTAGACCCATATTGTATTTTAATTGAAGTATTTACTTAACACACTGGAGCAGTAATGAATCCGTTTGTCCATCCTTGTGACTTTATTAATTTCTCCCTGAGAAACAAGGTGTGTTAACAATGACCTATAATGCACTTAATAGTTATACCTTTTAACAAGTTAAGTTGTACTTGCTCAGCTGAATCATATCTATACTCTTAACAATAATCTAACGATAGTATACCTGTTCCAGAGTTTATTGACAGCCACTCTGTTTGCCACGGCCGCATCTCAGCCAATTGTATACCTAAAAGTGAATCCCAATCATCCTACAAGTCTATTGAATAAACTTAATCTTAGTCTGGATGGAGGAGCAATTTCTCAAATATAGTTTAAGACTTTACAGTTCCTTGTTATATTGCCATATCCTAACAATGACCCCTCATCCCCATGTCACTGTTAAATGGGAATACCCTAATAACAGCTATTCCCATAAAGCAGCCCTGCTAGAAGGTACTTCTGGCCGCCCATAAAGCAGCCTGAAGAAGGTTGCTGCTGGCGCGGCCTTTCCCATAGACCAGTTATTTGCCTTAGATTTGGCGTTTTCATGAAGCTGCCTGAGCATAAGGTGCTGCTGGGAATAACCTCTCCCAATAAGGCTTGCCTGCCATAAGTTGGCATCCCCAATGAGCAGTCTGATCAAGGTACTGCTGGCACAGCCTCTCCCATAGGCTAGCCTGCAATAGCGTGGATTCCAATGATGCTGCTCTTCCCAAAGTACTGCTGGCACAACCTCTCCATAGGTGGCACTGCAATATCTTGCCATCCCATGATGCAGCCCTTTCCCCCCCAAAAAAAAGGGTTTTTTTTTTGCTGGCACAACCTATCCCATAAGGACGGCACTGACATAACTTGGTATTCCCCATAACTTTATACTGATCCACCTCCTGCCTAAAGGAGTTTCTCTAAATTCATTCGCAGAGGTGTACCTACCAAATTCTTCTTATTTACTCTGACTATTTTGTACAAACTGTCCCCATATCCTGGGCATTTTTTTTTTTAAAATTAATTTTATTTTATTAACTGTGGTTAGGGGACCCCATAAGTGAATTTCCTCCTGGGAATCAATACCCGGGCACCCCCGGGTTACTCATAACTTGAATTAAACCCCATTTCTTGGGACTACTGCGGTCTGGGAACACATACAGTTATGTTTCCCCACACCGGGAAAATATGGCTGACCGTTCAGGTTCGTTAACCCCATACCTAGGGACTTCTGCGGTCTGGAACCGCACTTTCCCGGGTTTACCCTCCCCGGGAACCCTAACATGATGGAGTCACTGACTGCGTTATCAGTGACTATGATCGCTAACCCGACATTCGCCAGCTCCCGCTTCCCGCGGTCGAGCAAGGGTTTTCACCCCTGTGAGCCTGGTTCACTCGTCGGCTCGCGACCATCTGCAAGAAACCCGGTGGTTCCTGAAGGAACCTTGAACAGTATGGAAATAGCTCTTACTGAATCTTTTTTAGACTTATCCGTTGGAGGAGCAGCGTGCTGCACGTCGTCTGCACGAGCGTATGACGTATGGACGCACGGAGCTGTACGGTTCTATTCAGTAGTCCACTCACGTCACTCACAAAGTAAAATATTGATACACCTCTAGATTTGTGTGTAAAAAGAGATTGTTAATGCTTTGTCAATCCATTTAGCCTTTTAATCTTTGCTCTGCATCTTTTTTTAGATGTGTATCTTGGATAAACGCACGTCGACTTTAAGTGCTTTTAAATGTGCTATACTTTATCTTCTTGATTGGTTCGTTAATACCTTTACCATTCCAGTTACAAACGTTATTTCCTCCATTCCCGTATTCGGTTTTATGTCTTGCATCTTTTATCTATGGAGTGGTAATAGAGCAAATGGTTCAGCTCAACATACCTCGACCTTTCACCGACTACGATAGGTGAATTTCAAGTCCCTTGGGTATCTCCTCACTTATTATCTCCTTTGTATTAATTTATAACTCCATTCATATATAAACAATAATAACAAGAAAAATATTTAAAAAAAAGGATGATGAAGAGATTAATAGGGTGCACAAAGAGAGAAATAAAACTAAATCTAATATTAGTGTAGTTAGTGTTAGCCATACTACCATGGCTACAATCTACGACTTACATAGTTGAAGTTACAAACTTACCATCTCATGGTTCCTTAAAATTGTTATTCCATTAAATGTTTAACCGGGAATATTAAATCTGATATGTACAGGCTCATCGGTTCATGTATATGATAATATCTATACTTAATACATATTAAGATATATTTTCTAAAAAATTTAAAAAAGGAGAAAATAAAAAAATAAAATAAAAAAAAGTTTGCCAGGGGGGTGTAAATGAAGTCAAACCTATTCTGTGAATTATATTTACTTGTTTACCTAATTCTTAAGTAAATCGCTTTTAAATTAGTTGTTAATCTCATTAATTGGTAGTTATCAGCTTTAATTAATAATAATTCCCGCTGTATAAATTTTATATTTGTTAGTTATTAATATTAGTAGTGTTATTATTTAAACTGTTAGTATCCATGTGAGAGTCTCACTCCGTATCTCCTATCCGAGTCTCCAATCAGCATGCTTTCTCCATCTTCTTTAGGGTGCCACAAGTTCCATAGTCCATTCCAATCTGAAAATACAATTTATTTGTTGATATAATTCATCTTTGTAGATTTCATTCAGTCTTCCTTCTCGTTCCTTAATCCCCTGGGCCAATGTTTCATTGATCCGGTGGGTTTTTTAAATAATGTTCTTCCTGGTTGTAGGTGACTCTTCAGGGTGGCCTGGGTACCTCAGACTGTACTCTCAAATTCTTCACTTCTTCAAATCTTTTGGTCTCCTTGAACGCATTTCGTTTCTTGGAGACCTCTGCTATTGGTAGTCTCTTGGATGGATATTCTTCATATGTATATTGCTACTTTTTATATTTTGTTCATCATCTCCTCCAGGACATGATCATACGGACTTTTCTATCATTTGTCTTGGAGGAGCGTCTTCTTTGTATACGTCTCATTACAATGTGTGCTCGGGTAATAAAGGCTTTTTGTTATAGTGAAAAAAAAGATAATACCTTTTCCAATAAGTTTGAGTAAACTTCGGGTGATAGACGGCGCCTTCTCCCGAATACTCTTCATCCAGATCTACTCCCCTACTCGAACGTGTCATATCCCCTGTGCTATTACCAGTAGTCGTGTAATATAGACCTAAAGTGACGCTGATCTCCTGACCAACTCATAGAAGATACGAATCCTCAACATATCTCTAGTGGAGTGTGAGTCCCGAGCATGTAAGAGCGCTACCTGTCAGTCGATACACACTGAGTAGAGATACAGTATCGTCTCGTGTGACTATTATTAATACGTCGATTTACGTAGGGCCACTCTAACTGTCACTAGTTATTCTGTTCATGGTAATACCCTTCTCCTTCTATATCCTCCGCGCGAGAGATCCTCTTCAACACACAACACCCTCGACACTAGAACCGGATACGACGCATCGCACAAGCGCTTCCTCGCTCTCGGCTTGTGATTCTGCTCCTTGAGTTATTCCTCCAAAGGTTCCGAGGTCAGTTTCCACTTATTTTGATTTTATTCATTCATCTCTTCCACTATATTTGCTGCTTGATCCATTATTATTTCTGTAATTTTCCTTTTCGCTATGTGTCCGATATTCCGGGTGAGGCCGGAGATATTGATTTCAGACTTTAACTCTTTCATCTCCTCCTTCGTTTTTTTGTGTGTTCCTTAAAATTCATTTTTTGCCAGTTCAGTTTATTTCAACATTTATTTCTTTCTTTAAACTCTGCATTTCTTGATACAAAAAAAACTTTAGTTCTTCAATTTCCGATTTTTTTCTTCGATTTTTTTTTGACTCATCTAGGATAGTGATTCGACCTGAGCCCAAGGCTCCAGTCGGGCCTTTGTTCTTGTTCTGCCATTTTTAGCTTGTATACCGGAGGTTTGATTTACCACGGGTGGGCTGCGCTGTGTTGCATTAAGAGTCTCTCGCTGATGACCTTCACTCATGGCAGCTGAAACTGCAGGGCAGACAGGTAGGTCTTTTCGCCCCGGTTTTTTCCTCGTTTTATCCACGGAGCTGGCTGGCGTTACTTTCTAGCCTCCTGGCACCACCGGAAGTCTGTCCGTTAATTTTTTAGAGCCCTATCTAGCTCCTGTCTTGAAGATTCCAGGAAGAAACCTGCCTTCACCATATAGAGAAAGAGAATTCCACGACTCACCAATCTCTGTGGACAAAAAGGTTTCCTGTCTCCATTCTAAAAAAAAGTGTTTCCTTTCTCCGTGAGCAATGAACATGGATTCCGAAGAATGGCTGTGGCATGTCCAATGCCGCTTAGGGTCTAGGCATTAACTGTAAACTTCTCACACTTTCATTCATCATTTCAAAGTTGAATACATCACACTTGCTCAGGTTAATTAAATTCATCTAGCTATTTGTCCCATTTCTGCAGCTGTTTTACATACTGCTCTATCTTTTACCAACTTTTCTCACTGTCTGCTACTCCTCCCAATGTCCCGGTGTTGTTATCACATCACTCACCACACACCGACATTGATGTCTACGCCAATTATATATATCACAAACAGCAGAGACCAAGCACTGATGCCTGCAGAACTGCAATGGCTACAGACCTCCAGCCAGAATAGCTATCTTCAAAAAAATACATTGACTGACCTCCACAGCTCTATGACAATGTATTCCATAGACTCACCATCACTCTGTTTAAATAAATTCTTCCTATCTCCTTTCTAAAGGTATGTCATTTTATTCATGATTGTTATGCCCTCTGTTCCGAGGACTCTCTCACTAGTTGAAACTCTGCACATCACTCTTTCAAGGCCTTTCACATTTGGTAAGTTAAATGAGATCCCCCTCATCGCTCATCTCCAGCAAATAAGGACCCAGTGCTTCAATGCTCATCATATGTTAACCCAATCATTGATAGTGGGGGATCATTGTGACAAAGGATACTGTGTTGGTATGATCAGCATGATCATATTGAATGGCGATGCAGGATCAAAAGGGTGCATGCCTACTCCTGACACTAATTTCAATGTTTCTATGGTTCCATTTCCGGTGATCATTGTTCCTGGGATCATAAACTCCTCTGGAGCCTCTCTGATGACAGTACCTGCCCAAATCCTCCACAATACTCCATATACCATCTGACAGTGTTTATAAAAGCCTCAGAATTCACCCCTGTGTTTGAATTTTAGCCCTTTTAGTAAATGCTACATTGCATTCGCCTTCCTACTACTGAATTGACTTACAAAATTATTTTTTTAGGATTCCTGCACCAGCTCCCATTTTCTTTGTACCTCCAATTTTTGGATTCACTCCCCATTTAGAAATTAGTCTGGTCTTTTTTCTTGCTTATCAAAAATGCGTGACTCACACTTGCTATGCTGTGTTCCATCTGCCACTTCTTCATAAGTTTCATAAGAGATAGAGGGAATTAGCCTTTCGGCCCGAGCGTCTATTCCTCGCATTCAGTCATGGCTGATTATCTTTCCCTCTCACCCCATTTCTCTTGCCTTCTCCCATAATTCCAGACAACCTGGGCTCAATCAATAAATCTATCTATCTATGCCTTAAAAATATTATTGGCTTGGGCCTCCCACAACCTTCTGCAGCAATTGAATTTCCACAGATTCACCACAATCTAACTAAATAATGTCTTCCTATCTCTTCCTAAAGGTACATCCTTTAATTTTGAGGGGAATGGATTATGGTCCTAGATTCTCCCACTTGTAGAATCATCCTCTCCACATCCACCCTATCTGTGCCTTTCATTATGTTTGTAAGGTTTTTTCACCGAGGCCTTCCCTATCCCTTCTTAAATACAATGTTACAGGCCCAGTGCTTGACTTATGTTAAAAAATACCCACTCATTCCTGGGATATTTCTAATAAACATCCTTTGGACCCTACTCTGAGCCAGCTCACCCTTCCTTGGATATGGAGCCCAATTTTGCTCACAATCTCGCCAAATGCAGCCTGACAGATCTTAGAGACTATCAGCTTTACATCCATGCTTTTGTATACATGGCTCCTCTTGAAATAATATGTTAGCATTCCATTTGCCTTCCTAGCTACTTCTTCGACTTGCAATATTTAACTTTTTGGGAATCCTGAACATGCATTCAATTCCCTTTACCTCCGTTTTCTGAATTCTCTCCCATTAAGAAAATAGGTCTTTGCTTTTTTTTCCTACACAAAAATGCATGAATTCACACTTTGCTAACACTTTATTCGAAGGGCTCCCAATGGCATACTCCTGCACCTAGAATTTCAATGTTTCTTATGTTTCTATGTGCATTTAGTGCCAACCTTCCTATGATGTTCACAGTCATTCTGCAGAGTAGTTATGATAGAGTGTGTACTGCACAACCGCCCCTCCACCTATTTTTCTGTAAAAAGAGCCCAATGGCACAAGCCTTTAGTCCCCTCATCCAATTCATTTAATGTACAACATGAAGGAGAGCGGCTCCAGCAAGCAAACCCCTGCGTAACTCTTATGGTCACTGGCAGCCAACAAGAAAAAGCCCCCTTTCGTTTGCCACTCTTTGCATTCTGCTATCACAGCACCAACCTGCTATAATGCTAATATCTTTCCTCTGATTAACATGGGCTTCATATTCCTTAGTAGCCTCACCTGTGGCACCTTATCAAAAGGCTTCTGAAAAAAAAGGGTCTTAGGTAAAAAACATTCCACTGGACTCTGCATTGTCTGTCTTGCTATTTTACTTTCCACAAATAATTCCAGGCAGATTCGTCAGTGCAAGATCTTCCCTTACAAAACCAGGCTTACTTTGGCCTATTTTTATCACTTGCTTCTAAGTATTCAGAAATCTCTCCTTTTTATGGACAATAAAATCATACCAAACACAGAATTTAGACTAACAGCATATAGTTTCCATTCTTCTGCTTCACTCACTTCTTCAACAGCTGTGTTAATATTTGCTGTTTTCCCAATCGTCTGGATCCACCCTGACCTCTATCGTGATTCTTCAAAGATCACAAATAATGCCTCCACTATCTCTCAGCTACCTCTTTCAGAACCCAGGGGTGTTGTCTTTCATTCAGAAGACTTTATTGTAGAATTTTAAAAAATTAAACATTCATGATGAGAGACAAAATTCTTTCGTCATCTCATTTTTTTTGTCTGAAATTAAATTTGGCCGACACCACTCATCTTAAATTATTTGGCCTTGAAAATTTGCGAAATTATGAGCTGATGGTGTTGCAGGACAGGAGGAAACAGGGCATCTGGAACAGTCAACTGTGGCAAAGGTCATGATGGATTTTACCATTGACAGACAGGAGGGTAGATGATAAAGTAAAATAGGGTGGATTGACTGGCAACTAGGATTCATAAGTGAACTGGATCAGGGAGGAACATGAAAAAAACAGGAAAGAACAGAGAGTAAAAGTAAAAGGGAATTTGAAATCATTTTAACAATTACTCAAAATAAAAGTTCAAGTAATGATGGTTCATCTTTGTAATCATTAACTTCACTGCTAAAGTGGTTAATTAGCAAGCCATTGAAAATGTTTGTGCTGCTGTAAGTATGATCCATATTTATTCATAGTAAACTGTACCTTTGCCTCTCCTGATCATTTACATGATAAACCAATCTAATCAATGAATCTTTTGCTGAGTTGTCGGGAGATGAATTAACATGGAGAAATAAATATAAAATGGCTAAAAATGTGGTTTTTTTTTCGTCTCAAAATTAGTGTTTTGGCATTCAAAATTTGGAAATGATGACTCTGCACTCCCAAAGATTCTTCGCTGCATGGCTTACTGTATATGGCACTCTTTACTTCATCAAACAAAGTGATAGTGCATGAATAATTAGATTTTCCATTTGATAAGTAGTTGAGAGCTTAACATTTTAGACCCACACCTTGAATAAAGTATCCTCTGCAGATGAGAGCCTGCACTTCAAACAACTGCCCGCAAGATCTGAATTGGTGTATGAAGCCATTCTTTTTAGTTTGCAGAAAAATATTACTCAAATCAAAAATACTTATTGAACTTTCACTGCAATATCATGAATATATTGGAGGTTCTTATGTTGGATCTCGAAAGTATCAACAGAACAAAGTGTTTCAGAAGAAAAATTTGTAAGAATAAAGTTATTTTCCTATATCCCTATATTCTGATGTTTTTCAGCGATTTAACTTTAACAGAATTTTCTGGCTAAACTGTGAAAGCACAGATTAAATACTGAAAAGTGTTGACATGTTAATTTTGCCATTGCTGTTGAGGTCTATACCTTTCTCTGTTTGTTCTTATTCCCCATGGTTCAGCTGCGCATTATGAATGTTGCAGTATTTCAGTTGTTTGAAGTTTAAAAACTTAAAGAGCTTGATTTTGAGTTCGGAAAACAGACCACACATGGTTGAAAACATGCTGACAGTCTTTGGTCCCCTGCGATGCTTCCTTCCTCACATAACTTTCCCACTCTCCCATTTGTCATCTTTCTCTCACCATGTAATTGTTTTTCTGGTGATATATTTTTCTGTAGATGTGGTCCGCTACTTCATAGCAGGTGGTGCCCATGAAGGAAAACATACTTTTATAAGTAGCAGATGCTGCAAATGAATGATTGTTCAAAGTACCATAAATGCTCCTTAAACGTTTAATATACAATGAATGTTATCTGTGGAACTGTGGCACAGAGTACCAATTTTAAAGTGATTCCAATCAGAATGTTTAAAATTAAACGCACAAGTAATTTCAGAAACTATCAATAAAAGTACCCAATTTCCAGTTTAATACTCATTATATTGAGATAAATTGTTGCAAACCATCTTACAGATTTGGATCTATTTACTATTATGCTGGCCAAGTTGTACTGTTTAGTCTGCTGGAGTAGGAATTAAAACTGTTTTTGGGCAGTGACAAACAGTTTCAACTGTATACACAGAATCTGAGAAGGCATTTTTTTTCTTTTCCCCCCCTGTTCTGGCATTGATTTGTGTTCATGCTTAGTGTTTTTCATGGGGTGATTTTCAAGTGGAGATGTTGAATGTATGCTTTTTATGATCTCATTGCAGTGTCTGTATTTCATTAACGATGAACTCCTTTCAGGATTTTGGGACTTGAATATTTTTCAAATGACACAATCTAATATGAGCAACAGCTGTAGTAACTGCAAACTATCTGATAATGTGGCCATTGAAGGTGTGAAAAGTAGATTTGAACAATAGATTTTCATGACTCAGTTTACTGAATCTTAGAGCCGGGCTTAATTAAATCCCAGCAATGATTTTTATAATTTATTAGTTAGATAATATAATAATCTATACTGACATTTAATAATATAAAACACAAACTATAATGAAGCATTATAACTGAAGCATTTATATTAATTGGTTAGATAAATCTGTTTCTAATAATTAAGTTAAATATTTAAGTGCCTGGATGCCAATAAACCACCATTATAAAATCTTGAACATTTCACCATCCTGTTATGAAGTTTAAACTATTTAAAACAAATGCGGCAATAATTATTTTTTTTACTGAACTTTTGTTTTCAGTTACACTCAGTGCAAAAAGGCAATCTGGATTATTTCAACAAAATTTGTTATTAAAGTTAGACAGTTAGAATTCTTATTTTGGAGAGCTAGACACCAATTTATCCACAATAGTCCTTCTTCCTCTTGTGTATGGTGCCTCTGCACATAGCCTAAGGAAACAACTTGATCGAATTGATCTTATTGATTGAGCATGAGGCCGGGTTGATTGCATTCGTCGACAACAGAGCGGACATTGTGAAGGTTGTACTCTTCCACCCAGCCAAAATAGTCAAATCTATATCACTAAAAGTCTCATTCTTGACACTTTCGGTCTGTGCTGTATATTGATTTTTTTTAAAACACTGCCCTACAGGGTGTCGGAAACGTGTCCAAAAGATTCTGAAAAAGGGAGTAGGGAGAGGAGGCCTGATGTTGTGGTACACATAGGTACCAATGACCATAGGCAGAAAAAGAGATGAGGTCCTGAAGGGAGAATTTAGGGAGTTGGGGGGAAAGTTAAGGAGAAGGACCAAAGGGTAACGATTTCAGGATTTTACCTGTGCCGCGTGACAGTAAGAGTAGGAATGGAATGAGGTGGAGGATTAAATGCATGGTGAGGGGACTGGTGCAGTGGGCAGGGATTCAGTTTCTTTGATCACTGGGACCTCTTTTGGGGAGGCATGATCTGTACAAAATGGACGGGTTGCACTTGAACCAGAGGGGGGACCAATGATTGGCAGGGAGATTTGCAAGGCTAATGGGGGAGACTTTAAACAAGAAAGGCTGGGGGGAGGGACTCGGTTTAGAGGGGGGCTAGGGGACAGGGTGTGGGGCAAGAGGCAGAGAAGGGAAGCACTCGGACCCAAAATGTAGGCAAGAAAGAGGAACCAAGATAATAGACAGAGAATAAGGGATGGTGGGTTTATGAAATGTGTATATTTTAATGCTAGGAGCATTTGTAAAGAAAGGTGGATGGATGAACTTAGAGCCTGGATTGACACCTGGAAATATGATGTTGTGGCATCAGTGAAACATGGTTGCTCGGACGGCTGTGATTGGAAACTAAATATTCCAGGATTTCTCTGCTTCGGGGTGTGATAGTATTGGAGGAGGAACAGAGGTGGAGGTGTTGCATTGTTGTCAGGAGGATATTACAGCAGTGCTTTGGCAGGATAGATTAGAGGGCTCGTCTAGGGAGGCTATTTGGTGGAACTGAGAAATGGGAACGAGTGGTGTAGCAACACTTTTAGGGTGTGTATTATAGACCGCAAATGGGGAGCGAGAATTGGAAAAAAAAGGGAAGAGCAAATATGTAAGGAGATAGCAGATATTAGTAGTAAGCACAAGGTAGTGATTGTGGGGAGATTTCAATTTCCCAAAATAGACTGGGAAACACATTCTGTAAATGGGCTGGGATGGTTTGGAGTTTGTAAATGTGTGCAGAATAGTTTTTTGCAGCAGTACATAGAGGATATCGACAGAGAAGGGGCAGTGCTGGACCTCCTGTTAGGAAATGAGGCAGGTCAGGTGATGGAGGTATGCGTTGGTGAGCACTTCGGGACCAGTGATCACAATACCATTAGTTTCAATATAATTATGGAGAGAGTCAGAATGGACCTAGGGTGGAGATTTTTGATTGGAGAAAGGCTAACTTTGAGGGAATTGCGTAAGCATTTAAAAGGAGTGAATGGTTGGGACACTCTGTTTTATGGGAATGGATGTAGAGAAGAGAACTGGAGGACATTTAAAGGGGAAATTGTAAGAGTACAGAATCTTTATGTCCCTGTTAGGGTGAAAGGAAATAGTAAAAATTGGTAAGAGTCCATGGTTTTCAAGGGAAAATTGGACACGTGTTTCGAAAAAAGTGAGATATCTACAATAATTAAAATAGGAGGCATGGAGTAAATGAAGTGCTAGAGGAGTATAAAGAATGTAAAAAGAATCTTAAGAAAGAAATTAGGAAGGCCTAAAAGAAGATTTGAGGTTGCTTGGCAAGAAAGGTGAAAGTAAATCCATAACTGTGCATAGTTCCCTGAAGGAATCGCATGTAGATAGGGTGGTAAAGAAAGCCTTTGGTGTGCTGGCCTGTATAAATCAGAGCATTGAATATAGGAGTAGGGAAGTAATGTTAAAATTGTACAAGGCATTGGTAAGACCAATTCTGGAGTATGGTGTACAATTTTGGTCGCCTAATTATAGGAAGGATGTCAACAAAATAGAGAGAGTACAGAGGAGATTTACTAGAATGTTGCCAGGGTTCCAGCAACTATGTTACAGAGAAAGGTTGAACTTCTTTACTCAGAGGGTGGTGGCTGTGTGGAATGAGCTTCCAGCAGAAGTGGTGGAGGCAGGATCGATTTTAACATTTAAAAGTAAAGTGGATAGGTATATGGATGTGATGGGAATGGAGGGGTATGCTCTGAGTGCAGGTAGATGGGACTAGGGGAAAACAAATGGTCGGCACGGACTGGAAGGGCCGAGAGGGCCTGTTTCCGTGCTGTAATTGTTATATGGTTATATGGTTATAATATATATTAATGATTTGGATGAGGGAATTGAATGCAACATCTCCAAGTTTGCGGATGACACGAAGCTGGGGGGCAGTGTTAGCTGTGAGGAGGATGCTAGGAGGCTGCAAGGTGACTTGGTTAGGTTGGGTGAGTGGGCAAATGCATGGCAGATGCAGTATAATGTGGATAAATGTGAGGTTATCCACTTTGGCGGCAACAAAAAACAGGAGGGTAGATTATTATCTGAATGGTGGCGATTAGGAAAAAGGGGGGAGATGCAACGAGACCTGGGTGTCATGGTACACCAGTCATTGAAAGTCGGCATGCAGGTGCAGCAGGCTGTGAAGAAAGCGAATGGTATGTTGGCATTCATTGCAAAAGGATTTGAGTATAAGAGCAGGGAGGTTCTACTGCAGTTGTACAGGGTCTTGGTGAGTCCACTCCTGGAGTATTGCTACAGTTCTGGTCTCCTAATCTGAGGAAAGACATTCTTGCCATAGGGGAGTACAGAGAAGATTCAACAGACTGTTTTCTGGGATGGCAGGACTTCCATATGAAGAAAGACTGGATAGATTTGGCTTGTACTCGCTGGTATTTAGGAGATTGAGGGGGGATCTTATAGAGGCTTACAAAATTCTTAAGGGATTGGACAGGCTAGATGCAGGAAGACTGTTCCCGATGTTGGGGAACTCCAGAACAAGGGATCACAGTTTAAGGATAAGGGGGAAGTCTTTTAGGACTGAGATGAGAATATCTTTTTTCACACCGAGAGTGGTGAGTCTGTGGAATTCTCTGCCACAGAAGGTAGTTGAGGCCCGTTCATTGGCTATATTTAAGAGGGAGTTAGATGTGGCCCTTATGGCTAAAAGGATCAGGGGGTATGTAGAGAAGGCAGGTACAGGATACTGAGTTGGATGATCAGCCATGATCGTATTGAATGGCGGTGCAGGCACGAAGGGCCAAATGGCCTACTCCTGCACCTATTTTCTATGATTCTATGATTCTATGAAAATGAGATGAGTTGTTTGGCCTGCCCTGAGCTTGAAACTGAAATGGCAATGGAAATGAAATGAACATGAGATTACTTGTTTGGCCTGCCTGAAACCACTCATTTTGGCCCACAAGGCCCCTATTAGCTGAAAAACCAGTCCCTTTTGCCCCAAATGCCTGTATTAGCCCAGGAGGAACAAGTTGGTGCAAAAGGCTCGTGCTAGACCAGGATAAATCCAGAAAAGGTGCCTTTCACTGAGATTCCACTCAGAATTTTTATGAGTCCCTTCCGCCCATCAGGCCTGTACTAGTCCAGGGGGTGTCCCTTTGGCCCGTCAGTAAGTATTCCCCCTGCAAGTATTAAACCTCAACCAAATATTTTTCTCACTCACTCCATTGGCTTCCTGTGAGATCCAGGCCAGGATGGACTTTCCTCCTTCATTGCTGTGATCTGCAGAAATAGATGAAAAATGTCTAAAATTGATTCTCCACCCTCTCCCCCTTCTCTCTTACAGAGTCTCTCACCTGTTTTGGGCAGCTTATCTGGCAATTTCTGAGCTGCCAGCCCACCAGCCCCGAGTGACTGAGCTGCCAGCCCACCAACCCTGAGTGACTGAGCTGCCAGCCCACCAGGCCTGAGTGATTGAGCTGCCAGCCCAAGAATTCATTCGGCATACAATAACCATACTAGCCCTCTGGAAACCAGTTCCTTCGGCCACAAAACGCATACTAGTGCTCCAGAAGCCCCCCCCCCCCCCCCCCAAAAGGTGGAATATTGCATTGGGGGACCAGCCCTCCCGTGTGAACATGGGACCCAATGGATCCCATTTAGTCTAGTAACAATTAAAAATTAGATTTCCACAACTATGTGTTTACGTTTTTACGTCTAAAATATTTTTGACCTTTACTCACTTATTAGATTAACTGTTTTGCATCCCTTTCCTCAATTCCCTTGAGTATTGGAAATTCTGGGAACGCAATTATGCAGCCACAGAACACTGGGAACCCAGCCCCTAATATACTGTTTAAAAAGGAAGTGCAGATGCTGGAAAATCGAAAGTAGACAAAAGTGCTGGAGAAACTCAGCGGGTGCAAATATACTGGTTTTGCTCACAGTTACACCTCATGTGGTATGAGAATATATATTAGATTTCAATAAGTATAGAACATTGAACAGTACAGTCCACGAATAGGCCCTTTGGCTTACAAGTCCATGCCAAATGTGATGCATACACTATTCTTATCTGCCTGTGCATTATCCATATCCCTCCATACCCTGTATATTCATTTCCCCATTCAAAACCTTCCATTGCAACCATCATATCTACCTCAACCAGCTATAATGGCAGCACGATCCAGGTTCCAAGCGGAATATGAGATGCTGCTCCTCCAACTTTCGGTGGTGCTCATTCCGGCCATGAAGGAGGCCCATGACAGAAAGGTCAGATTCGGAATGGGAGGGGTTTTTGAAGTACTGAGCCACAGGGAGATCAGGTTGGTTAATGCGGACCGAGTGGATGTGTTCGGTGAAAAGATCGCCAAGCCTACGCTTTGTCTCAGCGATGTAGATCAGCTGACATCGTGAGCAGCGGATGCAATAGATGAGGTTGGAGGAGGTGCAGGTGAACCTCTGTCGCACCTGGAATGCTGCTTGGGTCCTTGAATGGAGTCGAGGGGGGGAGGTAACGCGTCAAGTGTAGCATCTCCTGCGGTTTGCAAGGGGGAAAATTCCTGGGGAGGGGGGTGGTGCGGGGTGGGATGGGAAGAATTGACCAGGGAGTTATGGAGGGAGCGGTCTTTGCAGAAAGGAGGACGGGGCGGGGGGAGATGGGAAGATGTGGCGGGTGGTGGGGTCACATTTGAGGTGGCCAAAATTACGGAGGACTATTGTTGTATGTGACGGCTAGTGGGCTAGGGGGACTCTGCCCTTGTTCCAAGTGGGGGGATGAGCAGAGAGAGCAGTGTTGTTGCAGGGTATTGAAGAAACCCTGGTGAGAATCTCATCTATGGTAGGGGGGTGGGGAACCTTTACTTTAAAAGTAAAGTGGATAGGTACATGGCGTGAAGGGAATGAAGGGTATGGTCTGAGTGCAGGTAGATGGGACTAGGGGAAAACAAATGGTCGGCACGGACTGGAAGGGCCGAGAGGGCCTGTTTCCATGCTGTAATTGTTATATGGTTATGGTTATATAGGTGTATTTGAGTATTTGAGTGGATGGAAGTTAGTGGCGAAGTTGATGAAGTTAGTGAGTTGTGTGTGGTTGCATTGGTACAGTCTAACGAAAAGTAACAGTATTTTCTTTTTTTTGTAATTTTTTTTTTTTTTTAATTAGAGTAAATACATAATAAAAAACATTTTGTTTGTTGTAGTCATACATTATTAATATTGTCTATATTATCAATTGTATAATAATTGTACTTCTATATATATTTTATTTTTATATAGATAGTAAAGAGGGAGAGAAAATAATTTTTTTTTTTTTTTTTAAACCCAGAAGATATAATAAAAGAGAATGGAATAATCAGCTAACTAGACATCATTGGAGATATGTCCATGAGTTATAAAATGTAACTCTTCATCTAATCCTTGATTCGGGTTTCAGTCAGGTTCTCGTGCCGAACCGGTTTGCCCCTTCAAATAGTCAATGAATGGAGACCATATTTGGTAAATAGTTCTTGTTTGTCCATTAAGGACAAATCTTAATCTTTCCAAATGTAGGGTCTCGAAAATTTCTATAATCCAAATTTTAATTGTGGGGGTTATAGGGCCTTTCCAAAATGTTAATATTCGACTTCCGGTGGCGCTATGGAGCGTTAAACCATAGCACCAGCCAGCTCCGCAAAAATTTTGCAAAAAACGGGGATTTAAAACGGATTTAAAAGAACTTACCGATCGACTGCTTTCAACTGTCTGCCGCCTCAACATCGACGGTACCGGCTGACGTCATCAGCCCTGCGACAAATCATGACGGCACGGAGCCCTACCGAGAAAACGAAGGGTCGAAAAACCCGGGCGAGACCGGGAGAAGGCCTGGGAGAAGCCTCGGACTCCAGTAGGGCCAGCTCCTTGGAAGACGTCTCCAGGAAAGCAGACACAGGAGGTGAGGACTTGAAAACTTTTATTTCTCACCAGATGGCTGATTTAAAACGTGAGTTCAAGGCAGAAATGAAAGATATAAAGAAAGAAATGAAAGAAATAAAGGGAGATATAAAGGAAGAAATCTCTCAATTAATAATCAGATGGACTTGATGAAAAATCAATGGTGTGAATTTCAAAAAGATACAAAGACACAAATTGATAATAAGTTCAAGAAAGAATCAGAAATATTGAAGAATGAAATCATTGATATGATTAATAATCTGGAACGCAAGATGGAGGGTAAACTTGAAAATGTTAAAAAAAGACTTTAAACATAAGATTGACCCTATTGCAAAATGTGGTCGAACAACAAGTTGATGGCATTAAAAACCTTGAAAAAGATAGCGGAGGCTAGTACTGTGTCTACAGCAAAGCTGATAACAGAACAAGAACGTCTACTGGAGTTGTTATCCAAAGTAACAGATAAATGCACGCAGCTAGAAGGCTATCAAAGAAGGCAGAACTTGAGGATTGCAGGGATTCCTGAAGGTCTAGAGAAACACGAAGACACTCGAGAATTCACTGCTAATTACTGCAAGCTGTTTTATCTTTGGATGATATGCCTGTTTTAGCTCGTGCACATCGAGTCGGCAGAAGACAGACCAGTGCAAACGCCCCCCCAAGACAAATTCATTGTAAAGTTACAATATGATTTCACCCTCGAGGATATTATGCGAAGAGCCTCGAGAACAAAGAATCTGATGTTTCAAGGACAAAGAATCAGTATCTATCGAGACTATCCCCAGAGGTTGCCAGAAAACGAAAAGCGTTTAACGAAGCCAAAAACCTTATGAGGGGTGTAGAAAAACTTGAGATACGGTCTGAATTACCCAGCCATCCTAAGAGTTACTTATAACAGCGTGGAACACTTTTTCAAGACTCCAACAGAAGCAATGGAATTTGCAAAGCAGTTTGACACTTGAAAACCATCTACAAGCAAATATACTGCCTTTTACTATTTTTAAAGACCTAGTACGGTCTCTTAACATTTTATGAAACTTTATACGACAATATGGAATTAGAAGAAATCAGAAGGAACGGACAATGTCGTATGGAACGAAATGTTTTCCCGGATTGGAAGAAGCTCACCGAACATTGACAATTACTCATAATATACAACTAACACAAACAAATAACACACATACTAAAATTATAACGCGGTTTTATTATTACTATGACTGTTATTAACCAAGACTGTGCACTATTGCTAATTAATACTACTAATAATTAATATCTTATGTCTTGTTACATTTGGAGATATCCTCCCCTTAATGTATTTCTCCCTCTTTTAATAATGATTTCTATTATTTGTATTTTAAAAAAAAAATTCTTTATCTGTGGCTTTATAATTAGATTTTTTTAAACTAATCTTAGATATATATATACTTTTATGATGATTAATATCACTCCTTTCATTTCTTTAATACTATATTCCCGTTCTGGAATATAGTATTCCAGATGCTGGAAAATCGAAAGTAGACAAAAGTGCTGGAGAAACTCAGCGGGTGCAAATATACTGGTTTTGCTCACAGTTACACCTCATGTGGTATGAGAATATATATTAGATTTCAATAAGTATAGAACATTGAACAGTACAGTCCACGAATAGGCCCTTTGGCTTACAATGTCCGTGCCAAATGTGATGCATGCACTATCTCTTATCTGCCTGTGCATTATCCATATCCCTCCATACCCTGTATATTCATTTCCCCATTCAAAACCTTCCATTGCAACCATCATATCTACCTCAACCAGCTATAATGGCAGCACGATCCAGGTTCCAAGCGGAATATGAGATGCTGCTCCTCCAACTTTCGGTGGTGCTCATTCCGGCCATGAAGGAGGCCCATGACAGAAAGGTCGGATTCGGAATGGGAGGGGGGTTTGAAGTACTGAGCCACAGGGAGATCAGGTTGGTTAATGCGGACCGAGTGGATGTGTTCGGTGAAAAGATCGCCAAGCCTACGCTTTGTCTCAGCGATGTAGATCAGCTGACATCGTGAGCAGCGGATGCAATAGATGAAGTTGGAGGAGGTGCAGGTGAAACTCTGTCGCACCTGGAATGCTGCTTGGGTCCTTGAATGGAGTCGAGGGGGGAGGTAACGCGTCAAGTGTAGCATCTCCTGCGGTTTGCAAGGGAAAATTCCTGGGGAGGGGGGTGGTGCGGGTGGGATGGGAAGAATTGACCAGGGAGTTATGGAGGGAGCGGTCTTTGCAGAAAGGAGACGGGGCGGGGGGAGATGGGAAGATGTGGCGGGTGGTGGGGTCACATTTGAGGTGGCCAAAATTACGGAGGACTATTTGTTGTATGTGACGGCTAGTGGGGTGGAAGGTGAGGGCTAGGGGGACTCTGCCCTTGTTCCAAGTGGGGGGATGAGCAGAGAGAGCAGTGTTGCAGGGTATTGAAGAAACCCTGGTGAGAATCTCATCTATGGTAGGGGTGGAACCTTTACTTTAAAAGTAAAGTGGATAGGTACATGGACGTGAAGGGAATGAAGGGGTATGGTCTGAGTGCAGGTAGATGGGACTAGGGGAAAACAAATGGTCGGCACGGACTGGAAGGGCCGAGAGGGCCTGTTTCCATGCTGTAATTGTTATATGGTTATGGTTATATAGGTGTATTTGAGTATTTGAGTGGATGGAAGTTAGTGGCGAAGTTGATGAAGTTAGTGAGTTGTGTGTGGTTGCATTGGTACAGTCTAACGAAAAGTAACAGTATTTTCTTTTTTTGTAATTTTTTTAATTAGAAGTAAATACATAATAAAAAACATTTTGTTTGTTGTAGTCATACATTATTAATATTGTCTATATTATCAATTGTATAATAATTGTACTTCTATATATATTTTATTTTTATATAGATAGTAAAGAGGGAGAGAAAATAATTTTTTTTTTTTTTTAAACCCAGAAGATATAATAAAAGAGAATGGAATAATCAGCTAACTAGACATCATTGGAGATATGTCCATGAGTTATAAAATGTAACTCTTCATCTAATCCTTGATTCGGGTTTCAGTCAGGTTCTCGTGCCGAACCGGTTTGCCCCTTCAAATAGTCAATGAATGGAGACCATATTCTGGTAAATAGTTCTTGTTTGTCCATTAAGACAAATCTTAATCTTTCCAAATGTAGGGTCTCGAAAATTTCTATAATCCAAATTTTAATTGTGGGGGTTATAGGGCCTTTCCAAAATGTTAATATTAGACTTCCGGTGGCGCTATGGAGCGTTAAACCATAGCACCAGCCAGCTCCGCAAAAAATTTTGCAAAAAACGGGGATTTTAAACGGATTTAAAAGAACTTACCGATCGACTGCTTTCACTGTCTGCCGCCTCAACATCGACGGTACCGGCTGACGTCATCAGCCCTGCGACAAATCATGGACGGCACGGAGCCCTACCGAGAGAAAACGAAGGGTCGAAAAAACCCGGGCGAGACCGGGAGAAGGCCTGGGAGAAGCCTCGGACTCAGTAGGGCCAGCTCCTTGGAAGACGTCTCCAGGAAAGCAGACACAGGAGGTGAGGACTTGAAAACTTTTATTTCTCACCAGATGGCTGATTTAAAAACGTGAGTTCAAGGCAGAAATGAAAGATATAAAGAAAGAAATGAAAGAAATAAAGGGAGATATAAAGGAAGAAATCTCTCAAATTAATAATCAGATGGACTTGATGAAAAATCAATGGTGTGAATTTCAAAAAGATACAAAGACACAAATTGATAATAAGTTCAAGAAAGAATCAGAAATATTGAAGAATGAAATCATTGATATGATTAATAATCTGGAACGCAAGATGGAGGGTAAACTTGAAAATGTTAAAAAAGACTTTAAACATAAGATTGACCCTATTGCAAATGTGGTCGAACAACAAGTTGATGGCATTAAAAACCTTGAAAAGATAGCGGAGGCTAGTACTGTGTCTACAGCAAAGCTGATAACAGAACAAGAACGTCTACTGGAGTTGTTATCCAAAGTAACAGATAAATGCACGCAGCTAGAAGGCTATCAAAGAAGGCAGAACTTGAGGATTGCAGGGATTCCTGAAGGTCTAGAGAAACACGAAGACACTCGAGAATTCACTGCTAAATTACTGCAAGCTGTTTTATCTTTGGATGATATGCCTGTTTTAGCTCGTGCACATCGAGTCGGCAGAAGACAGACCAGTGCAAAACGCCCCCCCAAGACAAATCATTGTAAAGTTACAATATGATTTCACCCTCGAGGATATTATGCGAAGAGCCTCGAGAACAAAGAATCTGATGTTTCAAGGACAAAGAATCAGTATCTATCGAGACTATCCCCCAGAGGTTGCCAGAAAACGAAAAGCGTTTAACGAAGCCAAAAAACCTTATGAGGGGTGTAGAAAACTTGAGATACGGTCTGAATTACCCAGCCATCCTAAGAGTTACTTATAACAGCGTGGAACACTTTTTCAAGACTCCAACAGAAGCAATGGAATTTGCAAAGCAGTTTGACACTTGAAAACCATCTACAAGCAAATATACTGCCTTTTACTATTTTTAAAGACCTAGTACGGTCTCTTAAACATTTTATGAACTTTATACGACAATATGGAATTAGAAGAAATCAGAAGGAACGGACAATGTCGTATGGAACGAAATGTTTTCCCGGATTGGAAGAAGCTCACCGAACATTGACAATTACTCATAATATACAACTAACACAAACAAATAACACACATACTAAAATTATAACGCGGTTTTATTATTACTATGACTGTTATTAACCAAGACTGTGCACTATTGCTAATTAATACTACTAATAATTAATATCTTATGTCTTGTTACATTTGGAGATATCCTCCCCTTAATGTATTTCTCCCTCTTTTAATAATGATTTCTATTTTTTGTATTTAAAAAAAAAATTCTTTATCTGTGGCTTTATAATTAGATTTTTTTAAACTAATCTTAGATATATATACTTTTATGATGATTAATATCACTCCTTTCATTTCTTTAATACTATATTCCCGTTTAAAATATTATCATGGAATAATAATTCCTTAAAATTAGGAGCTGGCTAAATTAATAACATCAATGCCGGAAGCCTTTAGATTAATAGCCAATATAGCTTGGCTTTCACAAACTACAAATATTTTATTTGTAGTTTTTCTATTCTTTATACACTCTATTAAGCTTTTTACTCACTTTTCATTATTCTTTTATGTTTACTATATCTTTCAGTTTGAATGGAGCTATATACTGGAACAATGGAGATACATTCGTGAAGCACATAAAAGAGATCTAAAATTCATCTATTCGGTGTTCGGGGTGTAAGGTTAAGTCTACTGCGCGGACCCTTGGACCCTATTCTAGATTCCCACAAACCTAAAATGCAGGATTTAAAAAGAAATATGGGGAACGAGGGATTAACCTTTTGCAGTTGGAATGTTAAAGGTATCAATGAACCAATAAAAAGAGGAAAAATATTGACACACTTAAAGGCAATGAAAGCTGATGTAATTTATATTCAAGAAACTCACCTAAAGAAAGACGCTGAAAATAGGCTGAAAGCTAAATGGATAGATAAAATATATCACTCTTCCTTTACGCATAAATCAAGAGGCGTAGCAATATTATTTCGTAAAGGTACTTTATTTAAGCATATATCTACTATATCTGATAAAGATGGCAGATACATTATTGTAATAGGAGAAATAAATAGGGAAAAAATGATTTTTGTTAACATCTATGGACCCAAATTTTGATAGTCCTTTATTCTTTAAGAAAGTACTTAATAATATTCCAGAATTAACACATTACAATTTGATAATTGGAGGAGATTTTAATTGTACATTAGACCCTTATTTAGATAGATCTTCAAAACAAAGGAAAACTAAATCGCATTCTAGTGATTTATTAAACGCATACATCCAAACGACTAACATTAAAGATGTTTGGAGAACAGAAAATCCTACTGGTCGAGAATATTCCTTCTACTCGCCAGTACATAAAACCTATTCAAGAATAGATTACTTCCTAGTAGATGCAAAGCTTATTTCACTTACTTACGAATCCAAATATCATAATATTATAATTTCAGATCACGCACCATTAACATTTAAAATTAAAATAAATGGTTTAAAACAGAAAATCTAGGACAATGGAAACTTAATCCACAAATTTTAAAAAATAAAACAACTCAGGAATACATCACAACTCAGATTAAGATGTTTTTTGAAATAAATGATCAACCAGAAATATCTCGCTCTTTATTATGGGAAACATTTAAAGCATATCTTCGAGGAATTATGATTTCTTCACAAGCATTCCATAATAAGAAGATTCGGAAGGAACAACATGAAAGGGAGATTAAACAATTAGATATACAGAATGCAACAAAATCAGATATAATAATACATAATAAAATTGTAGCATTGAAGTATAAATTAAATAAAATATATACTGATCAAGTTTTAAAATACTACCAACATACTAAACAATTGTTGTTTGAATTTGGAGACAAACCACAAAAACTATTGGCTCGACAATTAAGGAAAATTGAAGCTGAAAAAATTATACATAGGATTAAATCACAAAACGGTGAATTATTAATACAACCCAAGGATATTAATGAAAGATTTATGCAATATTATTAAAATTTGTATACTGGTAAACACAACAGTAAATAAAACAGAAATAGATGCCTTTTTAAATGTATGTAACTTAAAAGAATTAGATTTACAAAATAGAGAATTTTTAAATGCCGATATTTCAATAAAAGAAATCCAAGAATCTATTAAATCTTTAAAAAATGGTAAAACTCCAGGACCAGATGGTATAGGCTCGGAATTTTTATAAAATTTTTCATGACCAAATGGTCCCATATTTAAAATCATTATATGAACAGATATATACACAAGAGAAATTACCAGATACATTGAACGAATCTATTATAACACTTATACCCAAAATAAATAAAGATTTGGATGACCCAGGATCGTATAGAGCAATTGCTTTATTAAATACGGATCAAAAAATTTTAACAAAGATTCTTGCACAAAGACTAAGCAAAATTGTTAACGAATTAATTCATCCTGATCAAACAGGATTTATACCTAAAAGATATTCTTCATATAATTTAAGACGGTTATTTAATATCATATATTCGAAAAGAAGTGATAAAAAAGACTTAGTAGTCATCTCGTTGGATGCAGAAAAAGCTTTTGACCAGGTGGAATGGCCTTTATCTATTTTCGGTGATGGAAGCCTTTAAGCTTGGTGATAAGTTTACTACTTGGATTAAATTATTATATGCAAATCCAACAGCTAGAATAATAACAAACCATATGTTATCAACTAAGTTTAGTTTATCTCGAGGTTGTAGACAAGGCTGTCCCTTTATCACCATTACTGTTTGCGTTAGCAATCGAACCTCTTGCTCAAAGGGTAAGATTACATCCAGAAATATATGGATACGATACTAAAGATACTAAGAATAAAATCTCGTTATATGCGGACGATATATTACTTTATATTACTAAACCGGAAATAAGTATCTGTAATTTGTTAAAACTAATAACGGAATTTGGTTTAATTTCAGGATACAGTATCAATTGGAATAAAAGTGAACTTATGCCAATAACCATGAATAATTTACAGATATTACAACAATTTCCTTTTAAGATAACAAATGAAAATATTAAATATCTTGGTATTTTTGTTACAAAAAGATTTGACTCTTTATTTAAATCTAATTTCCCGTTATTATTGAATAAATTAAATAAAAATATCTTATACTGGAAAAGCTTACCTATCTCAATGTTAGGTAAAATAAACGCAATAAAAATGATTTTCCTCCCACAATTATTATATTTATTTCAATCAATCCCGATATATCTCTCTAAAAATTTTTTTAAAAAAGTAGATTCAATAGTCACTAACTTTATTTGGGATTATAAAAATCATAGAATAAATAAAAAACATTTATGTAAAGCTAAAATAAACGGGGGTTTAGCTTTACCAAATTTTTATGTTTTATTATTGGGCAGTTAACATTAGAAATATGAATTTTTGGTTAGGAGAAATAGATAATAAACCAAAATGGTTAAAAAATGGAACGAGAAGACTGTTTTCCATTTGAAATTAGCTCTATAATATTTGCTAATACTAATGTACCTAAGAAAATTTATAGTGAAAATTTGATAATAGAAAGTGGAATACGTATTTGGAAACAAATAAAGAAAACACTAAAACTAAAAATTTATACCGCTAGGTCTTACAATTGCCAACAACTTTACGTTTAAACCGTCAATGATGGATAAAGCTTTTATACAATGGAAAAATAAAGGAATTTTAAATATAGGGGATCTTTATAAGGATAATTCTTTTCTTTCATTTCAAGAATTACAACAAACCTACGGGCTTCATAATAATGAATATTTCAGATATTTACAAATCAGAAACTATTATCTCTGCAAATACACAAGAACTTAGAAATAGAAAGAGTGAAATTTTAGATGAATGCTTGAATAAACATCCAAATACAGAAAAAATGATATCATACATTTACAATATATTTTGTTGGAAAGTGATATTCCATCATCGGAAATACATAGACAGCGCTGGGAAAATGAATTAAGTCAAATAATAAGTCCAGAAATATGGGAAGAAAAGCCTACAACATATACATTACTGCTCTTTAAATGATAAACATGCACTTATACAGTTTAAAATCTTACATAGATTACATTATTCTAAATCTAAACTACATAATATATTTCCAAAACTATCACCTATATGTGATAAATGTCAAATCATAGAAGCAACTTTGTCACACTCATTTACTAATTGTACGAAGATTTTAGAATATTGGAATGAAATATTTAAAATAATCTCGAAAGTTATTAATATTACTATGATTTATGACCCAAAGTTAATCATACTTGGAATACCGGAAACGGAACAAATAATTACAAGGAATCATAGAACTTTTATCGACTATTCTTTAATAATTGGGAAAAAAATAATATTAAAATTTTGGAAAGGCCCTGTATCCCCAACAATTAAATGTGGAATACAGAAATGACGGAGACACTTCACTTGGAGAGATTGAGACTTGTCCTTATGGACAGGTTAGATCTCTTCAAGGAGATATGGTCTCCCTATATTAAATATCTACAGGGTCACAATGGTTCGGGCGCAGGGACTTGACTGAGGCCTGAATATCTGAATGGATGAAGAAATACACATAAACAAATCATGAATGTATCTCCAAGATTGGATTATTTAGTAATACTTCAATCTCCATCAAACTTTTCACATTTTCTTTTCTATTTTCTATTCTTTTTCTCTCTCTTTCTATCTTTAATTAAGGAAAAAATTATAGAAACATATTATATAAATTTTTAATACGTACACACTTATTTCTGTTCGTATGAAAAGATTATAGATGTCTTAAACTTGTAATTATATAAAACTATGTATTTTCAATTATACAATAATTATGAAATATAAAATTAACAATAATACAAACATTATTAATATTTTGATAACATTATGAATATCAAAAAAACTTTGTTTAAGATTGGGTACTACGTAGTTATATTAGCGGGGATTTCTATTTGGTAATTAGAAGAATATCTATGATTTGAGAAATCTAAGTGTATTACTTATTTTAGGAATATACTACATATACTCCCAATTATATAAAATAAATAACAATGAAATGTATAATGGATAATATTACAATTAACATAAATAGTATTAATCGATAATCAATATGTTATAATTTTATATATTACATAACTCTCAATGTCGTATAAGAGTGTACTTGGTATATATTGTTTCTACAATAAAAAAAATATTTAAAAAAAAAAAAAAAAAAAAAAAAATGTTAATATTAATTTTTTTCCCAATTATTATACTATAGTCGATAAAGTTTCTTTGGCTTGTTGTAAATATTTGATTTTGTTCTAATATTCCTAATATTATTAGTTTTGAGTTTGTCCAATTGGATATTGACGAGATTATCTTAAAAATTTCCGTCCAAAAATTATTAATTTTTATACAACTTACAAATGTATGCGTTAGGTTAGCCTCTAAGTACTGACATTTTTCACAAATAGGAGATATACTTGGGAAAATTCTATTTAATTTCGTTTTTGAATAGTGTAATCTATGTAATACTTTAAATTGTATTAAAGAATGTCTAGCATTTAACAAACAGTAATGTATAGGTTGTAAGTTTTCGTCCCAAAATCTTGCCTTATTGGTTGGCCTGGTTCATTTTCCCATGATTGCCTATATATTTCCGTCGTGGGTGCATCGCTGTCTAGTAGGATATTATAGATATAAGATATTAATTTTTCTGTGTTAGGGTGTTTGTTCAAACATTCATCAAGAATGTCTGTCTTTCTATTTCTATAGTCCTGTGTATTTGATTTAGCATAGTCTCTAAGTTGAAGGTATCTGAAATAGTCATTTGAGTGAAGTCCATAAATTTGTTGTATCTCCTGGAATGAGAGGAATGTGCCTTTCCATAAAGATGACCCATCTTTTTTAATTCCATGATTTTTCCATTGTAAAATACCTTTATCCATCGTTGAGGGTTTAAATGTAGGGTTGTTTACAATGGGAAGGAGTAGTGATAAATTATCCAATTTTAGTGTCTTTTTTAATTGTTTCCAAATGCGTATTCCACTATATCTTATGGGGTTTTCATTATAGGTTTTTTTTGCTTAATTTAGTAGTAGCAAATAAGATTGACCCAATTTCAAAGGGTAAACAGTCTTCCTTTTCCATTTTTAACCAATCTGGTTATTGGTCCAGTTCTTCCAACCAAAAATTCATATTTTTAATGTTAACTGCCCAGAAATAGAGCATAAAGTTCGGTAGGGCTAAACCTCCATTTATTTTTGATTTACATCAGTGCTTTTTATTTATTCTGTGATTCTTATAATCCCAGATAAAATTAGTGACTATAGAGTCAACCTTTTTAAAAAAAGTTTTTGGAAGATATATCGGGATTGATTGAAAAAGGTACAATAATTGCGGGAGAAAAATCATTTTTATTGCATTAATTCTACCAAACATTGAGCTAGGTAGTGTTTTCCAATATAGAATATTCTTATGTAATTTGTTCAATAAAGGCGGAAAGTTTAGTTTAAATAAAGAAGTATATGCTACTTAAATTCCAAGATATTTAAATTTTTAATTTACTATTTTGAAGGGAAATTGGTGTAATATATGTGGATTACTTTCCATTATTGGCATGATTTCACTTATATTCCAATTAATTCTGTATCCTGAGAACGAGCCAAATTGAGTTATTAAATTTAATAAGTTCTATTGCGAGTGCGAATAATGACAGAGATAATGGACATCCTTGTCTACAGCCTCTAGATAAATTAAATTTAGCTGATAACATTTGGTTTATTGATATTTCTAGCTGTTGGATTAGTATATAAAAGTTTTTACCCATGTACTAAACTTCTCGCCCAATTGAAAATTTTCCATGACCGAAAATAAATAGGGCCATTCCACCTGGTCGAATGCTTTCTCAGCATCTAATGAGATAATTGCTAGATCTTCGTTAGTACTTCTCTTTGAGTATATAATATTGAATAACCGTCTCGGGTTATATGAGGAGTAGCGTTTTGGTAAAAATCCTGTTTGGTCAGGGTGTATTAATTTATTAATCACTGTGCTTAATCTTTGTGCTAGGATTTTAGTTAATATTTTTTTATCAGTGTTTAGGAGAGCTATAGCTCTATATGAACCTGGATCTTCCAGGTCCTTTGGTATAAGTGTTATTATAGATTCATTTAGCGTTTGATAGTTTCTGTTGGGTATAGATATGTTCATATCATACGTCTTTAAACGTGGAGCTATCAGATCATAATTTTTTTTATAGAATTCAGAGCTTATACCGTCGGGACCTGGGGCCTTACCATTTTTTAGGGATCTGATAGACTCTCTAATTTCTTTTACTGTTATTTCAGCGCCTAGTAATTCTCTATCTTTCAAATCTAACCCTTTGAGGTTGCATTTTTGTAAGAATGCTTCCATTCCTGTCCGGTGATCCATCATTTTAGCTGAGTAGAGGTTTTGATAATATTGCAGAAATCTCTCATTAATATCCTTAGATTGTACTAGTGGTTCTCCTGTTTCTGATCTAATTTTATGAATTGTTTTTTCCCGGTCCAGTTTCCGAAGTTGACGAGCCAATAATTTTTGGGGTTTATCGTCGAATTCAAAATGTAGCTGTTTAGTGTATTGGTAAAATTTAATAACTTGGTCTGAATATATTTTGTTTAATTTATATTTCAAGTCTGCAATTTTATTGTGTTTTATCATAGTTGGTGCAGCCGCATTTTCTATGTCTAATTGTCTTATTTCCCTTTCCAATGCCTGTTGTTTAACTCGATTCTCTTTATTGTGAAATGCTTGGGAGGAGATCATAGCTCCTCGAGTAAATGCTTTAAATGTTTCCCAGAGTAGGGAAGCAGACATTTCAGGTGATCATTGGTTTCAAAGAACATATTAATCTGTTTAGTAAGATATTCTTGACATACTTTTTCCTTTAAGATTTGTGGGTTAAGTCTCTATTGTGACTGTTTCTCCGTCCTTCCATTTAATTTAATCATAAATGTTAAGGGAGCATGGTCCGATATTATAATATTGTGATATTTTGAGTTGTATGTAAATGGGATAAGCTTGGAATCCACTAAAAAATAATCTATTCGTGAATATGTTTTATGTACCGATGAGTAAAATGAATATTCTCGTCCGGTTGGGTTTTCTATTCTCCAGACATCCTTAATATTACTAGTATCTATATATGCATTTAATGTCACTTGACTGCGATTTTATTTTCCGTTGTCTTGATGATCTGTCTAAATAGGGGTCTAATGTGCAATTTAAGTATCCTCCAATTATTAAATTGTGTTGTATTAATTCCGGAATTGTATTAAATATTTCCTTAAAAAGCAAGGGGCTATCGAAATTTGGTCCATAAACATTAATAAGAGTCACTTTTTGTGCATATAATTCACCTATTAATACAATATATCTACCATCACTGTCTGTTATAGTTGATATGTGTTTAAAAGGTATCCCTTTACGGATTAGTGTTGCAACACCTCTGGATTTATGCGTAAATGTGGAATGATACATTTTATCAATCCAGTTAGCTTTCAATCTATGCTCTGCATCCTTTTTAAGGTGAGTTTCCTGAAGGAATATTACATCTGTCTTAAGTGCCTTTAAATGTGCTAATACTTTACCTCTCTTGATTGGTTCATTAATACCCTTAAAGTTTCAACTACAAAATGTTATTCCTTCACCCCCAATCTTCATATTCAAATCTTGCATCTTTTGTTTAGGGTGGTCTATAAAAGAGCAGATGGTTCAGCTCAACGAGCGGACATTACACCTGAACATCAGATAGATGAATTTTAAATCTCGTTGGTCTTTCTCGCATACATATCTCCTTTCATAAAACTTATGATTCCATTCAAACTTAAAATTATAATAAAGCGTAGCTAAGAAAATTTATAGTGAAAATCCGATAATAGAAAACGGAATCCGCATCGGGAAACAAATAAAGAAAACATTAAAACTAAAATTTATACCATTAGGTCTTACCATCGCCAATAATCTTACGTTCAAACCTTCAATGATGGATAAGGCTTTTTTATAATGGAAAAATAAAGGAATTTCTAAGATGGGTGATCTTTATAAGGAAAACTCTTTTCTCTCATTTCAAGAGTTACAACAAACTTATGGACTACACAATAAAGAATATTTTAGATATTTACAAATCAGAAATTATGTTTCTGCAAATACACAAGAACTTAGAAATAGAAAGACAGAAATTTTAGATGAATGCTTGAATAAACATCCAAATACGGAAAAAATGATATAATATATATACAATATTTTATTGGAAAGTGATGTCCCATCAACAGAAATACATAGACAGTCTTGGGAAAATGAATTAGGCCAAATTATAAGACCAGAAATATGGGATGAAAGTTTACAACATATACATCATTGTTCGTTAAATGCTAAACATTCCCTTATACAGTTTAAAATACTACATAGATTACATTATTCCAAATCTAAATTACATAATATTTTCCCAAAAATATCCTCTATATGTGATAAATATCAAAATCTCAGAAGCAAATTTGTCACACTCATTCACTAACTGTATAAAAATTGTAAAATACTGGAATGAAATATTTAAGATAATTTCGAATGTTGTCAATATAACTTTGACTCCTGATCAAAGTTAATAATACTTGGAATACTTGAAACTGACCAACTAATAACAATGAACCAAACAACTTTTATCGACTATTGTTTAATAATTGGGAAAAAATTAATATTAAAATTTTGGAAAGGCCCTACATCCCCAACAATCAAAATGTGGAACATAGAAATGTCGGAGACACTTCATCTGGAGAGATTGAGGCTTGTCCTAATGGACAGGTTAGATCTCTTTAGAGGGATTTGGTCTCCATATATTAAATATTTACAGGGTCATAATGGTTCGGCACGAGGACTTGACTGAGACCTGAATATTTGAATAGATGAAGAAATATATATATAATAAATCATGAATATATCTCCAAGGACGGATTAATGATTAATATTCCATTCTCCATCAAACTTTTCACACTCTTTCTCTCTATCTTTTCATACTTTTATAAAAAATTAGAAAAAAGTATAGAAACACATAATCTTAAATTTTTAATATCAGTACGAATATAAATATCACTAACTTTATGAAAGTATTATTAGTATCATGTATTTTCAATTATATAAAATATATAATTTTAAATTTAAAATCAATGATAATACAAATATTATTAACAGTATGAAAATATAATGAATATCATAAAAGTTTTACTAGTATTACGTATTTTTAATTACATAAAATTTGGTCCTACATTTCAAAATCAGAGACAATACAAATATTATCAACAGTATGAGTATATTACTAATATTATGAATGTATTACTAGTACCATGTATTCTCAATTATATGAAATATATAATCTTAAAATTTATAATCAATAATAATACATATAATATTAACAGTACGAATAAATCATTAATATCATGTATTTTCATCATTGTAAAATAATGTACTTTGTTATTATTTTGTTTCTATAATAAAAATATTTAAAAAAAAATAAAAATAAATTATAATAAAGTATTATATAAAAAAAGTAATAGATTAAGCGGTTAGTAAAGTGAAAAGTAACAGTATGCATACAATTTCATATCTTTACCACTCTATCTACGTATTACCACTTTCACAATGAGCTATGGACTTGGACCCCAAGATCCTTCTGTACATCAACGCTGTTGATGGTCCTGCCATTAATGGTATATTTCCCCCTTACATTTGACCTCCCAAGGTGAAATGCTATTGGCCATTTCTCCACCCATGTTTGTATCTAATCTATATTCTGGTCTATACCTTGACATCCTTCCTTACAACCTGCGACCCCAGAAATCTTGGTGTCATCTGCATACTAAGCAACCCATCCACATTTATGTCCAAGCCATTTACAGTATATAAATGATAAATAGTAGAGGTCCCTCTGCCTTCTATCAGTAACAGTTCTTAATCCATCCAACCAAATCACTATTAAGCCTATGCATCTTAATCTTCTGGATCAGTTTACCACGGAACACTTTATCAAATACCGTACTAAAATCCATGTAGCGAACATCTGCCACCATACCCTCATCAATCTCCTTCGTCACCTCTTCAAAAAAACTCAATCAAGTCACTAAGACATAACCAGGCATGAATAAAGCTATGTTAACTATTCTTAATGGGTCGGTGGGGGCGCTGTGAGACGGCTGCCCTTCCAGCAGCATGTTAGTCAATTCTACTTTTTTTATTTTTTTAGTATTTCCAAATGTTTGTTTTAATGTCTCTCAGTGTGTCTTGTGTGAGGGGTGATGGGTAAGGAGGGAAGCGCTTTTGGTCGCCTCCTCCACGGAGAGGTGACTTTTTCCATGTCACCTCCCTTGCGGCCTAACACCAAGGATTGGTGCGGCCTTTCCCGGAGACAGGCCTGGAGCTTCAGCAGTGGGCGCAGCGTGAACTTTTCATCGCCCGGGGTCGCCAGAAGGGAGTGCTCCGTTCGCTGGCCCGCGGCAGCCTGAAGCCGTGTTCTGCAGAGATTCCAGCTGGCGTGGTGTCCGGAGCCTGGGATCCCTCGTCAGGGACCCCGGAGGAGAAGAGCTCTGACCACGGCTTACAGCAGCTTGAAGCCACGATCTGCGGTGCTTCTAACCACCGGCACGGCGGGGACTTACCATCCGGAGCGGGATCCTTCGCCGGGAATTCCTGGAGAAGAGCTCCGACCACCGGCCCGTGGCCTACAACAGTTTGAAGCCGCAGTCTGGGGTGCTTCTGATGCTTCTAGCCGCGGGCGTGGCGGGGACTTAATTACTTACCATCCGGAGCGGGATCCCTTCTAATTGCCAACTTGAGATCTCTCTCTCTTTCTTTATATCCCTCAAAGGTACTGTCTGATTCCTGCTTTTTAATCCTTGCTTGCACATCATTTATCTTTTTGACCAAATTAGCAATCTCTTGCCTTGCTGTCTTTATCCCTCCTCCTCACTGGAACATGGTGCTTTTGAACTTCAATCAACTGGTCTTTAAACACCCCCCACGTCAGATTTAGAGTAACCCGATAACTTACCCCCTCTGTACAATACCGAGCTGCTGCCTAATAAAGTTGTAATTTACTTACTACAGTTTAGTACAGTCCCACAAGGCCCAACATTTTCCCCATTCAAAACTATCTTAAAGCATATGGAAGATAGACGCAAAACGCTGGAGTAACTCAATAGGGCAGGCAGCATCTCTGGAGAAACTTGTGGAGTTGTGATTGCTATCTGCAAAATGCTCTCCCACTGAAGCTTCAGTCACCTGGTCAGGCTCATTTTCCAACACAAGGTCCACTGTTCCCTTCTTGGGTCAGACTATTCACCGACTGTTTCAAGAAACCCTCTTGGATGCACCTCACAAATGCTGCCCCATCTCAGCTTTTAGAACTGAGCAAGTCCCAGTCAATATTGCGGGCGTTAAAGTCATCCACAAAGCCAAACCTGTTGTCCTGGCATCTTTTCGAAATCTGTCTACATATCTGTTCTTCTATCTCCCACTTGTTATTTGTTGGCCTATAGTACAAACCCATTTCAGTGCTTGGACCGTTCTCATTTCTAATCCCCACCCATATCCCTTCAGTGAACGATCCCTCTAGTATGTCCAGTATGAATGCTTGTATTACAGTCTCGCTGATCACTCCTCCACCTCTTTTGCCTCCCTCTCGATCAAATCTGAAACATCGAAACCCCGGAACATTGAGCTGCCAGTCGTGTTCCTCTTGTAACCACATTTCCACCATGGCCACAATATCACAGACCCAAGCATGACGCATGCTCTAATTTTATCTGCTTTCTCCACAATACTGCATTGAAATGAACACACTTCAGCCTATCAGCATCACCATATCCCTTCACCCCTCCCTGCCTGTCCTTTCTTTGAGTCTTACTGATCCTAACCTCCATCTTCTCATCTCCCCTTCCAATTTCAGACAGTTATTATGTTGACAGTTGTAAATGGTTAGATGTCCCAGGACAGTGTTTAATATTGTATTAAAGTATGGTGTGATCTGTTTTTAAACTATTGTAAAACGTTTCCAATGGCCAAAAGAAATGAGATGTGGATGAGTATGTATGTTCTCCCTGTGACCACGTGAGTTTTCTCCAAGTTTCCGTGCTGTATCTCTAAACTAAACTAAACTAAATTTACCATAGAGTGAGTACAGAGAAGGTTCACCAGACTGATTCCTGGGATGGCACGACTTCCATATGAAGAAAGACTGGATAGACTTGGCTTGTACTCGCTGGAATTTAGAAGATTGAGGGGTGATCTTATAGAGACTTACAAAATTCTTAAGGGGTTGGACAGGCTAGATGCAGGAAGATTGTTCCCGATGTTGGGGAAGTCCAGGACAAGGGGTCACAGTTTAAGGATAAGGGGGAAGTCTTTTAGGACCGAGATGAGAAAATCGTTTTTCACACAGAGAGTGGTGTATCTGTGGAATTCTCTGCCACAGAAGGTTGTTGAGGCCAGTTCGTTGGCCATATTTAAGAGGGAGTTGGATGTGGCCCTTGTGGCTGAAGGGATCAGGGGGTATGGAGAGAAGGCAGGTACAGGATTCTGAGTTGGATGATTAGCCATGATCATATTGAATGGCGGTGCAGGCTCGAAGGGCCGAATGGCCTGCTCCTGCACCTAATTTCTATGTTTCTATGTTTAAACTAAACTGTTATCAGGCAACAGAACCATCCAACCGCAACTCGAGAGCAGGACTGGACTACTGTCCACCTCATTGGTGACCCTCAAACTACATTTGATCGGACTTTACTGGCTTTACCTTGCACTGAACATTATTCACATTATTCCCTTTATTCACTGTGAATGGCTCAATTGTATTGTCTTACTGCTGACTGGTTAGCACGCAACAAAAACTTTTCACTGTACCTCAGTACGCATGACAATAAACTAAACTGAAACATTATTATTTTTTTTCTAAAAATACTGACATATAAACAAGTAGCTGGAAAATGTGAAATGATAATTCCTGCTTTGTTCATTTAGAAATACTTTAGAAAAATAAATATTTTCGTAAAATATAAAGAGAGAAATAGACAGATCGCACCTGAACATTATCTTATTTCACATTTTACAAACATGCTTGATGGATTAAGACTTGAGATGCTGAAAACTAAATTAAAAATCTGTTCAAAATGGTGGGTAAATTGGGATGCTTGATCAACCAACCCCATTTATTTGAATGTTGGTAGCATGCATGCTATCTGCAAATTAAAATTATCATAGCATGCAGGCAGCACTAACCAGGCTGATATGTGGCTTTTATCAAGGAGTCCAATATGTAGTGTGATTAATGCCATATAAAGTTCTGCACTGAAGCCTGCACTGTTTAACACACGCTGTACCAATTAAACAGGAGGTGGATTGTGCCACATTAGTCGAGGGAAATGTTTGTGGAGGTGATTGCAATTTGCCAAAGGCTAATAGCACAATGAAGAAGAATACGGTTACCACAATTCTTCATCTGAATCATTATAGGAGGAGATGGGAAGCTGCAGACTGATTGTATATCTACAAAGGAGTCTGTATTCAGCCAATCGATCGATCAAAGGCAGCAGGGCCACCTGAGGTGCCAGAGGTTGATGTGCAAATGGGGACCCAGCGTGGAGGGGGCGCAGAGAACACGGGGATCCGGCGTGGAGGGGATGTGGGGGGGGTGGCTGTTGGGAACAAAGAGGGACACAGTGTAAGGGAGCTGCTGGGAACTAACGGGGAGCCGGTGTAGAGGGGCTGCCAAGAACACATGGGGAGCATTGGGTAATAAATGGATTACTTAGTAACTTTGTCGGCACACTATACCTTGGGTATGCAAAACAAGGAACCTCACTGTGACATGTTACATGTGATAATGATTATCATTCAGCATGTTGAATAAAATGTGAACATTTGGGCAAGGCTTGTTAAAGTGCCCACTTTTTGGCTCAAAAACTGCTGAAAGCATAGCACCCTCATCTTTCAACCATCAATCTATCTATATTACTAAAAGTCTGATCTTGACTGCTTTTGGCTTGCTGTGCTGTGATTGCCGAAAGAATGCCACCTACGGCCATCATTTTTGGCCACCTCGCTCAGAGCCCCCCTCCGCCTTCCTGGACCGGAGGATTTTTCCCTTCGATGAAAAATCAGAGAGATATTAATGTTTTTTTTTAAGTGGCATTTTTCTCTGCTGCCCCTGCTGCTGGGAGGGGGGAGGGATTATAAAACCCGGAAGTGGTGTGCCTCACTCAGGCTCTGCAAGATGGAGGAAGCCAGAGGGCCATGTCCCTCTGAGCTCTGAATAACACTGAACACATGTCTACTCAACTGTGAGTGCCCTAAATGTGGTTTAAAAATGAAGATATGTTTGGTTTAAAATAAAAAGGCACTGCCTGCAAATGGTGGTTTGGGTGTTTTGGGTTGAAGTTAAAAGGCACTGCTGCAAATTGTGGTTTGGGTGCTTCGGGTTGAAGTTAAAAGGCACTACTGGTATTTCATAGCAAAAGGATTTGAGTACAGGAGCAGGGAGGTTCTACTTCAGTTGTACAGGGTCTTGGTGAGACCACACCTGGAGTATTGCGTACAGTTTTGGTCTCCAAATCTGAGGAAGGACATTATTGCCATAGAGGGAGTGCAGAGAAGGTTCACCAGACTGATTCCTGGGATGTCAGGACTGTCTTATGAAGAAAGACTGGATAGACTCGGTTTATACTCTCTGGAATTTAGGAGATTGAGAGGGGATCTTATAGAAACTTACAAAATTCTTAAGGGGTTGGACAGGCTAGATGCAGGAAGATTGTTCCCGATGTTGGGGAAGTCCAGGACAAGGGGTCACAGCTTAAGGATAAGGGGGAAATCCTTTAAGACCGAGATGAGAAAGACTTTTTTCACACAGAGTGGTGAGTCTCTGGAACTCTCTGCCACAGAGGGTAGTTGAGGCCAGTTCATTGGCTATATTTAAGAGTGAGTTGGATGTGGCCCTTGTGGCTAAGGGGATCAGAGGGTATGGAGAGAAGGCAGGTACGGGATACTGAGTTGGATGATCAGCCATGATCATATTGAATGGCGGTGCAGGCTCGAAGGGCTGAATGGCCTACTCCTGCACCTAATTTCTATGTTTCTATGTTTCTATCTGAATGGTGGCCTATTGGGAAAAGGGGAGACGCAACGAGACCTGGGTGTCATGGTACACCAGTCATTGAAAGTAGGATTGCAGGTGCAGCAGGCAGTGAAGAAAGCGAATGGTATGTTAACATTCATAGCAAAAGGATTTGAGTATAAGAGCAGGGAGGTTCTACTGCAGTTGTACAGGGTCTTGGTGAGGCCACACCTGGAGTATTGCGAACAGTTTTGGTCTCCTAATCTGAGGAAATACATTCTTGCCATAGAGGGAGTGCAGAGAAGGTTCACCAGACTGATTCCTGGGATGGCAGGACTTTCAAATGAAGAAAGACTGGATAGACTCGGCATGTACTCACTAGAATTTAGTAGATTGAGGGGGGATCTTATAGGGATTTACAAAATTCTTAAGGAGTTGGACAGGCTAGATTCAGGCACTATTGCAAATGGTGGTTTGGGTGCTTTGGGTTGAAGTTAAAAGACACTACTGCAAATGGTGGTTTGGGTGCTTTGGGTTGAAGTAAGAAGGCACTTCTGCAAATGGTGGTTTGGGTGCTTTGGGTAACTTCCAGTTTGCATTGTATATTGATTTTAGATAGAACGCTACCACGTACGGCTGTGATTTTTGGCCATCTTACTCAGTCCCCCTCCGCTCAGCAGGTGCAGAGGATTCTTCTCATCAATGAAAAATAAAAGTGTTATTAGTGTTTAAAGAATGTTGAGAATCTCTCTCCTGTCAATCACGCCATGAAGGCCACACCTTTTCCGGTGGGAGGGTGAGGGGTTATAAATTGCGGAAGTGTGGGTGTGGCTCAGTCTCTGCATGATGGGGAGGGAGAGGTCACGACTCTGTATGAGCTGTGAATCAGCTAAACAAACTGAATGTCTACTGAACTGTGAGTTTGGTGTTTTCTGTGGTTTTATGGTGGGTTTTATGGTGGTTTCATCCTGCTTGAAATGGTATGAAACTGCATTTGAATGTGGTGGCCTTGCACCCTGCATGAAATGGTATAAAACGGCATTTGAATGTGGTAGCGTTGCACCCTGCATGAAATGGTATGGAGCTGCATTTGAATTTGGTGGCCTTGCACCCTGCTTGAAATGGTATGAAACTGCACTTGAATTTGGTTGCCTTGCACCCTGCTTGAAGTGGTAGGAAACTGTACTTGAATTCAGTGGCCTTGCACCCTGCTTGAAGTGGTAGGAAAATGGATTTGAATTTGGTGGCCTTGCACCCTGCTTGAAATGGAATTTCAAGGAATAGCCATGAGTCAACATGAGCCGTGAGTGAGCTGCCAGCAGATCAGGCTTGAGGGATTGAGCTGCCACTCCAAGAACCCATACCAGCGCTCCAGAAAGCCCTCCCCATTGGCCACCAATATTGGAATTGGTGGAGAGGTGGAATATTGCTTCGGGGGACCAGCCCTCCCGTGTGAACATGGGACCCAACGGGATCCACTTAGTCTAGTGATGACTATAAATCAGTGGCGCATTACTCTCATTTGCTCCATCTCTCCTTGAGTGGTGGAACAAGCATTGAACCAAATATGCACACATTGGCAACAATTCATTTCTGAGAACAGCATCCAAACCAGTCATATTTCGTCTTTCTGTGTTTTGAAGTTGGGGTGAAGCACAATCAGCAACTGTGTGGACTACCCGTGAAGGTCCAGTCAATAGGCCTCACTAGAAGAGATGTTGACTGGCAGCCTTGGACTAGTTACTTATGAAACTGTCACAAACCTCTGATCTTACTCCATTTTGCATCCTATGCTTTCATTTCTGACATAGAAGCTGATGCTGCAGGAATTCATTTCCGCTTAACTTTCCCTCACAATTACCTTATATCTTTGCCATTCGTCTTTCAGATAGTTAAAGATTCCAATCTGGCCATGTGATGTAAGAATTTTCAGGTGATGAAGATAAAGACGCAGCTTTATTTGGGTAACAGCCGCTGTTGAGTGCTCCTAGGCTGACTCTGCATATCATTTAGAGGAAGGCTGAACATTGAATCGCTACATGGTAAGTCATCAGATACCAGACATGAACAGCCGGCAGCTAGGGAAGATGGAGAAGATAGCCAAGATGCCAGTTAATTGAGAGCAGGTCAAGCACGACTTCAGAAGATGAGTGCTTGAGTAAACACTGTTGGTTGCTCCAGAAATCTATTAGGTGCGCGCGATGATATGTTGGCTCAGGTCATGGAAAAAACATGAAGTAACATGACATTTCCACAGACACCAGCCATTTCAGCTTGGAGTGGTATGATCTCCTTCACCAATTTCTGTCTTGTGCTGTGAGACTCATGTGATGGTGGTTAACATCTCAGCTTCCATGGCACTAGAAACGATCTGTATGGTTCCGGGCACTCGCCATCTTCTGTTTAACAATGGCATTGGCATAATATTTACCACAGCACAAAACCAGATTTCTGTGGTGCACATGAAGCGTTGGATCTGAAACAGCTTGACTAAGCAATAAATAGTGCAGCTTTGAAATGAGTGAATATAAAATTGTAAAATACATGCTCTTTAAATTATCAAATAATCAATAGCATCATGAGAGATCCACACACTGATGGCCACACACTAATTTCACCTCTGCCATCAGGAAGAAGGTACAGGAGCTTAAACTAACGTCCAGGTTCAGGAATAGCCCATCAGGCTATTAAACTACTAGCTCAAATAAGCTGTGAACGACACAGACTTGGGGGCATTGTTTTTGTCTTTTTGCACCATTATTACTTGTTTTTAAGTGTGTGTGTGTGTGTGTGTGTGTGTGTGTGTGTGTGTGTGTAATATATATATATATATATATATCTCTATTCACACACTGGACTTTATTTTCTCATTTATTATATTGTTTACAGAGTACTATGTTTACATATTCTGCTGTGCTGCTGCAAGTAAGAATTTCATTGTTACACATGACAATAAAGCACTCTTGACTCTTAAATTCCGATAAACAACGGCAAGATTTTAACATAGTGTCACAGCAGAATACAGGTAAACCACTTAACCATATAACCATATAATAATTACAGCATTGAAACAGGCCCTCTCGGCCCTTCCAGTCCGTGCTGACCATTTGTTTTCCCCTAGTCCCATCTACCTGCACTCAGACCATACCCCTCCATTCCCTTCATGTCCATATACCTATCCACTTTACTTTTAAATGTTAAAATCGATCCTGTCTCCACCACTTCTGCTGGAAGCTCATTCCACACAGCCACCACCCTCTGAGTAAAGAAGTTCCCCCTCACGTTACCCCTAAACTTCTGTCCCTTAATTCTCATGTCATGCCCTCTTGTTTGAATCTTCCCTACCCTCAATGGGAAAAACGTATCCACGTCAACTCTGTCTATCCCTTTCATCATTTTAAAGACCTCAATCAAGTCCCCCCTTAACCTTCTGTGCTCCAAAGAATAAAGACCTATTCGTCTTTACCTCACTTCACCTCACAAATCTCAGCAGATTAGAATCTCAGTGTAAAATTTTGTACCGATCTGATTTTATTTCGATTTGAAAGAAGGGAAGAATTTACACCAATCAACGCAGGGAAGTTGAAGAAATGCACTGAGATCCCTTGTGCTATTTAACAAGCTTTAACACCATGTTGAAGTTTACATTTTGCATGGTGCGAAATATAAGACGACCATTTGAAAGAGTTCTCATATTGCTTCTGCATAGAATATGGCCATATCCTGACCAGACTTCCATTGCAATTTGGGGGCCAATGAAGTAAATGTAATTGACAGAAGCATTAAATTACAATATAAACACTTGGGAAATGGTTTGCAAACATTGAGTGTAATTACTAAAGGCATTTGCAGCTATGTGTAACACAAAGGAAATGTTAGTTTAATTTAGTTCAGAGATATAGTGTGGACGCATTGGCCCTCTGAGTCCCTTCTGACCTGCGATCACCAATACGCTAGTTTTATCCTACACACGAGGGACAATTTACAGAAGCCAACAACCTACAACAACCCTACAAATATGCACGTCTTTGGGATGTGGGAAGAAACTGGAGCACTTGGAGAAAACCCACATGGTCACAGGGAGAACGTGCAAACTCCACACAGACAGCACCCGAGGTCAGGATCAAACCCAGAAATCTGGCACTGTGAGGCTCAGCTCTACCTCTGAGGCACTGTGCCGCTAATAAATTGCTTGCTTTTATCCCCTTTCTAATTTGTATAAATGATAAATAGGGGGCAGTGTTAGCTGTGAGGATGATGCTAGGAGGCTGCAGGATGACATGGATAGGCTGGGTGAGTGGGAAAATGCATGGCAGATGCAGTATAATGTGGATAAATGTGAGGTTATCCACTTTGGTGGCAAAAACAGGAAGGTAGACTATTATTTGAATGGTGACCAATTAGGAAAAGGGGAGATGCAGCGAGACCTGGGTGTCATGGTACACCAGTCATTGAAAGTAGGCATGCAGGTGCAGCAGGCTGTGAAGAAAGCGAATGGTATGTTGGCATTCATAGCAAAAGGATTTGAGTACAAGAGCAGGGAGGTTCTACTGCAGTTGTACAGGGTCTTGGTGAGGCCACACCTGGAGTATTGCGTACAGTTTTGGTCTCCTAATCTGAGAAAAGACATTCTTGCCATAGAGGGAGTACAGAGAAGGTTCACCAGACTGATTCCTGGGATGGCACGACTTCCATATGAAGAAAGACTGGATAGACTTGGCTTGTACTCGCTGGAATTTGGAAGATTGAGGGGTGATCTCATAGAGACTTACAAAATTCTTAAGGGGTTGGACAGGCTAGATGCAGGAAGATTGTTCCCGATGTTGGGGAAGTCCAGGACAAGGGGTCACAGTTTAAGGATAAGGGGGAAGTCTTTTAAGATGAGATGAGAAAATCGTTTTTCACACAGAGTGGTGAATCTGTGGAATTCTCTGCCACAGAAGGTAGTTGAGGCCAGTTTGTTGGCCATATTTAAGAGGGAGTTAGATGTGGCCCTTGTGGCTGAAGGGATCAGGGGGTATGGAGAGAAGGCAGGTACAGGATACTGAGTTGGATGATTAGCCATGATCATATTGAATGGTGGTGCAGGCTCGAAGGGCCGAATGGCCTGCTCCTGCACCTAATTTCTATGTTTCTATGTTTCTATGTTACTTCAGGCTCAGGAGACTGTAAGTGTCTCATGTAAATAGGGGTAGGTGTGATCAGTATTTTTTTTTATAAAACAAGATGCCTTTATTGGGGGATAATGTTTATTTGAAGGCACCGAGCTTTGCTTATCTTCGGGACTGTAGCTGATCATAACACGGGACTAATCTCTGCAGGTCAGGAGGTCTATACTGGCAGGGATTTCTGCTGTTTCTCTCTCGTTCAGGCACTTTGGCTGCAACCAAAACCACATTCATGCTCAAAATACAGATGATAACAAATAGCAGTGAAAAAATTCATCCCCCTCTAGTTAGTATGTAACAGTCTCATCCATTTATTTAGGGGTATTGGTGTACAGTGAGGGGTTAATAACAAACTGAAGGGCAACATTTTGACATATTGAACGGTGGGTATGTTGAGTGAATTGCCAGATGATGTAGTTGAAGCCAGTATATAAATTTTGAAAATATATACGGACTGGTACATGGAGAGGAAAGGTGTGGAGAGATATGAGCCGAATACAGGTAAATCCAACTAGCTTAGATGAGGCTTCTTGGTCAACATGGACAAGTTGAGGCAAAGGTTATTTTTCTGCGCTGTATGTATCAATGACTTGATGGCTAAATACAGTGCAAATGCAATCTTTAACTTCACCAATGATATCACTGTTGTGGGCCTTATCAACAACAATGAAGAGATGGAGTGCAGGTAACAGATTGGGTTATGGTGTTGGAACAGTAACCTAGCCCTCAACGTCAGCAAGACAAAAGAGCTAGTGTTGGATAAAGGAAGCAGTGCTGGTAAGTGTGTGGTGTGAACACAACCCTGTCCTCATCAAGCGCTGATGTAGAGATGTTTGAAAGTGTCAAATTCCTAAACGCCCATATCACCAACATCCTAACCTGGTCCCTTCACACTGATACAGAGATCAAGAAAGCATACTTAATTTTTTAGGCCAGGGGTCTCCAAACTATGGCCCATGGGCCACATCTGGCCCGCCACAAGATTTTATTGGGCCAGCAGCAAGCTCTTAACATGTTCCATGCGGCAGGCTATTTAGCGGGTTCTGTGGTAGCGCGGGAAGTTATACCGTAAGCTATCGAGGGTGCAGTACTGCTTCCTTCCATCCAGTCTGGACATATTATGAAGGATGCCTGCCAAATTGGCTCTTCCCTTCCCTTCACCTTCTGCAGAGCAGCAGGCCCGGGCTTCCAGCTTCTACCCTCTCTCAGACTCCTGAGACACCCAGCTCTTTCACACTCCCAGAGGGATTGCCACAAACTCTTATTCTTAACACTACCTCATTCAGCCATTCTGTTCTTGTACTTAAATATATTTTTGCACCAGTTCAAGCTGCACCACAATCATTCTGCTGTGTTCATCGTATTTTTTTGGTAGACACAAAATGCTGGAGTAACTCAGCGGGTCAGGCAGCATCACTGGGGAGAAGGAATGGGTGACGTTTCAGGTCAAGACCCATCCTCAGACTGAGATCAGATTAGTCTTGACCCGAAACGTCACCCATTCCTTCTCTCCAGAGATGCTGCCTGACCTGCTGAGTTACTCCTGCATTTTGTGTCTACGTTCGGTTTAAACCAGCATTTGCAGTTCCAACCTACACCATATTTTTTTGTTGTAATTATCACTATCATGTATACTATGTTGACTGATGTGGGCTGAATCACCTGCAGCTCTACATCGACAAGGTTAATGAGTTGGCGGTGGACATTAGGAGAAGGGGAACACCCCTGTCCCCTGCCTCCATCAACGATGTGGATGTGCAGTTTACCAGGGAGTTTAAATACCATGGACTGTACCTGGATAGTAAACTGAACTGGTCCAGGAACGCTGAGGCCTTGTACAAGAAGGGACAGATCTTCCTGTACTTTTTGAGAAGGCTCCGCTTCTTCAACGTCTGCAGTGAGATGCTGCAGATATTCTACCAGTCGATGGTAACCAGTGCCATCTTCATCGCTGCCGTGTGCCGGGGAGCAGGGTGAAGGCCACGGGTGCCAACAGGATTAACAAACTCATCAGGAAGTCTGGCCCCATCCTGGGGGTGGAGTTGGGAGGTGGTCTTGGAGGTGAAGATACTCCTCAAACTGCAGAGCATCTTGGACAATACAGCTCACCCCCTCCATGACACACTGGTCAACCTGAGGTGTACCTTCAGCAACAGACTGGTTCCACCACGATGCAGCACAGGAGATCCTTCCCTCCTGCGGCTTTCAAACTGTACAACTCCTCCCTCTTCTGTCGTGGGTAGACTGACTCCTCTTCTCCCTCAAGGGTCCAGGTTGTATTTACCCATTGAGCTGCAAGTACAAGATAAACTGCCATTCGTACCCTGCTTGCAACCCAGCTGACATTTGAGATTTGCCCTGTGCACACACACAAGAATAAGTATGAGACGAGCTTAGGATGAGATGCTGGCACAGATCACGCACTCTGCAACTGGACTTGCTATTTCATCCTGGCTGCCACCCTTTCTCGACCACCCTATCTATTTCCTGGTCCCTACCTGGTCGGAGAGGCAGCTTTTCTCCGGGCTGCATTTTCGACCCGTCCTTGCGGCCTACCAGCGGGCCTGGAGTGGCGTTTCTTCAGGAGACCGCCCAGAACCTCGGCTTCGGCAGCGGCGCAGCCATGGAGCGCCATCGCGGGGCGGAGCGGGCGATGCCTTGCCTGGGTCGCCGCGCTGGAGCTCCGGTGAGCTGAAATCGCTGACAAAAAACATCGCGGGTCTGTGGAGCGGCCAGCTGCGGGCGGCGGCGCAGTTTTCAACATCGGGAGCCAGTGGGGGAGCTCCATTCAGCGCGGCCTTGTTGGCTTCGGAAGCCGCGGACTCCGTTAAGGAAGCAGCCGTTCCAAGTGTCCCAAGTCGCTGAGAGGATTTTCCCGACGCCGGGGCCCCACTACCCGGCGAGAATGGCCTGGAACATCGGACCTCCATGAAGGCAACTGTGGAGTCCTCAATAGGCCTGACTATGGGAGGACATGCGATGGGGACTGGATATTGTGCTTTCCCTCATAATGGGAACATTTGTGGGGGGATGTTTTTTGTGTTTAAAATCTCTTTATTATTGGTATGTCTGTATTCTTTTTACATGTGCTGCATTGGCAAGAAACATTTCACTACACCAATTGGTGTACGTGACCAATAGATACCTTTGAACCTACCTCTGATGTAACTTTCCAGGAACTGCACCTGCACACCTAGATCCCTCTCCTCTACCGCACTCACCAGAACTCTGCCATTCACTGTGAAGCTCCTGACCTGGTTTAACTTCCTAAAATGTAACACCTCACACATTTCTGCATTAATCTCCATCAACCATTTCTCTGCGCACAATAAGATAGACACAAAATGCTGGAGTAACTCAGCGGGAGAGGCAGCATCTCTGTACAGAAGGAATGGGTGATGTTTTGGTTCGAGACCCTTCTTCAAACTCTGCCCACTGGCCCAACTGATCAAGATACTGCTCTTTTTGTTGATAGCATCTTGGCTGTCCACAATACCACTCACTTTAGTGTAATCTGCAAAGTTACTAATTATGCCCTATGCATTCTGATATGAGTGGTTTAAGGCAGGCCAAACAACTCATTTAATTTCATTTCCATTGCCATTTCAGTTTCAAGCACAGGGCAGGCCAAATAACTAATCATTTTCATTAGGCAATGGAAATGAAATGAAATGAAATTGAGATGTTGTTTGACCTGCCCTGTGCTTGAAACTGAAATGGCAATGGAAATGAAATTAAATGTGATCTGCAGAAATAGATAAAAAATGTCTGAAATTGAATCCACCCTCTCCCCCTTCTCTCTCACAGAGTCTTGCCTGTTTTGCGCAGCATTTCTGGCAGTTTCTGAGCTGCCAGCCCACCAGGCCTGAGTGATTGAGCTGCCAGCCCACCAGGCCTGAGTGACTCAACTGCCAGCCCACCATGCCTGAGTGACTCAACTGCCAGCCCACCATGCCTGAGTGACTGAACTGCCAGCCCACCTGGCCTGAGTGACTGAGCTGCCAGCCCACCAGGCCTGAGTGACTGAGTTGCCAGCCCACAGGGCCTGAGTGACAGGTGCCAGCCCAAGAATCTATTAGCCCCCAATATCCACACTAGCCCTCTGGAAACCAGTCCCTTCAGCCCACAACACCCATACTAGTCCTCCAGAAAGCCCCCCCACTGGCCACCAATATTGGAATTGGTGGTGAGGCGGAATTGGGGGACCAGCCCTCCTGTGTGAACATGGGACCCACTTAGTCTAGTCACCATTAAAATTCCCTCCCAAACTAATAGCCATGCCCTCTAGTGTTGGACATTGTGACCCTGAGATAAAGGTTCTGACTGTCTACCCTACCTTTGACTCTCATAATTTTATAAATTCTATCAGGTCTCCCCTCAACCTCTGATGTTTCAGGGAAAACAATCCATGTCTATCTAACCTCTCCCAGTAACTGAAGCCCTCTAACCATATAACCATATAACAATTACAGCACGGAAACAGGCCCTCTCGGCCCTTCCAGTCCGTGCCGACCATTTGTTTTCAATGCCACCACTCTCTGAGTAAAGAAGTTCCCCCACATGTTACCCCGAAACTTCTGTCCCTTAATTCTCATGTCATGCCCTCTTGTTTGAATCTTCCCTACCCTCAATGGGAAAAACGTATCCACGTTAACTCTGTCTATCCCTTTCATCATTTTAAAGACCTCAATCAAGTCCCCCCTTAACCTTCTGCGCTCCAAAGAATAAAGACTTAACTTGTTCAGCCTTTCTCTGTAACATAGTTGCTGAAACCCTGGCAACATTCTAGTAAATCTCCTCTGTACTCTCTCTATTTTGTTGACATCCTTCCTATAACTAGGCGACCAAAATTGAACACCATACTCCAGAATTGGTCTTACCAATGCCTCGTACAATTTTAACATTACTTCCCTACTCCTATATTCAATGCTCTGATTTATAAAGGCCAGCACACCAAAGGCTTTCTTTACCACCCTATCTACATGCGATTCCACCTTCAGGGAACTATGCACAGTTATTCCTAGATCCCTCTGTTCCACAGCATTCCTCAATTCCCTACCATTTACCATGTACGTCCTATTTTGATTTGTCCTGCCAAGATGTAGCACTTCACACTTAAACCCAGGCAGCATTCTGGTAAATCTCCCAAGCTTCCAGCAAGGTGGTGATTACCGGGCTAAAGGTGGATAGGGATCGAAAGAAGATTCTGAAGCGCAAAGTGAAATCTCGCCAAGTTGGCATGGACAAAGGAAAATATAAGGAAGAATCCATTGAAAAAATGCAGGAGTAATCTTTTGTTCTGTCTTCAGTGCTTTAAATAAAAATTGGAGGGGTAAAAAAGCTTCCACCTCTTTCCTGTAATGGGGTAGTGAAGGGAAGCATACCATACATCTTCATTACCACTATATCTACTTGTGCTACCACTTATAACCATATAATAACCATATAACAGTTACAGCACGGAAACAGGCCCTCTCGGCCCTTCCAGTCCGTGCCGACAATTTGTTTTCCCCTAGTCCCATCGACCTGCACTCAGACCATACCCCTCCATTCCCTTCCCGTCCATATACCTATCCACTTTACTTTTAAATGTTAAAATCGATCCTGCCTCCACCATTTCTGCTGGAAGCTCATTCCACACAGCCACCACCCTCTGAGTAAAGAAGTTCCCCATCACGTTACCCCTAAACTTCCGTCCCTTAATTCGCATGTCATGCCCTCTTGTTTGAATCTTCCCTACCCTTAATGGGAAAAGCTTATCCACGTCAACTCTGTCTATCCCTTTCATCATTTTAAAGATCTCAATCAAGTCCCCCCTTAACCTTCTGCGCTCCAAAGAATAAAGACCTAACTTGTTCAACCTTTCTCTGTAACATAGTTGCTGGAACCCTGGCAACATTCTAATAAATCTCCTCTGTACTCTCTCTATTTTGTTGACATCCTTCCTATAACTAGGCGACCAAAATTGTACACCATACTCCAGAATTGGTCTTACCAATGCCTTGTACAATTTTAACATTACTTCCCTACTCCTATATTCAATGCTCTGATTTATAAAGGCCAGCACACCAAAGGATTTCTTTACCACCCTTTCTACATGCGATTCCAACTTCAGGGAACTATGCACAGTTATTCCTAGATCCCTCTGTTCCACAGCATTCCTCAATTCCCTACCATTTACCATGTACGTCCTATTTTGATTTGTCCTGCCAAGATGTAGCACTTCACACTTAACAGCATTAAACTCCATCTGCCATCTTTCAGCCCACTTTTCCATATGGCCAAAATCTCTCTGTAGACTTTGAAAATCTACTTCATTATCCACAACACAACCTATCTTAGTATCATCTGCATACTTACTTATCCAATTTTCCACCCCATCATCCAGATCATTGATGTACATGACAAACAACAGTGGACCCAACACAGATCCTTGAGGTACCCCACTGGTCACCGGCTTCCAACCTGACACAGCCATCCACCATTACTCTCTGACATCTCCCATTCAGCCACTGTTGAATCCATCTTGCTACTCCACCATTAACACCCAAAGATTGAACCTTCTGAACCAACCTTCCATGGGGAACCTTGTCAAAGGCCTTACTGAAACCCATATAGACAACATCCACTGCTTTACCCTCATCAATTTCCCTAGTTACCGCTTCAAAAAATTCAAGAAGGTTTGTCAAACATGACCTTCCAGGCACAAATCCATGTTGGCTGTTCCTGATCAGACCCTGTTTATCCAGATGCTTATATATATTATCTCTAAGTATCCTTTCCATTAATTTACCCACCACTGACGTCAAACTAACAGGTCTATAATTGCTAGGTTTATTCTTTGAACCCTTTTTAAACAATGGAACAACATGCGCAGTACGCCAATCCTCCGGCACTATTCCCGTTTCTAATGACATTTGAAATATTTCTGTCATAGCTCCTGCTATTTCTACACTAACTTCCCTCAATGTCCTAGGGAATATCCTATCAGGACCTGGAGATTTATCCACTTTTATATTTTTCAAAAGTGGCAGTACTTCCTCCTCTGTGAATCTCATCGTTTCCATAGCTACTCTACTTTTTTTCCTTACTTCACATAGTTCAATATCCGTCTCCTTGGTGAATACCGAAGAAAAGAAATTGTTCAATATCTCCCCCATCTCTTTTGGCTCTGCAGATAGCTGTCCATTTTGTCTCTCTAATGGTCCAATTTTATCCCTTGTTATCCTTTTGCTATTAATATAGCTGTAGAAACCCTTTGGATTTACTTTCACCTTTATTGCCAAAGCAACCTCATATCTTCTTTTAGCCTTCCTAATTTCTTTCTTAAGATTCTTTTTACATTCTTTATAGTCCTCTAGCACCTCATTTACTCCATATCTCCTATAATTATTGTGGATATCTCTCTTTTTTTGAAACAAGTGTCCAATTTCCCTAGAAAACCATGGCTCTTTCCAATTTTTACTATTTCCGTTCACCCTAACAGGGACATAAAGATTCTGTACTCTTACAATTCCCTTTAAATGTCCTCCATTTCTCTTCTACATCCTTCCCATAAAACAGAGTGCCCCAATTCACTCCTTTTAAATCCTTACACATTCCCTCAAAGTTAGCCTTTCTCCAATCAAAAATATTGCTGCAAAAAACTATCCTGCACACATTTTACAAACTCCAAACCATCCAGCCCATTTACAGAATGTGTTTCCCAGTCTATTTTTGGAAAATTGAAATCTCCCACAATCACTACCTTGTGCTTACTACTAATATCTGCCATCTCCTTACATATTTGCTCTTCCAATTCTCGCTCCCCATTTGGCGGTCTATAATACACCCCTAAAAGTGTTGCTACACCGTTCCCACTTCTCAGTTCCACCCAAATAGCCTCCCTAGACGAACCCTCTAATCTATCCTGCCAAAGCACTGCTGTAATATCCTCGCTGACAAGCAATGCAACACCTCCACCTCTGGTCCCTCCAATTCTATCACACCTGAAGCAACGAAATCCTCTTTTAGTGAGCTCTGAACTTGGACTTCAAGATTCCTCTGCTCTCTCCCTATAGTCAACCTCCTAAGGTGCAACACCTCACATTTTATGAGGTTAAACTCCATCTGTCATTTCTCTGTCCATTTCAGCAACTGATTTATATCCCACTATGTGTTCTGACAGCTTTTATCATGTCGGTCACTCCCCCAATGTCGGTAATGTTGGTGTTGTCACCAAACCTATTCACATCATGAATCCTGAACATCTTAATCTTCTGGATCAGCTTACCATGACGGACCTTATCAAAAGCCTTCATCAATCTCCTTCATCACTATTTTAGTGAGACATGACCTGCCACATATAAATCCAGACTGACGTTCTCTAATTAGCCCATTCTTTTCCAAATCGGAATAAATCGTATCTTGAAGAATTCTGTCCAATAGTTTCCCCACATGTTCACAGATGCCTGGATTCCCCACGTTCACAGAAGTCTCTGCTTCCTTTCTTAATCAAAGGAACAGCATCGGCCATTCTCCAGGCCTCCGGGCATCCCCTATGGCTAGAGAAGCAACAAAGATCCTCATCAAGGCCACCTCTCTTGCCTCCCTCAATAACCTGTGATAGATCCCATGAGGTCCTGGGGACCTGTCCATCTTAATGCTCTTCAAGAGCATCAGCATCACCTCCTTCTCAATCTCAAACTGCCCTAGCATATTTGTATTCTCCACACCGCTCACACTGTCCTCCAGGTCCTTCTCCTTCATGAATACAGATGCAAAATATTGTTTTAACTACATTAGGTTAGGTTAGGTAAGGGGGAGGTACAGCGAGACCTGGGTGTCCTTGTAACACCGGTCACTGAAAGTTGGTGTGCAGGTACAGCAGGCAGTGAAGAAAGCTAATGAAATGTTGGCCTTCATAACAAGAGGATTTCAGTATAGGAGAGGTTCTTCTGCAGTTGTATAGGGCTCTGGTAAGACCACAACTGGAGTATTGCGTACAGTTTTGGTCTCTTTATTTGAGGAAGGATGTCCTTGTGATTGAGGCAGTGCAGCGTAGGTTCACGAGATTGATCCCTGGGATGGCGGGACTGTCATATAAGGAAAGCTTGAAGAGACCAGGCTTATATTCACTGTAGTTTAGAAGGATGAGGGGGGAAGTTATAGAAGCATATAACATTATAAAAGGACTGGACAAGCTAGATGCAGGAAAAATGTTCCCAATGTTGGGTGAGTTCAGAACCAGCAGCCACAATGTTAGAATAAAGGGAAGGTTATTTAAGACTGAGGTGAGAAAAAACTTTTTCACCCAGAGAGTTGTGAATTTATGGAATTCCCTGCCACAAAGTGCAATGGAGGCCAAATCACTGGATGGATTTAAGAGAGTTGGATAGAGCTCTAGTGGAGTCAAGAGATATGGGGGAAAGGCAAGCACGGGTTATTGATAGCGGACGATCAGCCATGATCACAATGAATGGCAGTGCTGGCACGAAGGGTTGAAGGGCCTCCTCCTGCACCTATTTTCTATGTTTCTATGTTTCTATAATTAGTGGAACTTTTCAAGTGTTTTCAGATGGTGTTGGTATGTTGTCCAGGTTTCTGATGCGTTAAGGAGCGTTGGAATCACCACTGCCTTGTACACTGATATTTTGGTGTCTGTTTGGATGTCACGATTTTGAAAGACTCTCGTTCGAAGACGTCCAAAAGCTGTTCCAGCACACTTAAGACAATGTTGGATCTGGTCATCAAAGTTGACATTGGAGGAGAAGTGACTTCCAAGGTACGGAAAGTGATCCACATTTTCCAGGTTTGTTTCACCAAGTTGAATTGATTGTTCTTTCCAATTTGTCTCAGTTGGTGATGATTGGTAGATAACCTGAGTCTTCTTGGAGTTGATGGTAAGTCCAACTTTCGTGTATGCATTGTTGAAGGCAGTCAGGATCTGTTGCAGATAATTTTCTGAGAGAGCTGAAACACAGATGCCGTCTGCATATTGGAACTCGATGAGGGAGCTCATAGATGTCTTAGTTTTTGACTTGAGACGACGGGCAAGATTGAAAAGTCTGCCATCTGTTCTGTAGACGATTTCGATTCCTGGGGGTAGGTCGTCCTGGATGATGTGGATGGTTGTCGCAATGAAGATGGAAAACAGTGTTGGTGCAATCACGCATCCCTGTTTCACTTCTGATCTGACTTGAAATGGCTAACAGTTGCTGTTGCTGGCCCTGACTGTGGCAAGCATGCAATCGTGGAGGAGTCTCAGGATTCAATTGTGCTTTTCAGGACATCCAAAGGTGGATAGGATGTCCCATAAGAGTTCCCTTGATACCGAGTCGAAGGCCTTAGTGAGGTCGATGAATTGCATTTGCAAACGTTTAAGTTGTTCACAACATTTTTCTTGTAGTTGACGCATTGTGAAGATCATGTCGGCTGTTCCACATGATGTTCTAAAACCATCATGTCTCCGGAAGGATCTTTTCGGATAAAGGCTTGAGTCTGTTGTTCATGACGTGGGCGAGGAATTTGCCTGCTGTTGCTAACAGGGAAATTCCACGATAGTTTCCGCAATCAGATCGATGGCCTTTCCTTTTGTAGATGGTAACGATTGCTGAATCTCTAAAGTCCCTTGGTACGTCTTCATTTATCCAGATCTTGATGAGAAGTTGATGCAGATGTTAATGGAGCAGGTTACCTCCAATTTTGTAGACCTCGGCTGGTATTCCGTCGAGTCCAGCGGCCTTGTTATTTCTCAAAGTTTTGATGACTTCCTTGACTCCTTCAAGTGATGATCTGCTTAGGGAGTCGTCAACGGGCTGCTTTGGAATGTTGTTGATCACATTCCTGTCAAATGAGGCAGTTTGATTTAGAAGATCTTCAAAGTGCTCCCTCCATCTAGAATAGATGTCAGCATTGCTCTTCAGGATGGTTGACCCATCTTTGCTTCTGAGAGGAGCTTGACTGTGAGTGGATGGACCAAAATTGGCATTGGTGGTGTTGAAAAAGCCTCGAGTGTCATTGGCTTCTGCTAGTTGTTGGATTTCCTGAGCTTTCTCCCTCCACCATTGGTTTTTCAGGTTTTGGGTGCTCTTCTGGACTGCAGCCTTGCATTCCTGATAGCACTTCCTTTTGGTAGCTGACTGATGGTCATTTATAAGGTGATGAAAGCTTTTCTCTTTTCATCGATGGAAATTGGAGTTGTTTGTCATTATCGTCGAACCAATCCTGATGGGTTTTTTTTAACTTGAACCCAATTGTTTCCTTGCAGGAGTTGATGATAGCGTTCTTCAATAGATTCCAGTGTTCTTCGACAGACGGTGGGATTTGTTGAGGCAGTTGTTCTTTAAGGTTTTGTTGAAATGTCTGTACATGGTTGATGTCTTGAAGGATGTCAATATTGAATTTCTTGATGGCGTTCTGGTTTTGATGTTTCCTTTTGGGCCGAATCCTCATTCTCATGGTGGACGATATGAGACGATGGTCTCTCCAGCACTCGTCGGCACCAGCAACAGTTCTTGTTTTCAATACATCTTGTTGATCACGAGATCGTATGACGATGTAGTCGATGTGTGCCTGTGTTTGGAACGTGGATGCTGCCAGAAGACTTTGTGCCTGTTTTTCTGGCGAAATAACGTGTTTGTAATCACCAGGATTTGTTCAGCACATTTGGTGAGGAGGAGTCTTCTATTGGCCTTGACTTTGCCAACTCCTTCCTTGCCCACTGTTCTGGTCCAGAGCCTATGATCTTTCCCGACTCTTGCATTGAAGTCTCCTAAGAGAATGTGCTGGTCATCGTTGGGAACAGAAGAAAGGACGTTGTCAAGTTGGGCATAGAAGTTCTCCTTTACTTCGTCTTCAGTGTCCAGAGTTGGAGCATAGGCACTGATGATGGTGGTGTATTGGTTCTTGATGAGCTGGATATGTAGAGTCATAAAACGTTCATTGAATCCCATTGGTTACTCTGTCAGCTTCTGAAGTCGGCCGTTTCGGGTGGCAAAACCCACTCCGTGGATCCTCGGTTGTTCAGGATCAAGACCTTACCAGAAAAAAGTGTATTGACCTTGTTCTTCCTTTAGTTACCCTTCTCCAGCTCTGAGAGGCTCACTCAGAGCAACGATGTCAAAGCTGAATTTTTGGAGTTCCTGAGCAACAATGGCAGTTCTTCTCTCTGGTCGGTCTGAGTTTGCGTTGTTCATCAAAGTTCGTATATTTCAAGTGCTGAGATACTTTCACTTCTTGATGGTTTTCGACCACATGATGGTGATCCCTCTGGATGCAGCTTTCCAGACACGACGAGGCAAAGCAGACTATTTTTAGGGCACCTTTTCTAGCCCCTTCCCAGTTCAGGTTGAGCAGAGTGGATCCTAAATAGTGCTGCTCAGACATGGATACTGCTTCTTTCCTGCTTCTGTCCAATGTTGATCGATTGAATCACCGCTTCCGTGTCGGTTCTTGACTTGGAGCTTCCAGCCATCATGTGGACTGCTCCCGTCACCCTTCCCCGATCGCCAAAATTCTTGAGATGTTTTGTGCTGCTCACAGAACGAAGACACCTGTGCGTGTGTTTGTTTACCATGTGCTTGATTTTGCACTCCAAGAAGCATGCGGTCCTTCACAAATCAATCAACTAATGCCAATGGCAAGGGAACCAAGACAATTGGAGCTGATAGATCTGTTGCAGCCTTCATCCGCCTTCACAGCCGTTGAGTTCAAGATAACTCCGTCCTCCTGGTCTGCCGTTGAGGTCTTGTAGGTTGGATCGTTCTTAGTCTGGACTCTCATCCTCCACCTTCCCGCCTTGGGTGGTCCCACCAGAAGCTGGTGCTTCTGACGGCATCGTTCTCGGAATCATGGGAGATTTCAGTAAGGCCTTTGACAAGGTTCCTCATGGAAGGTTGGTTAAGAAGGTTCAATCTTTGGGTGTTAATGGCGGAGTAGCAAGATGGATTCAACAGTGGCTGAATGGGAGATGTCAGAGAGTAATGGTGGATGGCTGTTTGTCAGGTTGGAAGCCGGTGACCAGTGGGGTGCCTCAGGGATCTGTGTTGGGTCCACTGTTGTTTGTCATGTACATCAATGATCTGGATGATGGGGTGGAAAATTGGATAAGTAAGTATGCAGATGATACTAAGATAGGTGGTGTTGTGGATAATGAAGTAGATTTTCAAAGTCTACAGAGAGATTTGGGCCATTTGGAAAAGTGGGCTGAAAGATGGCAGATGGAGTTTAATGCTGTTAAGTATGAAGTGCTACATCTTGGCAGGACAAATCAAAATAGGACGTACAGGGTAAATGGTAGTGAATTGAGGAATGCTGTTGAACAGAGGGATCTAGGAATAACTGTGCATAGTTCCCTGAAGGTGGAATCGCATGTAGATAGGGTGGTAAAGAAAGCTTTTGGTGTGCTGGCCTTTATAAATCAGAGCATTGAATATAGGAGTAGGGAAGTAATGTTAAAATTGTACGAGGCATTGGTAAGACCAATTCTGGAGTATGGTGTACAATTTTGGTCGCCTAATTATTGGAAGGATGTCAACAAAATAGAGAGAGTACAGAGGAGATTTACTAGAATGTTGCCAGGGTTCCAGCAACTATGTTACAGAGAAAGGTTGAACAAGTTAGGTCTTTATTCTTTGGAGCGCAGAAGGTTAAGGGGGGACTTGATTGAGGTCTTTAAAATGATGAAAGGGATAGACAGAGTTGACGTGGATACGTTTTTCCCATTGAGGGTAGGGAAGATTCAAACAAGAGGGCATGACATGAGAATTAAGGGACAGAAGTTTAGGGGTAACGTGAGGGGGAACTTCTTTACTCAGAGGGTGGTGGCTGTGTGGAATGAGCTTCCAGCAGAAGTGGTGGAGGCAGGATCGATTTTAACATTTAAGAGTAAAGTGGATAGGTATATGGACGTGAAGGGAATGGAGGGGTATGGTCTGAGTGCAGGTAGATGGGACTAGGGGAAAACAAATGGTCGGCACGGACTGGAAGGGCCGAGAGGGCCTGTTTCCGTGCTGTAATTGTTATATGGTTATATGGTTATTTATATGGTTAACATGGTGCCCAGAACTGAACACAATACACTAAATTCGGCCTCACCAACGTTTTATATAACTGCAACATGACCTCCCAACTTCAATACTCAATACTCTCACTGATAAGGCCAATGTTCTAAAAGCCTTTTTGACTACCGCAACGACCTGTGATGCCACCTTCAAAGAACTATGAACCTGCACTCCTAGATCCCTCTGCTCCGCAACACTTCCCAGAGCCCTACCATTCACTATGTAGGTCCTGCCCATGTTAGACTTTCCAAAATGCAACACCTCACCTCATTCCATTAACCATTCCTCATCCCACATTGCCAATTGATCAAGACCATGCTGCAATCTATTACAACCATCTTTACTATCTTCAAAACCACACACTTCAAGGTTCGAGATTCAAGATTCAAGAGAGTTTATTGTCATGTGTCACAGATAGGACAATGACATTCTTACTTTGCTTCAGCACAACAGAATATAGTAGGCATGAATACAGAACAGATCAGTGTGTCCATATACCATTATATAAATATATACACACATGAATAAATAAATAGATAAGGTGCAATTAAACAAATAATGGTCTATTAATGTTCAGAGCTTTGTTTCATTTAAGTTTAATAGCCTGATGGCTGTGGGGAAGTTGCTATTTCTGAACTTGGACGTTGCAATCTTCAGGCTCCTGGTACCTTCTACCTGATGGTAGCAGGGAGATGAATGTGTGGCCAGGATGGTGTGGGTCCTTGATGATGCTGCCAGCCTTTTTGAGGCAGCGACTGCAATAGATCTCCTCGATGGTAGGGAGGTCAGAGTCGATGATGGACTGGGCAGTGTTTACTACTTTTTTTCTGCTCCTAGACGCTCAAGTTGCCAAACCAAGCCGCGAACCGGGTCAGCATGCTCTCTACTGTGCGCCTGTAGAAGTTAGAGAGAGTCCTTCTTGACATACCGACTCTCCCTAATCTTCTCAGGAAGTAGAGGCGCTGATGTGCTTTCTTTATAATTGCATCAGTATTCCCGGACCAGGAGAGATCTTCAGAGATATGCACGCCCAGGAATTTGAAGCTCTTGACCCTCTCTACCAATGACCTGTTGATATAAACAGGACTATGGGTACCAATCCTACCCTTTCCAAAGTCCACAATCAGCTCCTTGGTTCAAATTCCTGGGCGTGCATATTTCCAAAGTCTTTCCTGGTCCCACCGATGCAATTATAAAGAAGGCGCATCAGCACCTCTACTTCCTGAGAAGATTACGGAGAGTCGGTATGTCAAGGAGGACTCTCTCGAACTTCTACAGGTGCACAGTATTTCCAGGGGCGAAAAAGAATGCAGAAAGTTGTGATCACTACCCAGTCCATCATCGCTCTGACCTCCGCACCATGGAAGGGATCTATCGCAGTCGCTGTCTCAAAGGCTGCCAACATCATCAAAGACCCACACCATCCTGGTCACACACTCATCTCTCCATTGCCATCCAGAAGAAGGTACAGGAGCTTGAAATCTGTAACATCCAGGTTCAGGAACAGCTGCTTCCCCATAGCCATCAGGCTATTAAACACTGCAACAAAATAAGCTCTGAACAATAACAGTCTATTATTACTATTGCACTTTATCTGTTTATCTATTGTGTATATATGGTCTATGGTCTTTTGACACACTGAACTTTTATCTCCCGTTCTATATTATGTTTACATATTCTGTTGTGCTGCAACAAGCAGGAATTTCATTGTCCTATCATGACAATAAAACTCTCTTGAATCTCTTCATGGCTTTACCTGCAGTACCTCTATTACATCCAAAACATCAAAGCCCTGGGCCATTAAGCTGCCAGTCATGTTCCTTTTGCAACCATGTCTCTATTATGGCCACAACTCCATCATCCCAAACACTGATCCATGCTTTAAGTCCATCCGCTTATCCATATATGCATTGCACCCATCAGTTTCAGCATGTTCCTTAACCTCTCCTGCCTGTTCTTTCTTTCAGTCTTATTCTTCTCACCTTTAACCTCCCATCAGTCTTTCCATTTGCCGACCTTGTACACTTGTTCCTCCCCCATGCCACTCCAATTTAAACCTTCCCGAGTAGCACTAGTGAACCTCCCTGCAAGGATATTGGTCCCACTCCAGTTCAGATGCAACTTATCCCTCATGTACAGGTCACCTCTGCCCCAGAAGAGATGCTGATGTTACAAAATTCTGAAACTCTGCTACTTGCACTCCTGAGCCATGCATTTATCTGGCCTATCTTCCTATCTTTACCCTTGCTAGCATGTGGCACTGGAGATTAATACCCTCAAGGTCCAGCCATCTTAACTTTTTTTGCTAAATCCCCATATTCACTCTGCAGAAACCCATCCCTTTTCCTTTATATGTAATTTTGCCAACATGCACAATGACTTCTGGTAGCTCCCCCTTCTGCTTGAGAAAGTTCTGCAGCTGCTCCGAGACATCCTGGATCCTGGCACCAGGGAGGAAACACACCATTTTGGAGTCTTGTGTACTGCAGAATCTCCTGTCTGTCCCTTAGCTAGTGAGTCTCATACCACTACCGATTTGCCTGTCTTCACCCTTCTCCGCTGGGTGTCAGAGCCAGCCCTGGCACCACAGACCTGACTGCTGCTGCTCCTCACCCCTGACCAATCACTCCCCTCGAAGAGTATCCTAAGGGCGGCACGGTGGCGCAGCGGTAGAGTTGCTGCCTTGCAGCGCTTGCAGCACTTACAGCACTTACAGCACCGGAGACCCGAGTTCCATCCTGACTATAGGTGCTGTCTGTAGTCAGGATGGAACTTGGGTCTCCGGCGCTGGAAGCGGTGCAAGGCAGCAACTCTACTGCTGTAGATGTGACCGCATTGGTTTTCTCCGAAATCTTTGGTTTCCTCCCACACTCCAAAGACGTACATGTATGTAGGTTAATCGGCGGTGTAAATCTATATGGGCCCTAGTATGTGTAGGGTAGTGTTAATGTGCGGGGATCGCTGGTCTGTGCGGACCCAGTGGGCTGAAAGGTCTGTTTCCGCACTGTATCTCTAAACTAAATTAAACTGTTGAGGGAAATGGCCACAGGGGATTCCTGCTTTCTGCCAACTCCCTTCGCTGGTGGTCTCTGCCTGCACCATGGCCGTGACTACCTCACTCTACCTCCTATCTGCAACATTCCTCCCCTCCCGATGAGCCTAAGGTTTTTCAGTCACAGCTCCATTTTTTTATTGCAGCCCGTAAGCAGAGCAGTAGGTTATTTTTTAGGCAGAGATAGATAGATTCTTGATTTGTGCAGGTGTCAGGGGTTATGGGGAGAAGGCAGGAGAATTAGGTTGAGAGGGAAAGATAGGTCAGCCATGATTGAATGGTGGAGTAGACTTGATGGGCCTAATTCTGCTGCTCTCATTTTGGTGCAGTCCTCAGTGACACTGGAAGTTTCCCTGCCTTCCCACATCCTGCAAAGATAGTGGAGAACCTTTGTTTCTGAAATCATTAACCATATGTCAGTTAAAAAATGTCATGTTTTTATCAAGTTCTTGGTGGACACGCAGAGGTCAGTGTTTTGCCCTCCTCTGGAGTGGACACGCGTGCTGGTAAGCGGTGCCCCCTTTAACCGCTGCGAACGGCAGTCCTATCCGCACGTATGGCGTCCGCACAATCCCATCATCTTTGGCGCGTGCCACTTCACATGGCCATTTATTATTGCGGACTTGGCCCAGCCGCTGCTGGGTGCAGATTTCTTGCAGGCGCAATCGCTCCTGGTGGACGTGAGGGGGCAACGCCTCGTCCATGCTTCGACGTTGGAGGAGATCTCCTTGCGCTCTACTGCGTCCGCCGTGCCAATCCGCAACCCGGTGGCGACGGTGGACAATGTATATACCCAGATACTGGCCAAATTCCCGGACATTGTCACCCCGCAGTTCGACTCGGCCAGCCTGAGACATGGTGTCATGGCTCCGCTCACTGACCCCGGAGAGTTTGTCCCCGCCGCTGATGGATCCCGGGAACTGCCGTCATCTGTGTTGGTGCGCTTGCGGGAGAGGGTCAGCGCCCTGTGTCCCGTCCTGACGTCTCGTCATGGGGTGGCCCCACTCCATGGTGGACTATCCGTACGTCTTTCTGCACCGCGACGCCCACAGGTCGCCCTTGCAGCGCCCTTATGAAGGTCAGATTCAGTGGCACGGGCCCACGGCATTTGGTTTGGACATGGGGGGGGGGGGGGGGTTGGGGCGGCATGAAACTGTGTCCATGGCTCGATTAAAGCCGGCCCATTTGGACCTGAGAAGCCAGTACAGATGGCTCAACCTCCCTGTCGCGGGCGTCCACCGTTACGGGTTCCCTTGAATTCTTCCGGACCGGTCAAGTCCCCTGTGCGTGGGAACGTATCCACACAATCTGGACGTCTCGTTTGGCGTCCCGTCCATTTCGGTGCCTCTGATTCTGGGGGAAGTCATGTGGCGGCACCTGGAGGCAAGCCACGGGCAGAATGAACCCTCGGCTCTGGAGGGAGGAGTTAGGTGTCTCGGTGTGGGAGGTGCAGGTCACAGGGTTTTTCCTTGGGGGTTTATAAGGTCGGGCAACGCTCATGCCCGGAGAGGAGTAGGGAGCAGCACTATTAACATATTAAATACCGTTTGATCACACAACTTTGTGTCCTCTCTAATTCTTGGCTGGACTCCTGCGAATCCCTGCTACAGTATATTCACTTTAGTTACATTTATTTTAGTCCTTGTATAAAAACTAGAGTGTTTTAAAATTATTGTCCACTGTACTTGCTTGGTTTCCAAACATTTCAGATGTACCTTTAAAAAATAATTATAGCATTGTAAAAATAAAACCATGCAATTGACAATAAATAAATATAATGTTTGAGGTTTTTATGGATTTGGTCTCCTTGTGTTTACATATTGAAGTATTTTATATAGCTGGTGAGAGAACAAGGCTGAATATAGAAAGGGAGAGGAATGTTTGTCACTGAACCTTACTGAATCTAATCAAAGAAAGAATTACCTCATGGTCTTGCAATGCATTTGAAGTTCAGTCTACTATTTGTTCGGGGAGGTGAGAGCAGTGTATTCTTTTAAATGTTTCAACTGCAGGAGTTGTGTTCTTTCAACATGGAGACTTTTAAACTGTCAGAAAGTGACAATTGATTTCTTATTGCTCTGCCACGAATCCTGACGTCTTGGTACTGCTGATGAATAACATCACATCTGACTATATTTGTCTGGAACAGTTTGAGGGAAAAGTCTTGTTCGTGGTGGTGGGAGCTGAGAGAGAAAACATTGAAACAAACATGAAAATTAACTCCACGCCTAAAAATTATGTTGACACAGATCGGCTTTATTTGAATCAATGTTTTTATACCTATCAGATTTGTTGGCTTTTATTTTCTTCTCTATCCTGTTACTCCTTGTTATGGGGTCAAGGAAAGACCGTTCATGTCGCAGCCCTGTTTCCACCAATCTTTCCACCACCACGCACAAGAAGCACATGAAGCGACAAGACAGACACCATGGTGTGCAGAAGCCGAGAAGTGTGTTCTGCTCTGGCTGAACAACTTCTAATCTTGTGTGTGGACTCGATAAGAAGAAGACTCCTTGTTATGTGTCCTTCAGATGAAAGGGCAATATGATCTGACTCATGGATGACTCAATAATTGCCGTTGGTACTAACCTATTAACAAAGCCAACACAGTTTAAACATTGTTAAAACAGTAGGTGCCCTGAAACTCAGAGTGTTTACGTTTGTGTTCAAAGTCAGTTTTTACATTAACACTATGTGCCTTGCCATACCAGGGTCTTCATCTGATCAGTGATTTGCTGCATCATTTGATGCTTACATCAGTAAAATCTTCCATAATTATGAAGAATTATGTTAGCAGAATTCAGGGGTTAAACTTTCCATGTTTAACTTTTGCCATCTAGCATTTCAGTACATTATTGTGTTGAAATGCTGCAGGACAAATGCTGAAATTCATGTTGGTCAAGTCAAGAATCGAAGTGTTTTATTGACATATGTGCCAGATAGACCAATGAAAACCATAATTGCAGCAGCACAACAGAATATGTAAACATAGCACACTGTAAACAATATTAGAAATGAGAAAGAAAAAGTTCAGTGTGTGTGTCTGTATATGTGTGTAGGAAGGAACTGCTGATCCTGTTTTAAACCGAAGATAAACACAAAAAGCTGGAGTTATGCCCCTGTCCCACTTAGGAAACCTGAACGGAAACCTCTGGAGACTTTGCGCCCCACCCAAGGTTTCCGTGCGGTTCCCAGAGGTTTTTGTCAGTCTCCCTAATGGTCGAAAGTGGTTTCCACTTCTTCTATGTTCCGTCGATTATTTAAAAAAATTCAAAACTGTCCGTGACTAAAAATAGGTTGCCGTTTTAAAAATCGGTAATTTTTTAGTCAAAGCCGTTGCGATGCTAGTTGAAGGTGGTTGCCGGAGGTTGCAGGTAGTGGAAGGTAAGGCCTTTTTTTCACCCAGTTTTATTCCACCATGGAGGTCTTACCTTCCACTTCCTGCAGCCTCCGGCAACCACCTTCAAATAGCATCGCAACCGGCTTCGACTAAAAAATTACCGATTTAAAAAATGGCAACCTATTTTTAGTCGCAGCCGGTTTTGAATTTTTTGAAATAATCGCCGGAACATAGAAGAAGCGGAAACCATTTACGACCATTAGGGAGACTGACAAAAACCTCCGGGAACCGCACGGAAACCTTGGGTGGGGCGAAGTCTCCAGAACCCTTCGTTCAGGTTTCCTAAGTGGGACAGGGGCAGAACTTAGCGGAGGTAGACAAAAGTTTTGGAGAAACTCAGCGGGTGCAGCAGCATCTATGGAGTGAAGGGAATAGGCAACGTTTCGGCCGAAACCCTTTTTCAGACTGATGGAGGGTGGGGAGGGCGCGGGGAGAAGAAAGGAAAAAGGAGGTGGAGGAGCCTGAGGGCTGAGGGAGAGCTCGGAAGGGGAGGAGACAGCAAGGGCTAACGAATTGGAAAAATTCAATGTTTAAGCTACTAGGGTGCAGACTGCCCAAGCGGAATATGAGGTGCTGCTCCTCCAATTTCCGGTGGTCCTCACTCTGGCCATGGAGGAGGCCCAGGACAGAGAGGTCAGATATGGAATGGGAGGGGGAGTTGAAGTGCTGAGCCACCAGGAGGTCAGGTTGGTTAATTCGCAGGTGTTCGGCGAAACTATCGCCAAGCCTAAGCTTGGTCTTACCGATGTAGATCAGCTGACATCTAGAGCAGCGGATGCAATAGATGAGGTTGGAGGAGGTGCAGGTGAACCTCTGTCGCACCTGGAACGACTGCTTGGGTCCTTGAATGGAGTCGGGGGGGAGGTAAAGCGACAAGTGTAGCATTTCTTGCGGTTGCAAGGGAAAGTGCCCAGGGAGGGGTGGTGAGGGAGGGAAGGGAAGAATTGACAAGGGAGTTACGGAGGGAGTGGTCTTTACGGAAAGCAGACAGGGGGTAAGATGGGAAGATGTGGTGGTGGTGGCCACGTTGGAGGTGGCGAAACTGACGGAGGACTATTTGTTGTATGTGACGGCTCGTGGGGTGAAAGGTGAGGACTAGCACACCAGGGCATCGGAAATGTCCTCACTCTTCAGGGAATGGGGGTTCCCCTCCCCTAACATAGATGAGGCTCGCACCAGGGTCTCTTCCATACCCCGTAACACTGCTCTCTCTCCCCATCCCCCCACTCGCAACCAGAAAAGTCCTTCTTAGTAACTTAGCGGGACAGGTAGCATCTCTGGAGAAAAGGAATAGGTGACATTTCGGGTCGAAAACCTCTTTAGACGGAGAGTCAGGGGAAAGGGAAATGAGAGATATAGATTGTGATGTAGAAATGAAATGAATATGCAAAAAAGTAACAATGATAAAGGAAACAGGCAATTGTTAGCTGTTTGTTAGGTGAGAACGAGTGCAGACAATGATATCTTTCATTCATTGTTCTTTATCTCTCCACATCACCGTCTATATCTCTCGTTTATCTGATCCCTGACCAGTCTGAAGAAGGGTCTCGACCCGAAACGTCGCCTATCTCCTTCGCTCCTTAGATGCTGCTGCACCCGCTGAGTTTCTCCAGCCTTTTGTGTACCCCCGAGATTCAACAAGATGTGTATGTGTGCATATGTATATACACACACATACACTGAACTTTTTTTTCTTGTTAACTTTTGATGTTGAAAATACTTCATTAGAATGACACAGTGGTACAGCGGTAGAGTTGCTGCCTTATAGCAGCAGACACCTGGGTTCATCCTGATAGAGAAGAAAATAAAAGCCAACAAATCTGATCGGTGCTGTCTGTACGGAGTTCATACATTCTCCCCGTGACCGCATGGGTTTTCCCCAAGTAGTCCGGTTTACTCCCACAGTCTAAAGACGTCCGGGTTTGTACATTAAGAGACTCGCGACTCTTGACTTAACAAACATGAACAAGGCAGGATAAATTAAGTGAATGAAACAGATTGCTCAAAATCAAAGAAGGTGGGAATGGTATAAAAAAGTATAGTGATGTAGGAGGTTTAAATAGGAGAAGCCAAATTGTTATCTATTATCAAAGGAGAGAGTTGTAAATGCTAGAAATATGAATTAAAAATGCTGGAAATGCTGTTGATATGAAATTCTTGTACTTAAGGGTTAGTTTGAAAAACATTGGACAATGTAATGCTATTTGTTAAGCCTGCATTGAGTGTTATTGCAAGAATATATGAGACTGAAAGAGACAGAGAGTTTAGAATCAGAATGAAACAGAGAAGGTGATCAGTAACCGAAAGCATAATGTCAGGCATTTGGACCTAGTCAGGTTGTTCCACAAAGATTCACTAATCTGCATTTTGTCTCAGTTTACAGATAAACTGTCCTCACCTAGGCAAACGTTTTGGGGTTTTGTTTGATGAAAGGGAGAAGGTAAAATAAGTATTGTTGCATCGTGTTTGGTTCCACATATTTTTGACAAATCAGTCTGGCAGAATGTATTCAGTTGTTTGATATATTAAAATATTAAAATATATTTAGTACACATTTATCTGCGTTGTGCCTATTTTACATTGCATCAGAATCTCCTTCATTAAACATTGGAATTAACAACTTCAATTCAAAACACTACACATATATATTTTTATGCCCAGACAAGTGATTTGCCTATTTCTCATTAAAGTTACTGATCACTGCATTCCGTCAAGTCATGGTCAATTACATTTTGTATTGGAAACTTTAGATAACATGGAAAACGTCTTCTCTATTGCGAGGTCTATTGAACCAGAGGGCATTGATTTAAGGTGGAGAATCTAAGGATGAATTCTTTCATCCAGAGGGTGGTTGGAATCTGGAATACAGTGCCTAAGGTGATGATGATGGTGGACATTTAAAATGTATCTAGGCAAGCATTTGAATAACCAATAGTTAATGGGACAAATGTTGGAAAATGGGTTGTATATTTGGGTACTTGTTGTGGTCTGCCTCTGTTTTATAATGTGAGAGTATTGGCATTTCTGAAAGTGCAGTTACACTGGAACTGAATAGGAAAAACTGAACACAACAGTGAGACAATGTTCTCACACTTTCAGCATTGCCATCAATGAGGAATTTTGTGTCTATCTTCGGAATTCTTCTACCATTTGATTTCATCATATTTTGCTTGGGCAGCTTACATATAATAATATAATAATAATAATAATAATATATTTTATTGTCATTACACATAAGTGCAATGAGATTTGGTATGCAGCTTCCATCCGATGTCATAACTTAAACAACTAATTTAGATACCCCGAGAAACATGATTTACAAAAAAGAACAGTAAAACAGTTCAAACAGTCTAAAGTGCAAATAGGTCTGTGCTGGGTCGAAGTGCGACGTGACCATCCAAGGTAGACAGTTCATGGGGGTGGGGGGCACTCAGCAGGGCCAGTTCAGAGCAGCTATAGCTCTGGGGATGACGCTGTTCCTGAGTCTGGAGGTGCGGGCGTAGAAGGCCTTGTAACATCTGCCGGAAGGTAGGAGTTCGAACAGACTATTAGAAGGATGTGAGGAGTCTTTGTGGATGCTGACGGCCTTACTAAGGCACCATGTAGGCCGTCCATCCAGTCCATCATCGGCTCTGACCTTCCTTCCATCGAGGGGATCTATCACAGTCACTGCCTCAAAAAGGCTGGCAGCATCATCAAGGACCCACACCACCTTGGCCACACACTCATCTCCCTACCTTCAGGTAGAAGGTACAGGAGCCTGAGAACTGCAACGACCCGGTTCAGGAACAGCTACTTCCCCATAGCCATCAGGCTATTAAACTTGGCTCAAACAAAACTCTGAACATTATTATTGGTATTGGTGGTTCAGTATTGATGTGGATAGAGAACTGGCTGGCAGACAGGAAGCAAAGGAGTGAACGGGTCTTTTTCAGGATGGCAGACAGTGACTAGTGGGGTGCCGCAAGGCTCAGTGCTGGGACCCCAGCTGTTTACAATATACATTAATGATTCGGATGAGGGAATTAAATGCAACATCTCAAAGTTTGCAGATGACACGAAGCTGGGGGGCAGTGTTAGCTGTGAGGATGATGCTAGGAGGCTGCAGGATGACTTGGATAGACTGAGTGAGTGGGCAAATACATGGCAGATGCAGTATAATGTGGATAAATGTGAGGTTATCCACTTTGGTGGCAAAAACAGGAAGGTAGACTATTATTTGAATGGTGACCGATTAGGAAAAGGGGAGATGCAGCAAGACCTGGGTGTCATGGTACACCAGTCATTGAAAGTAGGCATGCAGGTGCAGCAGGCTGTGAAGAAAGCGAATGGTATGTTGGCATTCATAGCAAAAGGATTTGAGTACAAGAGCAGGGAGGTTCTACTGCAGTTGTACAGGGTCTTGGTGAGGCCACACCTGGAGTATTGCGTACAGTTTTGGTCTCCTAATCTGAGGAAAGACATTCTTGCCATAGAGGGAGTACAGAGAAGGTTCACTAGACTGATTCCTGGGATTGCATGACTTCCATATGACGAAAGACTGGATAGACTTGGCTTGTACTCGCTGGAATTTAGAAGATTGAGGGGTGATCTCATAGAGACTTACAAAATTCTTAAGGGGTTGGACAGGCTAGATGCAGGAAGATTGTTCCCGATGTTGGGGAAGTCCAGGACAAGGGGTAACAGTTTAAGGATAAGGGGGAAGTCATTTAGGACCGAGATGAGAAAATCGTTTTTCACACAGAGAGTAGTGAATCTGTGGAATTCTCTGCCACAGAAGGTAGTTGAGGCCAGTCCGTTGGCCATATTTAAGAGGGAGTTGGATGTGGCCCTTGTGGCTGAAGGGATCAGAGGGTATGGAGAGAAGGCAGGTACAGGATACTGAGTTGGATGATCAGCCAAGATCATATTGAATGGCTGCGCAGGCTCGAAGGGCCGAATGGCCTGCTCCTGCACCTAATTTCTATGTTTCTAAGGTCGTCAGCAGCTGTTGGGGAAGACCTGTCCGTTTCAATGTTCTTAGGAAGAACAGTCGTTGCTGTGCCTTTTTGACCAGCGCAGCGGTGTTGGTGGACCATGTGAGGTCCTCTGAGAGGTGAGTGCCCAGAAACTTGAAGCTGGACACTCTCCACATTGTCTCCGTAGATGGAGATTGGGGCGTATATTCCCCATTCTGTGACATCCTGTAGGCGATAATCAGCTCCTTGGTCTTGGAGGTGTTTAGCAACAAGTTGTTCCATGAGCACCAGTCCGCCAGGTTCTGCACCTCCGCTCTGTAGTTTGTTTCATCACCGTTGGTGATCAGCCCGATCGCCGTTGTGTCGTCGGCAAACTTGACAATAGTGTTGTTGTCAAATGCAGGGACACAGTCGTGGGTGAATAGGGAGTAGAGCATGGGGCTCAGTGCACAGCCCTGTGGTGTGCCAGTGCTCAGGGTGATAGTGGAGGACAGGTGCGGCCCCAGTCTCACTGCCTGCGGTCGCTCCATCAGAAAATTCAGGATCCAATCGCATATCAGTGAGCTGAGGCCTAGCTGGTGGAGTTTGGTGGTGAGCTTGGTGGGGATATGGGGAGAAGGCAGGAATGGGGTACTGATTGGGGATGATCCATTGGCAGTGCTGGCTCGAAGGGCTGAATGGCCTACTCCTGCACCTATTGCCTATTGTCTATTGTCTATAACCGATGCTGTGGGGAGATGTTGCCAATGTGGTCATCGGTACACTGGAGGCAGGTCAACCTTCAAAGGGGTATTTGTTGATATTGGAGGTTTTGGAGAATTCAAACAGCTTAACTACTGCTCAGTTGTTTACATCTTCACTTGCTGTACATTGGCCAGAAGTTATAAAACACGAGAATGTTCTTCTGTTTGTGACTTAACGTTTTATTCCCCAAAATGTTGCATTTGACATGCTTAGCTCAAGGATTTCATAGAAATACCAAGCACATATGTAGCTTGTTTCCAAATGTCGATCGCCTAGTTTCCAATGTCAAGAAAATCTTCCTCAAAGCGCCGTCACGTGTGCAATTGTTCAAGGAAATGGCACCCGAGATTCCCCTACCTCCTCAGCCCGTTATGACTGGGTGGGGTACATGGCTCTCTGCTGTACTCTACTATGCTGCAAATTTTGAAAAGATAAAATAAATCGTCAACTGTTTTGAAGGAGAAGAATGTGCTCCAGTCAGGATTGTCAGTGAATTCATTCAGAAAAAGTCGCTCCACCGCAATCTTGTGCTTATTGCGTCCAGTTTTGCAAACTTCCTACAAGCTATCACTTCCCTTGAGAAACGTGGTGAAACATTAGTGATTAACTTGCAGGTTTTCAACAAAGTAACTGACGGTATTCATAAAGTTCCTGGCGATGTAGGTAGGACATATAAGGAAAATGTGAGAGAGTAATTTTAGCTAACAAAGATCTTGAAGAAATACAAAACATAGCTATAGTTCTCAAAGGTAGTGGTAATGCACAAGATATCGACATGAATATAGAGTCTGTAGCTTGTTTCGGGTATGCACCAGTGACCTCAACTGAGGTAGAAATAAGTTTTTCACAACTGAAGGATATTCTGTCTGATGGTTTAACACCAGATCATTTGATAAAAATGCTAGTAATTATGTGTCACCAGGCAACTTTGGTCATTTAATGGAATAACCTTTATATTATCATTTTTAACTATATTTCGGTGTTGGAAATATGTCTTTATGTGCCATTTTTTGTCAATAAATACCTGTTTCGTTTTTGGATTTTCATTATTCCCTTTTGCCTGCCAATTTCAGAGTTATTTTGTGCCTTAACATCCTGGCTCTAGTCATTATATATCACAACATGTACTTTAATTTGTATACATACAGAGACTATCGCCATAAGTACTGTAGGCTCCAAATCATAAGCTAAAACTAAAAAACAACATGGCTGCCCGCATGCCACAAGGTGGTGGTGGTGTGGAAAACCTGACATGGATTATGGATCAGGTCATCAGCAGCAAAACCAGACATGGATCAAATCAGAAATACTGTTTGATCTACATCCCCCTTCTTGGGCTTTTGCCCAAAGTGCAAACATGAAGCATGCAGGAGTGATATCTATATAAAGCTATAAAAATGAACTATCATCTACAGTAAAGCAATGGAGGATATACTTAGAGTCCAAGATCTGCATCTGGACATAATCCCCGTATCTAGCCACAGGCTTGCTGACCTGTCCTGCACACGTACGGTACAAGCCTTCATCCTTACCCCTCACAGGAGATGTCGCCATAGGCATGGCCTCCATTGGGAGTTTCTTAGCAGGCGATGACTCAACCAGCACAGGTTTCACAGGGGATTTGTCGACACGCTTTAGAGGGATCTTCTTCACGTCCCATTGGCAGTCCTCAGCATACACAAACTGATGTTCTCATTCGTAAGCTTCATCTGCTGCGAGTAGAAGGAGCATGCTTGCACGGACCATTGCCGACTTGTCATGAGAAGTTGCAGCAATGAACAAATCATACTGTCGCTCAAAGGTACGCACCGCAGTCCGATTCTGCTATCGAAAATGAGTGGGTCAGGTTTTCTGAAACCTTCAGCCATGTCTGAGACTATGAAAAGCCTTGTAAATAACAGCAAAAGTCAAACTGAAATCCCACCTCCGACACCATGTGCAAAGTATTTATGATACAGAGTCATTATATATGATAAGTATGATAAGTACTTTAATTTGTATACATACAGAGACCATCAAGATGAGTACTATAGGCTCTGAATCATAAGTTAAAACTAAATCCTCCACCCAGCAGAGCTGGTCCATACCCTCAACAACTTCTCCTTCGACAAGTTGGAGGAACAGCACCTCATATTTCGCTTGGGCATCTTACACCCCAGCGGTATGAACATTGATTTTTCTAACTTCAGATAGCCCTTACTTTCCCTCTCTCTCCATCGTCTCCCCTTCCCAGTTCTCCCACTAGTCTTACTGTCTCCGACTACATTCTAACGCTATCCCGCCCACTCCTCTGACATCAGTCTGAATAAGGATCTCGACTCGAAACATCACCCATTCCTTCTCTCCTGAGATGCTGCCTGTCCCGCTGGCTTACTCCAGCATTTTGCGTCTACCTTCTATTTAGACCAGTATTTGCAGTTCTTTCCCACACAGTATGAATAATAACTTCTCTTACTTCAAGTAACCCTTGCTTTCCCTATCTCTCCATCCCTCCCCATCCTAGTTTTCCAACTAGTTTGATTGTCCTCCTGATTAAACAATATCTTTGTTTGCCTTGTTGTCAGCTTCCCTCAGCTAACAATGATCTATTCTACATTTTCCTTCATCTTTTTCGTATCCTTTGATCTCACATTGTCAATACTGACCCTTCCATATCTCTGTGTTTCCCGCTTCCCTGACTTTCAGTCTGATGAAGGGTCACCTGTTCCTTCTCTCCAGAGATGCTGCTTGCCCGCTGAGTTACTCCAGCATTTTGTGTCTATCTCCAATCACCTGCCTAGTCCCAGAGCAGACTTGATGTTCACTTTGGCCATTTTGACATTCTAAGTTTGATTCAACCAAGATAATGTGATGCCAGTTTCAACATTAAAACAGTGAAGTCTTAAAGAAAATAATATTTGAATCATTCATCTTTGCAATAAACCAAGTCTCTTCATCCTGTGTTCCATTTGTTTAGGGTGGCTAGTACGTTGCCTGTTGCCAGTGGAAACCAAGAGGCTGATGGATCTACAGATGACTACCAAGAGAGAATAAAGGTGATGTTCACAGTACTGTGGGATTGCATTTCGTGAAAACTGTCTCTATCAAGATTCTCCAGCGCAAACTCCCTTTCCCATTCAACGCTATGTCATAAGTAGAGGTGCATTCCTCCTGAGGTGCTTTAGCTCATATTAACCCATTTTATCAGCAATGACAAAGTAATTCACCATTGTTATTCAACAGCAGAGGTCAACATAACCTCAGGCAATAGGCAAGGCTTGTGCGAAAACAACAACTCATTTTGTCATTTTTTATCATTAGGCACCACTGTGGGACAGTGAGATTTGGCGAGGATTTCACTGAGACAATGGGTTATCAGTCCCCATCAACGTCCACTCCAGTCCGAGGCTATGTGAACACACACCATATAACCATATAACCATATAACAATTACAGCACGGAAACAGGCCCTCTCGGCCCTTCCAGTCCATGCCGACCATTTGTTTTCCCCTAGTCCCATCTACCTGCACTCAGACCATACCCCTCCATTCCCTTCACGTCCATACACCTATCCACTAATGTTAATATCGATCCTGCCTCCACCACTTCTGCTGGAAGCTCATTCCACACAGCCACCACCCTCTGAGTAAATAAGTTCCCCCTCACGTTACCCCTAAACTTCTGTCCCTTAATTCTCATGTCATGCCCTCTTGTTTGAATCTTCCCTACCCTCAATGGGAAAAGCTTATCCACGTCAACTCTGTTGTTTAATTTAATCATGAATGTTAAATGTACAGTAATATATCAAAATATATTCTGTCAGTTTATTTTTTGTTTACAGTATCTGGTTTTGTTAATTGGAGAATTTGTTCATTGTGATTCACTTTATTAATAAAGAGTTCTAAGAAAGTGCAAGAAAAACGAATCCAATCATCAAAGCACTTTTCTCTATTGCCACCAAATGAAAGGCTACAATAAAATTTGTGTGATAATGAATCGTAAAAAATTGCATTTTTCTATAAATTTGCCGTTCTTCATTTCATTGAGTGCCGTAATTAATATTGCCTCCAAACCCTCAGTCTCATGAACAAATTTTGGTAGAGGATAGAAATGTGGGTCATTTCAAGGATCACCTACAATACAAGTGTCTGCATTCTACAACTTCCCTGCCAGGAATTCATCAGCCAATACAGTAGTCTCAATCGTGCTATCTAATTCAGTTCTAAAGTTTTACAAAGTTACTTGTAAAGCAACGAGAAAATTATTTTAAAAACTTTATTCATACTTAAGACATGTTACTTTTGTTGGATATTAGTTTCTGAAAACTTGACTGGGAAAGGCCTGAAACATTAGTTATCATTTACACAGTTCAAAACAATCTTTGTTCACAGATTTTTTTTTTCTTATAGCCAAAGCATGGCTTAGGTCACTAATAACCAGTATTTGATTTCCACATGACTTAAAAAACAACTGGAAGAGGAACATACATGAGTTTATGGGGCTTAAATTTCACACAAGCTTTTAACTTTTTCACCTTAGAAATTGGGCCAAAGTTGAACAAGCAAAGAGACTGAGGGAAAGTACAAACACCCGTCCTCTTTTTCATTTTGAAATTTTAAATACAAACTATCATTATTCAATTAGATTTTTTCATGTAACTGCAAGAAATGAGAACTCACCTAATTGAAGCTTTTCCTGAAACTTACTTCAATATTTCAATGTGACAAAATATTACTGCATCTTTTTATTCTTTCATTCTGCTCCAGCAACAATATGGAAACCTAACATAATGTTATACCAGATGCTGGAGTAACAGCGGGACAGGCAGCATCTCCTGAGAGAATTCCTTATCTCCAGAGATGCTGCCTGTCCCGCTGAGTTACTCCAGCATTAAGTGTCTATCTTCGGTTTAAACCAGCATCTGCAGTTCCTTCCTGCACATAATGTTATACCAGGTCCCGTTAATTTATCTATACAAGCCATATATCCATGGTCCTTACAAGTCAGAAAAGTAACGTTAATTTTCTAACAGCTGACCGAAAATGGTTTCAATAAAATTAGTTGTAAAGTCTTTCACCATCCACGCAGTGCAACTGGATCTTGTGTCTCTCACATTCATTTTCACTCCCAACTGTGGGCTGGCTAATATTTCTATTATTTTGGTTGTAAAATGGCATTTGATGCCAATGTGCACATTAAAGGAGGGAATTTGCCTGTCTAACATCAGCTTGCAATGTGGATTTGATAGAATTGCTGCTTTTGTGGGGAATTCAGTGTCCCAGTTAACACCCGCTTAAACCAGCACAGCTGAAGGTATATTCAAATGCATTAAGATCTTTCAGGTAGTTTGCTAGTTGCTGTCTACTTTGTACTTTCTAAAGTATTTCAAAGTTGGTAATGTCTGCATTAACTGGGGTGTCAGATGCCAAAACACATTCTCTTGATTTCAGGGTTCTGAGGACCTTGAAGCAAATAGTATTGAAGCCAACAGCAGCGGAATCAAACGCCCCTTGCCAGAGCTGTTGGTGCATAGTCCTGATGTCAAGACCATGTGTACCAGGGCTTAATGACTAAAACACTACAGTGCACTGCAAACATCTCCAGTAAAGTAGGGGTGACATGGAGCTGTGCAAATTGTTGGAAGAGAGAAGAGGAGGAACAGGCTGAAAATATTTGTTTTACAATAGAAGTAATGGCTCTGGTTATTCAGAAAGTAGTTCATACTCATGCTCATAATCATACTCATACTTATTTTATTAGCAAGTATGTTTTGCGACATATGAGGAATTTGATTCTTCTCTATTTTGTTATCTCTTAGCAAAAGAATGGCAAGTGAAGTAGCTTTGTCGGGATTGCAGGCTCTTTGCACGGTTGTGTGGGCACCTCTGACTGTCACTTTTAAGGTGGATGGGAAAAGATTTAATAGAAATCTGAGGGGTAACTTTTTCACACAAAGGGTGGTGGGTGTATGGAACAAGCTGCTAGAGGAGGTAATTGAGTCAGACACTATCACAACATTTTAGAAACAGTTAGACAGGCACATGGATAGGACAGGTTTGGAGGGATATGGACCAAATGCAGGCAGGTGGGACTAGTGTAGCTGGGACATGATGGCCAGTGTTGGCAAGTTGGGCCGAAGGGCCTGTTTCCATGCTGTATCACTCTCACTCCATGACTCTACCAACCAATGAATACAACTCTTTTACCTCATCCAAGGATAAATACAAACCCCATTTCCCGCTGACCTTCACTTTATCTGCTTGCAAAAACAAAAAGATAAAAACTAGAACAAGTCAAAGAGCAGAAATTAGAGTTAGAAATGCAAAGCAAGGAGAATTGATCAGCTTGCAAACTTGCCAGAAGGAGGGTGATTTGCTATCCTTCTTTCCTCTTTCTATCTTTCCTCCTCCCTTTCCTCCCATCCTCCTCCTTCTCAGCTGATCATCTAATCGCTTGTGGGAAGAGCATCTCCTCCTGACAGCAAAGATGAACAGAATACCACAGACTACCCTGAAACGTGATTCCACTTTGTCAACCAACTCGAGAGCTCCCTCAGGGCATTCCAAACAGTCACATTGTTTCAGCATATTAGTGGTTTGCTCTCTAGTCTTTGTGTGGTCAGCATAGCTTTTATCGTACACACATTATCCACATGTGCATGGGTTTTATACTTGATCATAAACCTCACATTCAATGAATAGATCATTCCTCTAAAGCCACCCTTGATGTGTGGCATTGCCTCAGAGTTAGATGGCCCAGGAGATTGCCTGGAATATAGGCACCCTGTGTCTATCAGGCATCTGCCAGGATGCCAGGCACTGGCCTGCATGCCTCAACACCAGTGAGGTAATGGGATCCCTTGTGATTGCTCTTCACCATTGATATAACATTGGTTACCCACAAAACATGTGTCCCTCTAACTGTAATACAAATAAATACAACACTCCACTCCCATCCACCAACAATTACAAGCCATTCACATAAAATGCTGGAGCAACTCAGCAGGACAGGCAGCATCTCTGGAGAGAAGGAATGGGTGACCCGAAACTTCACCGACCCAAAACGTCAACCATTCCTTCTCTCCAGAGATGCTGCTTGTCCCGCTGAGTTGCTGTTGAGTTACTCCAGAATTTAGTATCTATCTTTGGTTTTAACCAGCATCTGCAGTTCCTTTCTACACATTCCAACCATTCACTTGCTTCACAGTAAGAGCTAATCAAGAATATGAAAGTAAAGGGCAGTGCAAACTAAAGACAATAATAAAAAGTTATAAAACAAGATAAAACAACATGGAACCAAAAAATAATCAGTTCTCATGGACTCATTTCTTGCGCAGATTTGATGGATGTTTGCCTCTGGGATGCAATGGCACTGCTTTGCACATGACTGTTGAGCTTGAGTGAGATAGAGCATCAGTGAGCTTGGGAGTCTATCAAGATCAGCTGTGATTGATCATATTGTATCACGCATATTTATAAAGAAGGATTCAAGAACCAGCATTTCTGATTTTAAAATGAAGCATAACGGTCGCAAATTTCAGATAGCAAGCTTGTAAATATTATTGGGGGTACACAAAAGGCTGGAGAAACTCAGCAGGTGCAGCAGCATCTAAGGGGCGAAGGAGAAGAAGGGTCTCGACCCGAAACGTCGCCTATCTCCTTCGCTCCTTAGATGCTGCTGCACCCGCTGAGTTTCTCCAGCCTGTTGTGTACCCTCGATTCTCCAGCATTCTTTAACACAATGTAAATATTATTGATTTGTTAACTATTTTCTATTAATTCAGTAGATTGTAAGTAACTGAGTTTAGGGGCTGTCCCACCTGGGCGACCTAATTGGCGAGTTTAGAAGAGTTTAGGAGAGTTTGAAAAAAAAGTCATGTTGAAGACCTCCTTCAACCTCCTTCGACTATGTTGAAGACTAGCTTCGACTCGCTTCGACTAGCTACAACTAACTTCGGGAACATTGGTCACCGAATAGTGGAGAGTGAAGACGACCTCCTTCGATCTCCTTCGACCTCCCTTCGACCATGATGAAGACTATCTACGACTACCTTTGACGACCCTCGATTACCTACGACTAACATGCCGACGTACTACAACCTACTATGACTAAACCTACAAATAAAAAAAGTATTGATTTTTTCCATGGTGAACATTTTTTACTCGTGGGCATTTTTCAAAATGTTGAAAAATACGCCGCAACATAGCTGAGGCCTCGAGTACACGGGGACTACTCTCGAGCATGAAGGAGAGTTACGACCTCGTGTCGACCATGCTGCGAGTAAGAGTCGAGGGCAGACTTGCCAGAACTCACGGATTCGGTCGCCCAAGTGCGACAGCCCCTTTACACTGGATGGAAATTCAGATATAACGTAACATAAGGAGGTTGTTTGATTGTAATAAGGAAGATTGTGAGTTTATATATAAAACTGTGCAGGGTGTTCTTCTCTCACTTATCCTGTCATACTTTGCCACTACAAGTTACCCTCATGTTTGTAAAACAGTGACAACAATTAGTTTAAGAAGGAACTGCAGATGCTGGAAAATCATCCATTCTCCAGGCCCCCATCCCCTCATCTTCACCATGGACGTCCAGTCACTCTACACCTCCATCCCCCACCAGGATGGTCTTAAAGCCGTCCGGTACTTTCTCGACCGGAGAATCAACCAATAGCCATCCACTGATACTCTCCTCCGCCTAGCGGAGTTGGTCCTTACCCTCAATAACTTCTCGTTTGACTCCTCCCATTTCCTCCAAATACAAGGCGTAGCTATGGGCACGCGCATAGGCCCCAGCTACGCTTGCCTCTTTGTCGGGTACGTCGAACAATCCTTGTTCGAGGCGTACCAGGGCCCCATCCCTGACCTCAACCTCCGCTACATCGACGATTGCTTTGGTGCCACCTCCTGCACCTCCTGCACCCACACACAACTGACTGACTTCATCCGCTCCACCACTAACTTCCATCCAGCACTCAAATACACCTGGACCATTTCCGACATTTCCCTACCATTCCTTGACCTCACTATCTCCATCGCAGGTGATAGACTTCTGACCGACATCCACTATAAACCCACTGACACCCACGGCTATCTTGACTACTCTTCCTCCCACCCTGCTTCCTGTAAGGACTCCATTCCTAATTCCACCGTCTATGCCGCATCTGCTCCCAGGATAAGGTGTTCCACACCAAGGCATCACAAATGTCCTCATTCTTCAGGGAACGGGGGTTCCCCTCCCCTACTATAGATCAGGCTCGCACCAGGATCTCCTCCATACCCCATAACACTGCTCTCTCTCCCCATCCCCCCACTTGCAACAAGGGCAGAGTCCCCCTGGTCCTCACCTTTCACCCCACTAGCCCGCACATACAAACAATAGTCCTCCGTCAGTTTTGCCACCTCCAACATGGCCCCACCATTCGCCACATCTTCCCATCTCCCCCCCTGTCTGCCTTCCGCAAAGACCGCTCCCTCCGTAATTCCCTTGTCAATTCTTCCCTTCCCTCCCGCTCCACCCCTTCCTCGGGCACTTTCCCTTGCAACCGCAAGAGATGCTACACGTGTCGCTTTACCTCCCCACGCGACTCCATTCAAGGACCCAAGCAGTCGTTCCAGGTGCGTCAGAGGTTCACCTGCACCTCCTCCAACCTCATCTATTGCATCCGCTGCTCTAGATGACAGCTGATCTATATCGGTGAGACCAAGCATAGGCTTGGAGATCGTTTCGCCGAACACCTCTGCTTGGTCCGCATTAACCAACCTGACCTCCCGGTGACTCAGCACTTCAACTCCCCCTCCCATTCCGTATCCGACCTCTCTATCCTGCGCCTCCTCCATGGCCAGAGTGAGCAACACCGGAAATTGGAGGAACAGCACCTCATATTCCACTTGGGGAGTCTGCATCCTGGTGGCATGAACCTTGATTTCTCACAATTCTGTTAACCCTTGCTGTCTCCTCCCCTTCCTACCTCTCCCTCAGCCCTCGGGCCCCTCCTCCTCCTTTTTCCTTTCTTCTCCCCACCTCCCCCCCACCCCCTATCAGTCTGAAGAAGGGTTTCGGCCTGAAACGTTGCCTATTTCTTTCGCTCCATAGATGCTGCTGCACCCACTGAGTTACTCCAGCATTTTTGTGTACCTAGTGACAACAAATATGTAGAATAGAAATGAACAGCTGAAGAATGCAATACATTTTCCTTTCCACTAGGAACCACAGACATGCATGATAACCCATGTTGCTAAACAGGTATATTTAAAAAATGAGAATTAAATCAAACTGCATAAATATTTTTCCTTTAGGCACCATCTTAGTTTATATAATTCCTAATGCAATTAGTGTCTTTGCACCAGACTTTCATCATCTTGCTAATGTAAAAGATTAGATGGTGCGCTGCTGTTGATTCTTGCCACCTGCTACTTTCCATGAGATTTCCTGTCACTATAGACAACAGTTGTTAAATACTTTCACCAAGGATAGGAATATACATCACACAGCCTATGACAGGATACTGCCAGGTACAGGTACATCACACAGCCTGGTACAGGATACTGAGTTGGATGATCAGCCATGATCATATTGAATGGTGGTGCAGGCTCGAAGGGCCGAATGGCCTGCTCCTGCACCTAATTTCTATGTTTCCATGACCACTACTGCCGCCCTATCACCTGCCTTGCCGTCACGACAACATTGTGAACAAAGCTATTAGAAATCTGTTGAACTCTGAAAAATACTAATTTTAGTTTTATTAAAGTTATTGTTTTCCAAAATAATTGTTGTAAACGGGTTAGACTAAAGTCTCCCAAAGGTATTTTTTACACATCTTACAACGACATAGAAACTGTGTAGTGGCAGGGATTTAACTTCAACTAAACGAACATTTTGCATACTTTAAGATTTGTTTGATATTGTTGTCTGGTGACAATAGGATACGTTTTTATGTATACACTCAAAGCTTCCAGACTGGAGTCCATCTGGTGTTATTCCTTCTTGATAAATTGTACTGATAATTTGCTTTCAAGAGTGGAATTTCTGTATCATTGGCTTTTGAAATTGAATAGCCTGTTTATTCTCATAAGGATTGGTTTCCTTGACCCCACCCTTTTAAGGCATTATGTTTGAAACCATTTTACATTTTGCAAGTCACATTGGACACAGAGTAAAATGTTCACCTATAAAAGTCAAACATTACAGTTTTGCACATTGTAATTTCAGACACAGAAAAAATAAAGTTAATTTGAATGTTTTAGAGAAGGAATTAGTATAGTGTGTCTACAGATTTCTCCTTTATAATAAAGTATTTGTAGTCATGGAATGATTAGTTGAGAAATGATTAGTTAAAATTAAACATGTACTACATAGAATGTTATTCATGAGCTTTTGTGTTTGAGTAGCTTTAGTAAACATTTTAAATGCCTGTGTGAAATGTTATTTGTAGACTGTTTTGCCGTCTTTAACTTGCTTAACACCATACAAATGAATAAAAATAAAAGATTTATGTGAATGAACGATACTATAACAATTACAAACATAAATATAATTTCATAACATTTTCAGACACATAAGCATAGTTTATTAAATGAGTATTTTAAATAAATACTTTGCTCCTTTGAGATTGGTACAATGAAAATATGTTTGCAATTTTGCATGTCCAGTAAATGCCACATGTGCATCCAATAGCATTTTAGATCAAGATTTCTTGTTAAGTGCCTTATGCACTTGCTTATAGTCATCAGCCATGCATTTAAAATTTGTGATGACAGTTGTGTCTGAGTTTCTTAGCTCAAATATCATATTGCGTAATATTTGGCAGTTCTGCAAACCTCTCAAATTATTAATAGCAACAGTTAGGAGAACACCATTTAAAAAGTTATTTAAAAAGATCTACGACTGTTCTTGCATACATCATTAATTTTAATTTCTCCCCATACTGAACATGTGTGTATCTTTCTTAGAAAGAAGAAAGATAACCAAAGTTAGATCTTTTGAGTGGCCATTCATTGTTATGTGGATTGTTTGAGAATTCAGTATTGAGAAACAAAAGGAAGATGCTAAAGTTCCTAATTGATACTTTCAACATTGCTAGAGTCATAGAGTCATAGAGTCTTACAGTGTGGAAACAGGCCACATCGGCCTAACTTGCCACAGGCCAAAATGTCTCATCTACACTCATCCCACTGCCTGTGTTTGACCTAAATACCTCTAAACCTGTTCTATCCATGTACCTGTCTAATTCTTAAATGCTGCAATAGTCCCTGCCTCACATACCTCCTCCGGCAGCTCGTTCCATACACCCACCACCCTTTGCGTGAAAAAGTTACTCCTCAGGTACCTATTAAATCTTTCCCCCCTCACTTTAAACCTATGTCCTCTGGTTCACGATTCCCCTAATCTAGGCAAGAGACTGTGCAGATACCTAATCTATTTCTCTCATGATTTTGTACACAAATTGTTATTTACTAAACGCTTGCCTGGAAGTTTACTCCTCACTAATCTTACAAAACGTGCACTGAAGTGCATCAGGGTGCTGGAAAATGTTGTATCATTGACTTCAACAAAATAAATAACAAAAGAAAGATGTAACTTCTCGACTTAACTGTATCTTTAGCACTATCAACTAGAAATGAATGTTTTGACATTGTTTTATCTGACTGTTGCATCATGATTGAATCCACCCTTCTTGACAATATATGAAATATGAAAAATTGGAGGAAAGGCAAGTTGTCATTGCTGTTGAGCTAAGTTGATGAGCACTGGGTTAGACAGGGAGTAAGAAAGCGGTGAAGACAAGTGTTGCATGTGAAACGTTTTAACTTCTATTCCACTGCTGCCATTCTATCTGGCAAACTACCAGACCTATCTGCAGGATTAGGTCCTCCTTTTAGTTTCGGCCTCCGTCAGTAATTCTTTCATTCTATCGGACAAGCAAAGAAGTCTAATCTCTTACGTACACCATTACTTTCCCTTTTTAACAAATGCAAACTGACATTATACTGCATTTCTAGGGAAACTACTAGATTTTTCACACCGAGGGATACTGTTCACATCTTTTTCATCTTACACAATTTTAGTTCTCTTTTCCTTCACAACATCTTTTAAAACAATCGGGTTTGAAACACATTTCCTAAATAAAGCCCTACTGATCTAGTCAGCAGAAGTACAATTCTGAACAAATTTATGTCTCAGGAAGTGTCAAGCTCATTTGCTAAACATTTCTAGAATTCAACAATTGTTTAAGTCAGCTGTTTTGTCTTGCGTGGAAAATCATTCTTGGGTTTGAATTCCCCTACAAGCCGGAGCACCCATATTTGTCAGTTATATTTGGTAAGAGAAGGAAAAATGAGAAAGCAGCACTGATTGTTGTTAAAATTGAGTGGTGGTGAAAAATGCATCGCCTGTGATTTAATTTGCAATTGAATAACCCTGGGAATCGTAATGTATGAATGATGGCTGCTTAGATGGATTGTCAGAGGGTGGGTGATTAGTCCTTGGGAAACTATAATGCCAGCCAGGCACTGAGCACTTGAGAAGATGGGAGAACAATGGGTTAGAAGGTAAAGGATTAAACACCAAATGTGAACTGTGCAGTTACAGAGCTGAATAATTGCAAGTAACTGTCAAATCGAACATCACTGAAGCTATTATTTAAACTTGTGTGTGAATTAGTGTAAATACAGATAGAAGGCTCACTTAGTTGAGTGCAATTTCTTATTTTTCTCATAAAAATGTTGCTTTGATCTTCAAAGCAATGATTAGGCCATTTGTCAGAATTTTTCTTTAGCAGTTGCCAAAGCAGGAAGTTGGATATGTACAAAAGACGAGAAACAATCCAGGCGCTTTCATGAGATAGTGTATGACTGTTAATTTTTAGCATAACATATGGCACGACAACATAGACATAACAGAAGACATTTTTGCAGAGCAGAAATGCTCAGGATGAAACTATAGCAATTATCCTTTCAATAACACATCCTGTGCTAGAGTAGGAACAACGTTGTAGGATTTTGAGTAAGAATGGCTAAGAATATTACGTGAAAGCAGTTTTAGTTGACACTGTATTTAAGACTGTCTTGTGTTCAATGTAAACATTCCTGGAACTTCTATTTATTTAATAACTATCTTAAAGATGTGTTACTACTAAAATATTGACAATTATTTTCAACTCATTGCTAGGGATATTTTTAAATATTCTCAGTCCTTTTCGTGCAAAGCTGCAAAAGCAGGATCCTGGTCAAATATACTATGTTGTGAATATCTAATAAGTAAGTTAGTAGGAGATAAATCTGCGGTTCCAAAATCCTTCTTATTAACAACCATCCCCAAAAGGCTTTCGACCCAAAACGTCACTCATTCCTTCTTTTCAGAGATGCTGCCTCCAGCATTTTGTTTCTATCTTCAGTGTAAACCAGCATCTGCAGTTCCTTCCTACACATCCCCAAATGATGGTGGTAAGTCATATATGACAGTCAGTATATTAGCTGCACATCACATGTTTCAATGGGCTAAGTGACCAATAAATACTTCTTTGAAGGGCTTTTGTATAAATCACAAGCAGCAAAGAGGACAGGCAGGTCTACGTGTGCGTCTGCACCATTAAGAAATCAGTCTAGCACATTGTGTGACCATAATGCATTATTGAGCCAGATATAGCTGCTAATTTGAGAATTGCTACTTGCAATGAAGAATGCACTGTTGTTTGCTGAGTGATAGCAGTTACACCATTTAAGAAACTCACGACTCCTGCATTGATTTTAATTGATGATGTTTCTGCATTTGAGAGTATGAGGAGACAGAGATCCAGAGAGATGAGTCAAGATGTGTGGTGAGCAAGGCAGGGAATAGAGGGTAGACAAAAGTCCTGGAGAAAGTCAGCGGGTGCAGCAGCATATATGGAGCAAAGGAAATAGGCAACGTTCCGGGCCAAAACCCTTCTTCAGACTGATGTAGGGTGGGGGGGAAGTAGAAAGGAAGAGGAGGAGCCAGAGGGCTGAGGGAGAGCTGAGAAGGGAGGAGACAAAAAGGGCTACCGGAAATTGGAGAAGTCAATATTCATGCCGCTGGGGTATAAACTGCCCAAGCGAAATATGAGGTGCTGCTCCTCCAATTTCCAGTGGTGCTCACTTTGGCCATGGAGGAGGCCCAGGGCAGAAAGGTCGGATTCGGAATGGGAGGCCTCCATGGCCTCACTTCAACTCCCCCTCCCATTCCGAATTCGACCTTTCTGTCCTGGGCCTCCTCCATGGCCAAAGTGAAAATGACCACCGAAAATTGGAGGAGCAGCACCTCATATTCCGCTTGGGCAGTTTATACCCCAGCGGCATGAACATTTACTTCTCCAATTTCCGGTAGCCCTTCTCAATCTCCTCCCCTTCTCAGCTCTCCATCAGCCCTCTGGCTCTACCTTTCTTCTTCCCGCCCCCCCCCCCCCCCCCCCCCCCCCCCCCGGCACCCCTTCCCTCTGGTGTTTTTGGAAATATATATGAGAGAATTCAAAGAAGTAGGTTAACAATGAACAACTGAAAGAAGGTTAGAAGAAGGGCCTCGACCTGAAACGTCACCCTTTCCTTATCTCCAGAGATGCTGCCTGTGCGGCTGAGTTACTCCAGCATTTTGTGTCTATCTTTGGTGTAAATCAGCATTTGTCGTTCCTTCCTACACATAACCTAAAGAAGGAAATGAGAATCCTCAATGATATTTACTGCACATCTGAAGTTCGTGATCAAGATAATACATATAAAGCCTTGGTTTATTTAATGCACAACTGCAGATTATGCAAAATGGCACCATAATGATAGAAAAATGCATATTGAAAATATTGCACCAATTGCAGAGAATCAGAGCAAGAGTACAGTGTGTACCTTCAAGGGTGAAACCATTAGAGTCGTATGTGAGGTGGACAGCTGGGCATCTGGCACAACTTACCCCCTCCCTCCCCTCATCTCTCTACCCCCTCCCCTCCTCCATTATCTTGCATTCTCCCTCTCCCTCCCCTCCTCTTCACCCTCCCTCTTCTTTCCCTTCCCCCACTCCCTCCTTCACATCTCCCTCCCTCTCCTTTCCCCTACCCTCAGTCACTCCCTCCTTCCCTCCATAACCCCTTCCCCTCCCTAACCCCTCCTCTCCTTCTATCCCCCTCATCCCCCACTCCTCAACTCACCCCTATCCCACCCCGCACTCTCCTCACCTCCCCCACTCCCCCTCCTCTCCCTCTATCCCCTTCCTCCCCCACTCTCCCTCCTCACCTCCCCACTTCCTCCTCGCTCTCCCTCCCTCTCCCTCCCTAACCCCTCCTCTCCCACAATCCCCCCACTCTCTCTCCTCAGCTCCCCAGTATCTTGATGTAAACCACTGCTGGCCCCGTTTTCTCCACAATGTCGGCAATTAACTTGTACTTGAGGTAGGAGCTGTCGGGGGAGGGGGGTCGGGTGGGGATGGGCCAAGCAGCCTGGAGTCGGGGAGGGAGATTAAAGGGTTGGACAGGCTAGATGCAGGAAGATTGTTCCCGATGTTGGGGAAATCCAGGACAAGGGGTCACAGTTTAAGGATAAGGGGGAATTCCTTGAGGACCGAGATGGGGTAAACATTTTTCACACAGAGAGTGTTGAGTCTCTGAAATTCTCTGCCACAGAAGGTAGTTGAGGCCAGTTCACTGGCTATATTTAAGCTAGATGTGGCCCTTGTGGCTAAAGGGATTATGAAAGAAAACTGGCTGGGAACATAAAAACTGACTGCAAAAGTTTTTATAGATATGTGAAGAGAAAAAGATTAGTTAATGTCGGTCCCTTGCAGTCATAAACAGGTGAATTGATCATGGGGAACATGGACATGGCTGACCAATTGAATAACTACATTGCTTCTGTCTTCACAAAGGAAGACATAAATAATCTGCCGGAAATAGCAGGGGACCGGGAGTCAAATAAGATGGAGGAACTGAGTGAAATCCAGGTTAGCCGGGAAGTGGTGTTGGGTAATTTGAATGGATTAAAGGCCGATAAATCCCCAGGGCCAGATAGGCTGCATCCCAGAGTACTCAAGGAAATAGCCACAGAAATAGTGGATGCATTAGTGATAATTTTTCAAAACTCTTTAGATTCTGGAGTAGTTCCTGAGGATTGGAGGGTAGCTAATGTAACCCCACTTTTTAAAAAGGGAGGGAGAGAGAAAACGGGGAATTACAGACCAGTTAGTCTAACATCGGTTGTGGGGAAACTGCTAGAGTCAGTTATTAAAGATGGGATAGCAGCACATTTGGAAAGTGGTGAAATCATTGGACAAAGTCAGCATGGATTTACGAAAGGTAAATCATGTCTGACGAATCTTATAGAATTTTTCGAGGATGTAACTAGTAGAGTGGATAAGGGAGAAGCAGTGAATGTGTTATATCTGGACTTTCAGAAGGCTTTCGACAAGGTCCCACATAAGAGATTAATATACAAACTTAAAGCACACAGTATTGGGGGTTCAGTATTGATGTGGATAGAGAACTGGCTGGCTCAGTGCTGGGACCCCAGCTATTTACAATATATATTAATGATTTGGAAGTGGCAATTGAATGCAACATCTCCAAGTTTGCGGATGACACAAAGCTGTGTGTGAGGAGGATGCTAGGGGGCTGCAATGTGACTTGGATAGGCTGGGCGAGTGGGCAAATGCATGGCAGATGCTGTATAATGTGGATAAATGTGAGGTTATCCACTTTGGTTGCAAAAATAGGAGGGTAGATTATTATCTGAATGGTGGCCGATTAGGAAAAGGGGAGATGCAACAAGACCTGGGTGTCATGGTACACCAGTCATTGAAAGTAGGCATGCAGCTGCAGCAGGCAGTGAAGGAAGTATGTTAGCATTCATAGCAAAATGATTTGTGTATAGGAGCAGGGAGGTTCTACTGCAGTTGTACAGGGTTTTGGTGAGACCACACCTGGAGTATTGCCTACAGTTTTGGTCACCAAATCTGAGGAAAGACATTCTTGCCATAGAGGGGGTACAGAGAAGGTTCATCAGACTGATTCCTGGGATGTCAGGACTTTCATATGAGGAAAGACTGGATAGACTCGGCTTGTACTCACTGGAATTTAGAAGATTGAGGGGGGATCTTATAGAAACTTACAAAATTCTTAAGGGGTTGGACAGGCTAGATGCAGGAAGATTGTTCCCGATGTTGGGGAGGTCCAGAACAAGGGGTCACAGTTTAAGGATAAGGGGGAATTCCTTTAGGACCGAGATGGGGAAATTTTTTTTCACACAGAGAGTGTTGAGTCTCTGAAATTCTCTGCCACAGAAGGTAGTTGAGGCCAGTTCACTGGCTATATTTAAGCTAGATTTGGCCCTTGTGGCTAAAGGGATCAGGGGTTATGGAGAGAAGGCAGGTACAGGATACTGAGTTGAATGATCAGCCTTGAATATATTGAATGGCAATGCAGGCTTGGGGCTGAATGGCCTACTCCTGCACCTATTTTCTATGCTTCTATGTTTCTATATAAAATGTTTGCAGAAAGAGTGTCTCTATTGGTTCTAAAATGCTTGCAGAAAGTGCGACTCTATTGGTTCTAAAATGCTTGCAGAAAGAGTGTCTATTGGTTCTATAATGCTTTCAGAAGGTGTCTATTGGTTCTAAAATGCTTGCAGAAAGTGTCTCTATTGGTTCTAAAATGTTTGCAGAAAGTGTCTCTATTGGTTCTAAAATGCTAGCAGAAATTGTCCCTATTGGTTCTAAAATGCTTTCAGAAAGTGTCTCTATTGGTTCTAAAATGCTTGCAAAAAGTGTCTTAATTGTTTCTAAAATGCTTGCAAAAACTGTTTCTATTGGTTCTAAAATGGTTGCAGAAAGATTGTCTCTATTGGTTCTAAAATGCTTGCAGAAAGAATGTCTCTATTGGTTCTAAAATGGTTGCAGAAAGAGTGCCTCTATTGGTTGTAAAATGCTTGCAGAAAGTGTTGATTGGTTCTAAAATGCTTGCAGAAAGTGCCTATTGGTTCTAAATGCTTGCAGAAAGTGTCTATTTGTTCTAAAATGCTTGCAGAAAGTGTCTATTGGTTCTAAAATGCTTGCAGAAAGTGTCTATTTGTTCTAAAATGTTTGCAGAAAGTGTCTATTTGTTCTAAAATGTTTGCAGAAAGTGTCTATTGGTTCTAAAATGCTTGCAGAAAGTGTCTATTGGTTCTAAAACGCTTGCAGAAAATGTCTATTGGTTCTAAAATGCTTGCAGAAAGTGTCTATTTGTTCTAAAATGTTTGCAGAAAGTGTCTATTGGTTCTAAAATGCTTGCAGAAAGTGTCTATCGCTTCTAAAATGCTTGCAGATTGTGTCTCTATTGGTTCTTAAATGCTTGCAAAATGTGTCTCTATTGGTCTAAAATGCTTATAAACAAGTGTATATTGGTTCTAAAATGCTTGCAGAAAGTGTCTCTAGCGCTTCTAAAATGCTTGCATAAGGTGTCTCTATTGGTTCTTAAATACTTGCAAAAAGTGTCTCTATTGGTCTAAAATGCTTGCAAAAAAGTGTATATTGGTTCTAAAATGCTTGCAAAAAGTGTCTCTATTGGTTCTAAAATGCTTGCATAAAGCGTCTCTATTGGTTCCAAAATGCTTGCAAAAAGTGTCTCTATTGGTTCTAAAATGTTGCCTGGCCAGAGTGACTGAGCTGCCTGGCCAGAGTGACTGAGCTGCCTGGCCAGAGTGACTGAGCCGCCTGGCCAGAGTGACTGAGCCGCCTGGCCTGAGTGACTGAGCTGCCACAATGTCCATACTAGCCATCTAGAAACCAGTCCAATTGACCCACAACACACATACTTGAACGGATTCTTGGGCTGGCGGCTCAGTCACTGAAGCTGTTGTGCTGGCAGCTCACTCACTCGCAGCTGATGGGCTGGCAGTTGACTCACGGCTATTCCTTGTAATTCCATTTCAAGCAGGGTGCAAGGCCATCAAATTCTAGTGCAGTTTCATACCATTTCAAGCAGGGTGCAAGGCCACTAAAGACGCGAGCCATGACCTCTCACTCCTCCATCTTGGTGCGTGGCCTTCATGGCGTTATTGACAGGAGAGGATCTCAACATTTTTTAAACACGAATAACATTTTTATTTTTCAGAAATAAAAGAGAAAAATCTTTGGCACCTGGTGAGCGGAGGGGGACTGAGTAAGATGGCCAAAAATCACAGACGTACGTGGTAGCGTTTTTTTCTAAAATCAATATCAAGTGCAAACTGGAAGTGGTCAAGATTAGACTTTTAATTATATAGAAGGCAAGGCAACTTTAATTAGGCGAGGCAACTTTAATTAGGCGAGACAACTTTAATTAGGCAACACAGCTTTTGCATGTTTAAACCATAGGCAACACAGCTTTAGCATTTCCAAACCAAAGGCAACACAGCTTTAGCATTTCCAAACTATATTTTTCAAACCACATTAAGTGCACTGACAGGTCAGTAAAACCACTCACAGTTTAATAGACACGTGTTCAGTGTTATTCACAGCTCAGACTGAGAGACGTGACCCTCTCGCTCCCCCATATTGCTAATAACTCTTTTATTTTTCATTGATGGGAAAAGTCCTCTTGTCCTGCACAGCGGAGGGGGACTCTGAGTAAGATGGCCAAAAATCACAGCCGTATGTGCAGCGTTTTTTCTAAAATCAATTTACAGAACACCAGGAAGTGGTCATGATCAGACTTTTAGTAATATAGACTATACTAAATCACATGGAGGCCTGGTCCCCCAATGCAACCCAATCCCCAATGCTATATTCCACCATCATGTGGGAGTAGGGGTGGTGCAGTAGGGGGGGGGGTGGTGTGGGGAGTGGGGGTGTTGTGGGGGAGGGAGGGTGGTGCGGGGGGTGATGTGGGGGAGGGGGGGGTGGTGTGGGGAGGGGGGATGGTCTAGGGAGGGGGGTGTTGTGGGGAAGGGTTGGTTGTGTGGGGAGGGAGGGGTGGGGAAGGAGGGGTGATGTGGGTGGGTGGGGTGATGTGTTGGGGGAGGTTAGGTTGTTGTTCGGGGGGTGGGGTGGTGTTGGGAGGGATTTGTAGGGATGAGGGGGAGGGGGAAGGGGGATGGTGGAAGGTGGGGTGTGCGAGGTGTGGGGGGGAGGGGGTAGGGGGAAGGG